>CAWUFW010002783.1:1800000-2052825 GCA_963921515.1 Calotriton arnoldi
CATCTCCCCGCATGCCATCGCATCCACCAACTACACCCTGCTGGGAGACCTCAACTTCCACCTCGACAACCAACTAGACCCCAACACCACATCCCTCCTGGACAACCTCCACAACATTGGACTTTGCCAGATCGTGACTGAACCCACGCACTCAGCGGGACACACCCTCAACCCCCTCTTCACAACAGGAAACTCCATCACTTTCAGCCACACCACCGAACTCCAGTGGACAGACCATCGATGCATCCACTTCACCTTCAGAACACCCAACCATCCACAGACACCAGCACCTGCTCCCACGAAGAAACTGGACCAAAATCACTGACGACCAACTCACCTCCTCACTCAGCAACTCCACCCCGACCACCGCGAAAGACGTTGTCCCCAAAACCGCCGCCCGAACTCTACACAGATGGATCACCGACAGCGTCAACACCATAGCCCCCCTCAAGAAGAACAACAACGCACACGCCAAGAAGGCCAGATGGTTTACCCCCGAACTCCGAGAGTCCAGGCGCACCTGCCGCCGCCTCGAAAAGACCTGGAGGAACTCCAAATCCACAGAAGCCCACAACAACTTCAAAGCCGCCACCACCAGCTCATCAGAAACACAAGGAAAACTGCAATTGAAGACAGAATCTCCACACACGCGCACAACAGCAAAGAACTCTTCAACATCATCAAGGAGTTCGCCCAACCCACCAGCGAGTCGACTGACATTCCCCCCTCACAAGACCTCTACAACAAACTCAGCACCTTCTTCCACCGCAAAATCAAGAACATCTACGACAACTTCGACGAAGACAACCAACACACGGAACCCCCACCAGCCACCCACGACACCCTGAAGCCAACGATTGACAGCTGGACAGCCATCACCACCGAAGACACACTGAAGACGATGAAGTCAATCCACTCCGGGGCCCCCACGGACCCCTGCCCCCACCACATCTTCAACAGAGCCGCCAACACCATCGCACCCATGCTTCGCCATACCATCAACCGCTCCCTGGAGAACGCCTTCTTCCCCGACGACTGGAAACACGCCGAGATCAACCCCCTCCTGAAGAAGCCCTGGGCGGACCCCACCGACCTCAAAAACTACAGACCCATCTCCCTGCTCCCGTTCCCAGCGAAAGTCATCGAGAAAGCCATCAACAGCCAACTCGCCAGCTTCATCGAAGAGCACAACATCCTCGACCCGTCACAATCCGGCTTCAGAAAAAACCACAGCACAGAAACCGCCCTCCTCGCCGCTACAGACGACATCCGCTCCCTACTGGACAAAGGAGAAACAGTAGCCCTCATCCTCCTCGACCTCTCAGCGGCCTTCGACACGGTATCCCACTGCACCCTAATACGCAGACTCCACGACGCAGGTATCCGGGACAAGGCCCTCGACTGGATCTACTCTTTACTCTCCGGCAGAACGCAGCGGGTCAGACTCCCCCCTTTCCTCTCGGACCCTACACCTACTACCTGCGGAGTCCCCCAGGGGTCCTCCCTCAGCCCAACGCTCTTCAACGTCTACATGGCTCCTCTCGCCCCCATCGTCAGAACCTACGGACTCAACATTGTTTCATACGCAGACGACACCCAACTCATCCTCTCCCTATCCAACGAAGCCAACGCAGCCAAACACAACTTACAAGAAGGCATGGAAGCTGTCGTCAAATGGATGAAAAGCAGCTGCCTACAACTCAACACCGACAAAACAGAAGTACTCATCATGGGCTCACACCCCGATGCCTGGAACGACACCTGGTGGCCCCCCGCCCTTGGTAGCCCACCCACCCCCACAGACCACGCATGCAACCTTGGAATCATCCTAGACTCCGAGCTCAAAATGGACCGCCAGATCAACTCCGTAACATCCTCCTGCTTCCACATCCTCCACCTCCTACATAAGACCTTCAAATGGATCCCCCTCGAGCACAGATAAACCGTCACCCACGCCCTCGTCACCAGCAGATTCGACTACGGCAACGCACTCTGCGCCGGAATAAACAAAAACCTCACCCGCAAGCTACAAAACATCCAGAACGCCGCAGCAAGACTGGTCCTCAACCTACCACGACACTGCCACATCTCCCAACACCTGCGCACACTCCACTGGCTCCCCATCGAGGCGAGTATCACCTTCAAGATCCACACCCACGCACACAAAGCCCTCCACAACACCGGACCAGCATACCTCAACAGCCGAATCAACTTCCACGCACCCCAAAGAACCCTAAGATCAGCCCAGCTCTCCTACGCCGTGGTTCCCCGCGCCAAAAAGACTAGATCAGGAGGCCGCTCCTTCTCCTTCCTCGCGCCAGAGCATGGAACGCCCTTCCGCTCCACC
Organism: Calotriton arnoldi; assembly: GCA_963921515.1. Classification (NCBI taxonomy): domain Eukaryota; kingdom Metazoa; phylum Chordata; class Amphibia; order Caudata; family Salamandridae; genus Calotriton; species Calotriton arnoldi. Next base: position 1,802,348 of record CAWUFW010002783.1, read on the forward strand.
TCAGGTAGACAACATCACTCCCCATCTTCATGAGAAACCTCAAAACCTGGCTCTTCGACAGACCCCCTCCTTGATGGACTGGAACCTGCACCTCCCCTCCTCCCCAGCGCCTTGAGACCCTTACGGGTGAGTAGTCGCGCTTAACAAACCCGTGATTGATTGATTGATTGATTGAAACTTAGTTAAGTTTGGTGTAACTTAGGGATACATTGGAGCGTTAAAAAAACCGAAAAGGAAAGTATCCTGTCACTGGGACAAAAAGCTTCTTCATTATCCACAAACAAAGCAGGCGCCCTCTAGGTGCAACAAACTTGCCATTTAGCAACGGATTTGTGTAGGAAAAAACGAAAGCAGGGTGGTGATCTCTTACCCATGTTGTATGACTGTCAACTAACTAACTCTATAAGGCTTGAGCTATCTCAGTATATTGAAGATATATTCAATTTAAAAACAGTGCTTGGGCCCACTTCAATATGCTTACGAGTCCACACCTTTATTAATTTGCATAAACTTGAGAAATACTATATTGCATTGTTGGGCCATTTTTAGGTCGAGCCTATACAGCGCTTGCGCTGTTAGGCGATCTGTTGTAGGTACTTTGGGGAGGTCTGACTCCTCCCACGCTTTGGATAGGCTGTTGTGTGTGTGTCCTTAAAAAATCATAGCCTGCAAATGGCTACTGGTGGGTGCATGTCCCGCCTTTTCTGGCAAGTTAATTCCCATGGAGTATTGCCACGGGAATGAGCAGGGACGCGCACGATGCTTGCGTGCTGATTACCAGGAAGCACTGTTGAGACTTTTTAACCCCTCCCAGCCCGGCACACACTGCAGCTTCCTCCCTGTCTGTAGCTTTTTTTTTTCCTTCACAAATGTTAACTTTATCATTTTTTTTAAATTTATTTTCAGCGCACGCAGACCACTGGTTTTACCTGGCGCCCAGTTTATGGCCCATGCGCATACGTTTAATCTTTTTTTGCCCCCAGAGGAATTCCGTGAAAGAAATGCCTCAACTGCACACTGGGACACGTTCACTATTAATTCGGTGCGTGAGGGAGGTCAAAAGCTCCTCACATGATGCGGCATTTCTTTACTCTCAAAGTTCCCGCAGCAAACGAGATACGAGGGTCTGGACAGGCTTCGCTCTCTGGCAGCCGTCTTATGAAAGAGAATAGGTGTGTGTGCTGGCCGCTACTCTTTCACCAAGGAGTTAGCACGCAAGAACCAGTAGAAGCCATGAGCCCAGCTCGCTGCTTGCGCAGCAGGGGTCTGGGCCTACGCGCCTTCGGCCTCTTCCTGCTGCTATGCGGTGCTGTTCACCTGATCTGCAGAGTAGCCTCCCCCTTCTTCCAGAGCAGGACTCAACGAGATGCAGGTGAGTTTGTGTTTCAGGGGCGCTTGCTACTCCACAGGAGCTCATAGTTCATTGAAGCCAACCGGTCACTGAGATTTCACAGACTTCAGCAGTGGAATTGGTGATGCTAATTCCATTTCATGCAGTCACAGTTTGTTTGTGTTTCGTATTTGCCTCCACGACACAGAAGACTTTGTTCAGCTTTCTCTCATGTATAACGTGCACAGCAAGTTCACAGACTTGCGCGAGGAAAAAAACGAAATGCACTGTAATTCGGAAGCCTTTGAAACCAAGTCAACCGTTTTGGTATGTGAAGCTTTGATGTCGTAGTCCTTTCAGGAGATATACGGGAAGGATACGGGTGCGAAGGCAGTACCGACAGCTGTAGGCTGTCCAGTTCCATGCGTGAGTAGCTCATCCATTTCAAGTTTTTCAGTTGCATGCTTTGATCTGTAGTCCTGTATAAACCATTATACAGCCAGGACTTCAAATCCCAGAATTCAATGTATATTCCTGGACTGAACTTACTCATGCCCAATACTAGTAGCTTGAGAGCTTTACAGACAGTTCCTGCGATTTACATGTTGACTCGGGAAATCAGAGGCTTATCAACTAACCGTGTAACAGTTGCAGTCACTGGACCTCAATTATACTTGTTTTTTACTACCAAACTGTGCGTAGAGGGGTCAATATAACGTGCTCGCCTGGGGGTCCTATGGTTCACTTGCTACGACATTGCAGAAATTAAAAACACAATTGGCAGACATATCGTTTCCATTGGCCGTCACAGCGTTTTATTTTGTGTTTTTTTTTATAGTTATGTATGTTTTGTTTAAATTGCATTTATATAGCTCTTACTACCCCTGCCAAAGCGTTTATATGATCCTGTAGAACGTTTAGACTCTGAGCTTGTTTTCGCAAATTTTATATATCTTTTTTTAAACCTTTGCATGTTTAGAAAATTCAAATAAATAAATGCATGTAATATAATCTCGCCAGGATGGCATTGTTAAAAGGAAAAGGCACAAAGTAAGCTTTCCATATGGAAAATCTCGCAACAAAAAAAAAAGGTTTTCGCCTCCCTAAAAATATGTATGTATGAAAATTATCCGCAAAAAGATTTTTTTCTGATAAACTTCACCAGTGGGCTAATTTGTGCAAAGTACACAAACTCCACAAAAGTGAATTTCTGCACACACTTCAGTTATTTTGATGCATGCCTCAGCAGTGATAATGACACAAATTATATTTGCACTAGAGCATAAGAGCGGAGTGCAGTGTAACTTAACTGATTGTAGCATGCTTTCGCACATATTTATTAAGTGGTGGAAGTCGCACATACAAATTAAAAGCAACGTAGATTAATAATACACGCGAAACTCGATGAAACTACATTTTTATGGTTTATTTCTCGTATTTGCATTGTACGGAAACCTGACTCTAAATTACTTCGAGCAGTCAGTGGCAAAAGTATTATATACCTGTAATATAATCTCCAGTATAACCAGGGGTATATAAATTACATTTCGGGCTACTATAGCACTGATAGTCAGTCAAACGACCTTCCTTAGGAAAAGATCCAGTGCTATGTTCTGCATCACCTGTTCGTCCAACCTTCAACTTGTGTGCTTGAGGCTTCCTGCTTCCGCTCAGTCATTTTCAAAGTGAAGAAGCTCTGTGCATTATCACATTACTGTCTGTCCAGGCCACAGCCTCTGTGGCAGTGGGCTTTTTATCTTTACCGTGGCTGTGTGAAGTTTCAAACTAAAACTACCACACAACAAAAAATAAGTTGGTGATAATAACAAAGATTGTGTCTTACCATCTTAACCTATGGCTCACACTCGACTCCAGATAACACCAATGAAAAAGGCTGCTGCAGTGTAACAATAACCAAGAGACACCCATGCAGCCGTGTTTATCTTTTACATAAATGTCATTAAAGATGTCTGTTCAGCGCACAGACAGCCCTTTTTAAATAACTTTTCTATTGATAAGGACACTAGAGGTACGCCTGCCTCCTTGGCAGTGATGCCAAGTGGCAGCTCTTTGGAGATTGAATTGCACGATTGTTCAGACGAGCAGAAGGAAGACACAATAAGATCTTTAGATGCTGCCAAGCTCGGCTCTCAGTCTGATATTGCTTGAAATAATGCCTACAATCCCCCACATGAAACCTAATTTCTATCACTGCAGCATAATACAAGCAGCATCTTGGGCATCTTCCCCTCGCTGGAGCCATGCAGGATGAAAGGTTGAATGCTCCTCTTCTGATTAGGGTGCTGGTGCACCCACTGGGGATGGGAGGGAAGCCTTTTCACTTTATCTGGAAGTGAGAGGAACAAAGAGGCAAATTGCCTCTTCTGCGCTGCCTCATTCTTCGATGAGCACTTAATAAACCTTGCCAAGAGCGGCAATTGGCTCCTGAAGAAAGACCTCAAAGTTATCACAAGCTGCCATATTGCGCTCTCACAATGCCAGCACAATAGTCATTGACTTGACTGTTCTGCATTGCTCCCTACTCGCAGCGCCTCAGGCTAAATACTATGCGCCCTTTCTAAGGAAAATTATTTTTGCAGGTATTTTGACGGGTTGCCCCGGTGTTACATTACCATATTTTGTTCCTGAAGTAGTTTGAAATGTTTCTTGTCAACTGTTTGATTAAGGAGATTTTGATAACAATGGGAATGTGAGCAGTACAGGTAACAACAGTGGGAAACATCGATTATATCGCATGCGATACATCGCATGCCATTACAACGACAGCATTGTTACATCGCAAACCATTACAACGCAAGTCGTTACAACGACTTGCAGTAGGGGGCAGAAGGTGTTGGATTTAAAATCCAACACCTTCCCTACTGTTGCACAGACTGGAGTTGGAATAGTAAATTATACTATTCCAACATCCAGCGCCCCCAACAGCAAGTCGTTGTAACAACTTGCGTTGTAACGTGGCCTATTCAACAACAGTACAGAGTCAATACATCTAGCGTGTCACTACAGTTCCATTTAAAGTTATGTCATGTGCTATGTTATGTTACTGATTATATAGGTCTGCGCTCACTTATTGCTTGGCCTCTAGATATTTATCAAATTTAACGGACTGAGGAGTGCCATGAATGTCTCAAATGCTTTTTGTGATTTAAAAACAGGTTTTGGGCCTCTGGGGTTAAAGCAGTGGGTTTTGGTTCACTAACAATCCTTATGTGTGTTGATAAATATGTACCCTCTTCCTGTGAATAATTATTTTCCTTCATTGTCACATCCACAAATGTTGTTAGCTGTTTTCCCCAATGTCCGACCGATCAGATCTACTTCAGCTGTGATTGAATTGTATGCAAAAGAACCCTGTCCTTTCTTTGAGGGGGAGGAGGGTAGTTCCAATACCTTGGACGACTTGGAAAGGCTCCTATGAAGAGTCTACTTTCAATTCATCTGGCCATTCGAGAGCATTTGCTATGATCAGAAGGGTCTCTCACTCTTAGTAATTCTGGTTTGCGTTTTCGGCCCGTCCAGGCATAGGTAGTCATCTGTCTTTCAGGACACTTGAAATGAACTTGCTGTTGTCCCTGTGTTGCTCACTCAGCTATCCATTTGGATAAAAATGTATATTTTAATTATGTTTACAAAGCTCCGTGCATTGCAATCATTAGATTTTTTTGTTCCTGTTCATTGTTTTGAACATTTTCTTATTCTAAAACTATAGCCTATCTATTGCAATTCTTTCTTTACTATGCTCGTCTTAAATGCTTCCTTATTATTGGTGCATTTTTGTAGACGCTGTCTGCGAGAAATGCTGTATTCAGTCAATGGCTGCATGGATAAATACTTATAAGGTCCCAAAGGCGAGACTGATTGCATTGCAAATGCTTGTTTAGTTTTGTTGTCAAACTCATTCTCCCAGAATGGAAATCAACTCATACCTTATCCATTCATACTTAGTGGGCATGGCTGTGTTTCATAGGCACTCAGCACTTCATTAATCAAAGAAACTGGGCAACAAGGCTGGACTGGGAAACCAAATGCATCTCTGGCAAAAAAACTCACCACAAACCCCACTCCCTTCTCCTCGTGGTATCTCCCTCTATCCAATCATCCACTCTCTCTCACTCTCCTTCACTCCTCTCACTCGCTTCTCAAACTCTGATCGCTTTCTTTCTGCCCTCTTCCTCCCACCCACCCTCCCTTTCTCGCTCACTTGAAGCCTCCCTCTGCCTGCGGCGGTTACCCTCGAAGAGCCGCAAAAAGTCCTAAACGTCCCAGGGGCGACCCTGGGCTTTCAAATCAGCCACCAAAGGATGCAGCCCGCTGGCACTGGGGAAATGCCCGGTGGATTAAAAGGTCAGGGAGGCCCAGACAGACAACACTAGTTAAATTCTGAACATATTAGATTACCTAAACGAGATAAAACCTCAGTGAAATTCCAACATTGTCTTACCAAATTCACGCCCCTAATTATAGTCCCAGCTATACTTTTGGAACCCAAGAAAATAAAACATAACTTACCTTATCATGATTGACCAATATTTCCATGCTATCAATCTCGGTCCTGGCAACAAAAACTCATCTTCATTTGTACAATCTTATCAAAAAAATCCATGTCATAAATCTCACACTTTAATTGTAAGTAGGTATATGCAGAACTCCTTGTGATATACTTGTCCCACGCAACGCCAGGATATTGAATAATTCCAGCAGATTCCCGTACTTTCTGCATACAGGCTATCTATCATAGCTGATATTTAATAGGAAGGCATTGTGATATTCATCAAACAATGTACAGCTTGTTGTCCAGGACTTAATGGTACCAGTCTTTCCGTCGCTGTTTGTCGTTTATGTATCCTTAATTGGAGCATATCAGTGAGTTTCTATTGTTTTACTTTATGTATTAGATATAGCGTTTTATTATAATATTTTTTTATCTTTCAAAAACCTAACATAAAGACTTACAATTAAAAAAAGAAAAATGTCAAAAATATTAAGAACGTGATTAGGGTGTGGAAAGATTGATAATATTGAACGTTTCAGAGTGCCGTTATAGATGAACAAGAACCGGTTGGGAAAGGTTCATAATATTGAGCGTTTCAGAGTGACGTTATAGATGAACAAGAACCGGTTGGGAAAGATTCGTAATATTGAGCGTTTCAGAGTGACGTTATAGATAAACAAGAACCGGTGGGGAAAGGTTCATAATATTGAGCGTTTCAGAGTGACGTTATAGATGAACAAGAACCGGTGGGGAAAGGTTCATAATATTGAGCGTTTCAGAGTGACGTTATAGATGAACAAGAACAGGTAAGACACAAAACACGGACACTAGTAAATGGAGAGCAAAGGGAGAAGAGCCATAAGCAAGGGATACAACGACAGTGGTGAATGATTAAGAGAAACGTCGGCCTTTATTAGGTCTCGCCTAGCGTTGCAGCGCGCATGCGCTGCTCGCGTAGCGAGACATATTGGGGTAAAAGTATTTTAGGAGAAGGACTTGTAATCCCGCCCATGCTTTGTATTGGACAATGTCGATATTTATTTAAAACCCTGTCTTCCGATTGCTCTGCAGGGTTTTTGGTTACCGCCCTGGGGCTTTTTTGTACACGCCCTTGGGACACCGTGTCTACGGCGTCTCTCAGTTTTATGGTTTTATGTTATCTGATGAGGCGTGTCAAGGGAAGGTTCAGGGAGAGTTCAGCAAGCCACGCTGCCTTCACGCGCCAGTCGGCTCTCTGATTGGTTGGCAACTAGCAAATAAGCTCTGTGATTGGTGGACCTTGTCAACCAATCAGAGAGCCTACTGGTGCATGCTGCAGGAGCGCACGGCAGCGATGTTCAGTGACGATCATGTTCACACTGCTCGTGTTACACTGTCCGCGGCCGCCCGTACACCTCCCACTCCATTTGTTCCACTCCCTCCCTGGCCTCCATCCTGCCATGCTTTCCCGTCCTCCCAGTCCCCGCAAACCTTTGCTCTGTTGGCACTGCCGCCCTATGTTCAGACCTGTTGGAAAGAGTTAATGTTTTCTTCAACTCCCCCAACACAGTTCGACACAATGGCAGCCGCTTCATGTATTACCAGCGCGCCATGCGTGCTTTGACTCTGGCTGCCTCCCTCCGCCCCCCAGCACTCGCAGACGCCGGCAATCGCAAATTATAATGGCATACAACAACCGCCATCTTGTCCGGCGGTGAACGATTGGGCCGCGGCAGAGCAGAGGAAGGTGGCGTTTCCGACTTTGCCCCGCAATGCAGTAGGGGGATAGGAACGTCAGGTTGTGCTATCCGCAGCACTGTCACTGAGGTGGCGGAGGGTTATTTATTGGCCTTTCTAGAAGGACCAGCGCGGCCGCCGACGGGAGAAGATGGAGGCCGAGGATACGTGCCGGGACTACCAGTCGTCACTGCAGGGCCTCAACAGCAAGCCGCACATCAACATGCTGACCATCCTGGCAGAAGAGAACCTGCCCTTCGCCAGGGATATCGTCGCTCTTATCGAAGCTCACATCGCCAAGGTTTTTATATTAAAACAATGTTATTTTACTTTATCTAACGAGCCCTCAACGCCCCCTCTCCCCCTCCCCCCCCAACTGTCAATTTGGGAATTATCTGGTCGCGGGTCCACAGGGCCAAACAACATGCCGGTAGAGAAGCATGGCGCAATAGGCTCACCCCGGGCGCAGTTCTGGGGTAACACTGACGGGTTCTGAGATAAGAGTAGAGGGATACGCCCCTTTAGCCACCGATTACTAGCCTGTTCTTCGGTGGTTCCTAACGTGGCTTTCACTCGCTAAGTAACATGGCTTGTGACATAATTCTGGTGGCTAACTCGTCTCCACCCCCTTCTTCTGACATCTGAAGGAAGGCGCCCCGCCCCCCAGCTCTCTGTGAGCTGCAATTTTACAGTCCATCTCATTAGCAAAAAGGTTTGGGGCCAGCAAAGTGTGATTCACACCCTATCCATTGCCTGTGTACTTATTTTATCTGGGTCCCTGGAAAGAATGAGGCCTCTCGTATAAGCAACTATTTAGTTTTGTTTTACGTGATGTTCCCATTTGCTTAAATGTTGTCTGTCCCTTCCGGGCAGTTCCGTATCGCCTTCCATTTTTAAAAGGGCCACACCACCCTGCTTGCTCCCTGTCTCTACTCTCTGCCCCCCGCCCCTGCTCTCACCCCGTGCTTCTGGTGCCCTCTGCTTGTCCGGCTCTATGCCACAGCACCCTGCTACCTGTCTCTACTCTCTGCCCCCCCCACTCTCACCCAGTGTTTCCAGTCCCTTCTGCCTGCTTAGCTCTATGCCACAGCACCCTGCCCCCGCTCTCACCCCGTGCTTCCGGTGCCCTCTGCCTGCCCGGCTCTATGCCACAGCACCCTGCTTCCTGTCTCTAGTCCAAATCCCTGCTGCATACCCATGCTATCGGCCCTGTCCCCTGTCTCTACTGTCTGTCCTTCCCTGCTTCCTACCCGTGCTTCGCTCCCCTCTGCCTGTCCGGGTCTATGCCACAGCACCCTGTCTCTGTCCCACCCCCTACTGCATACCCATGGCTAGGGTCCCTGCCCCTGCTCCCCACCATAGCTACTATCCTCTATCGCTGCACTCTCCCCCTGTCCCTTGCTCTGCCCAACATGTCTGCCTTTCTGCCACTGCTCTCTGTCCCAACCCCTGTACTCGGTCCTTGCTCCTTGCCCCGCTCTCTGTTACTACACATTGGCCATGCTCCCTGCCCCTTCCCTCTACCACTCCACTGCCCTTATCCTGCCCTTGTCCTGTCCTAAGCCCTGTAGCCTGCACTCTGCCATGATCCCTGTTCACCGTCTCTGCCTCTCCCTCACTCTTTCCTTGTGTCGCCCCCCCCCCCCTCTCTGTCCCTCTCCGGGTCTACGACCTCAGTCTCTCGTTGACATCTTGAGAATCTTCTTCTCAAACCCTCTGCCTCTCTCCGCCCCACTGTCTCTCCCCAGCCCCTCTCTCTGTGCATATAATTTTGGTGATACACACAGAGTGCCCACGACGTAAGTGATGGATTCCATGCCACCCAAGGCGCAGAGCTCCGGTCCTAGGCTTTTATGAAATAACCTAACCTAATGCATCCTGGTTGCTATAGTCTTGATTACCAATACAAAAAATCAATCTAGCTAAATCGCCAGAATACCGTGGTTTGAAAACATTGTCTCCATTTTCAATTTATTTACATGAAACCTTCCCCATCTTCCTTCACCCCTGAAATCTCTGGCCCGTTGAAACACGTCCTATAAAACCCATTTAAATACCAGGCTCCCTACGAATCTCTGCACCCCTGAGTATCTTTGCAATAACCATCCTTCAACTGTCCCATAACGAACCTACACTGTATTTCTGCACTTTCACCAGACCTCAGTTTCTGTACTGGAGCAACAGTTTATCTAATCTCTTATGTTTTTACTGATGTTTCTAGTAAGTGCACTCTCTTTGTTTGATTTTGAAACAGTGCTCTAAATGGGAAAGTTCAGATTTGCTTTCCACGCTATCTAACAGAAAGGAACCACAGCATTTAAAAATCTATTCACGCCAAGGTCACTCAATCTTTAATGTCCTCTCCTTCTATAGCTCTTGCGTGGTGTCCCGCGTTTTGTTGTTTCCCTCTCCTTCCCCAGAGAGCTTCACACTGGGCGTAGTAAGGATTTCACATATTGCTTCTCTCTCCTGTCACTTCCCTCCTCTCTCTCTGCCTCATGTTACTGTCCTCTCTCCTTTCACTTCCGTGTCCCCCTCTCCAATTACTGCTCATCTCTCCGTTATACAACCTGTCTCTGCCACTGCCCATCTTGCAGTTGTCATTGCCCTAAATTCTGTAGTCATACACGTTCCACCCTCCTGTCACTGCCCCACTGCAGTATATAATCGCCTGTCTATAATCACTTCCATTCCCTCCTGCCACTGCTTATCTTTCTCTCCTATAACCAGGGCCACTGGAATTATGCAATTATGTGGCTGCGGCGATTTTCACATAATTATAGATTTGCCGCATTCACCACATAGTCCATCATCTGCTGCATCTGCACATTTTGACAAAAAAATGTTTTTGCTTCTAGCTCAAACATTTCAAAAGTTACTAAAACGCACAGTGGAAGGCCCTTTGCAAAGCTGGACTTATCCCTTTCTGTTGCTCTATTGCTATATTTGGATGTTAAACTGGTACTAATGAGTTACAACTATGCCCACAGAGTATTACTAAGTTTAAAAATGATGAAATAATGAAGTAATACTACTACAAAATATGCTGCATTATGCCGCATAATTTGGCTTTTCTTGCCACATAATTTGCTCAACCCTGCCACATAATTTGACCCTCTCCTGCCCTATAAATTCAATTGGCTCTGCCAATAACTGCTCCTCTGCTTTCTGTCCTTGGTTGTCTCATGTCATAGCCGTCCTGTCGCCTGTCGCAGCCCTCCTCCTTTTGTTGTCGCGTGTCACTGTTATTATCTGTGTATTATCAGAACTTTTCTCTCCTGGGCAATCTGAACCCCTCATTACACTGGGAGGATCACAGACTGCTCCTGGGCGAAATCTTTGAGAAAAGGCAGAGGGCGGCCTTCCACATCATCCGATGTGAGTATCGGGATAGCATGAGTATGAGAGTGGAAGGTGCACACAAATAATCCCCCATGAGCGAGGGCCACAGCATACTGTGCTTTTTGTTGGTGGCTTGACATGGAGAGTAAAATGTAAGTTGTGTGGGACCACCATGTTGCTCTCACGTTGCATGAGCATAACTTGCAACACATACTTTTGATAGTTCGAAGTGCGCCACAAGCTCATTGCGTGCTTCAGTCTTTCTCCGGAAGGTAGTTGATGATTATCAGACTGTTTTTATTTAATTATTTTAGGTTTTGTTATGCATTGGGTAGTCTGATAATGTGCTGCTTGTTTATCTTCCCCTGTCATCAGCGTCTTTGATGTTTCCTGTCCTCAGCTTACTTCATCCGGCAACCCTGCCCAGCACCGCTCTGTCAGGCTAAGAGGTCACATAACATCACGGATATTGTGTGTGTCTGGAAGCATATAGCTATTGGCATTTTAAATTACAATGCCTTTTATTTATGTTTTACAAAAGAAAAACAAAACAAAAAACAATGTCATTTACAATGTCAATAGCTCAAAATAATGTCATTGCGAGACCTATTGCATTGTGAATGCTTGTTTTAAGAAGCAGATGTTCTAGTAGCCATACAGCCATTCAAGGTCAGGATAAGGGGTAGGATTAAGTGGAGCAAAGGCACTGGCCCAATAAATCGAGTTTCAAAAAAAACACAGGGCAAAGGTGAGAGAAACAGCAGAGAGAAGCTATGCTTTTATAGAGGGGGGCACGCTTCCCCGCGTGTGTTGAAACCAGATGGCAAAATGAAAATAAGCACTGACCGTGCTGACACTTTGGGCTGTTGTATAATGAAGAGGGTTTTGCAGTCTTCTAAAACACACATAAACACATACCGCAGCGCCGGGGAAGCTGCAATGAGACACTGGAAGAAATAGCCCTGTGCGAGTGCTAACATCCCCACACAGAAATGTTACAACACAGACAACAGCAGCGCAAGAGGTACAACCGTATGCAAGCCTCTGGCGCATAGGCGTTCAGTGCAGCTACAGGTCACACAAACTAGGACAGGCGCTATTCAGCTCTTGCAGTATACATTTCACCACAGTGCTGACAAAGAGGCTGATTGGGCAGGGACAGCTCACACGATTCGGTTCAAAAGAACATGCATAAAAGCTTGACGTATTGATAGACAAAAGGAGCAAGTAACATCAGTCTATCGAATAGAGACGAGCCTACAGTCCAAGATTGTGGGCTCAGAAACACAGTTCATTCATTATCCACACCCAGATCGTTAACAGAGACAGGGGCGAAGCTTAGGCAATACCATTAGGGGACGTGAGACTGAGATTTCCCAACAAGCAACTTAGAATACACAACTAAAGAAGACAGTGGGTGGTTTGGGGCATTGTTTGGTGGTGAGTTAGGGGAATTAGTTAAGCAGTGGTAAAGTAAGGAACAGTCTTACTAGCGTTAATAAATACATAGAACCAATAAGATGGTGAAACAGCATTGCACAAACAGAACATGCTACAAAGACCAGCCGAATAATTAGTGAATGCTAGACAATTATTTAAGCCAAGCAGATGACAGTGCCGCCTTTGCAAAGTACAAATGCAATGCTACGTTCACATGGCATATACTACCATCTATGCCCATGATGCAGGGGTTTGTGCCACTCCGCGCTATGTTATGTTCTTGGCTTGGGAGATTGAATTTAGCATTTTTGACTAGGTTCTTTAAAAAGAAACATCTTAGCTTACAAAATGGCCAAGGCGAGGTTACAGGTCAAATAAGCACTGGAAATGCAATAACTCTCACATTTGTTTCAGTTAAAGCTATTTGGATTATAAATGGCAATATCTTTTACCTATGTGTTATGGAGTGTATGTATGTGGTGTTTAGTGGAATTATGTGGGTTAGATTGGATTAGTTAGTTGTGTAATTGTGTGGAGTGGATTTATGTAGTGGAATTATGTGGCACGGTGTGCTGTGGAATTGTGTGGATAGTAATTATGTGATGTTGAGTATAATGGAAATATGTAGTGGGATTGTGTGTTATGAAGTGTAATTATGTGGAATGGTATTTTGTGTTGTGGAGTGGCATGTAGGAGTTTAATTATGTGGTGTGCTGCTGAATTTTGTGGCATGATGTGTCCGTAGAAGTCACATATTAACAGCAGTACCTAAGGGGCAGGTCTGTTAGGAGTCCCAGTGTACTATTTCATTTTCGACCATGCCCGGAAGCAGGACACACAATACCATTTCACAATCTTTGGAAGTTAAAAAAAAAAAAAAGAATAATTGATGTGATTTCCCAAAAAAAGGACGACTCAAAGATCTGCTAAGTTTGGAAATGTTTAGGTCCGATCACAGGTATCATACCATAACTTCACAGGCTAAAAGTCTTAAAATACATATAAAATGGTGTACTGCTATTTGCATTTTGCTGTTTTAGCGGTGGTTAGTAGTGTTCAAATAATTTACTTTAAGTTTCCGCTGAGTTTCCTTGGAGAGCTTTTATCCTTGGTGGTACCAAGCAACAGTTTTAAATAAAAAATATGAACTAACTGAAATAATATGCGCCTGTTCCACAGCAGCAGACCTCCTTGTGACCTTGGAAGACTCTCTACACTAAAGCACAAACTAAGATTTAAGTGGACGGGGCAGCCAAGAGACATGAGTCTGCACCTTTTTCCCATGCAGACGTTTATCAAGCTGCTGAATTCCAGGACACAATCTAGCAATTTCAGGTGCTCGAGCACACACTGATGCAAGTAAATAAACCAGGAGTGCCAGGACGCTTATTTGTCCAATGAGCTCCTCTCTGATGAAAGCACACACCAAATGGCTCAGAGACAGTGTGGAACCCAAAGGGTCCTGTCCTGTTCCAGGGGAGGAGGGCAGCAGCTTTACCAGCTCAGGGAGGAGAGCGCGAAGCAGCATTCTGCAATCTCCGAGGGCTGGAGAGGAGGGAGCGAGGACTGCAACAGTTGGGGCAGTGATGGGAGGGCAAGAGCAGGCTATAACCAGGGAGAGGGCATGAGCATGGTGGAGGGGGTAAGTGATCTGCCAGCAAACGCAGCAGAAGAGAAGTACCTGGTCCCATGAGAGGGGTTGCAAGCTCCCTCTCAGGACAGCGTGGCTTTAATTGAATAGACTGAAATAGCTGTGGGAGCCAGAGAGGGGGCATGGAGGAGGAAGGGAATTAATAAAAGCAACACAATCTCGGTGTTTGAATGCACAACATCCCCATGTGTTCCTGCACGACGCTCTGCGCTGCTGGCAAGCACACAGAAAAGCGTCAGGGCTTGATATTTCCCTACATTATACAAAGAAAACGAAAACTTATTAAGAAAAGGTACATGGATGACATTCAAAAAGGGGCAGATGCTGAGGGGGCATAGAGACACAGGAAGAGTGGGGGAAAGGGGGAACACGAAGATGGACAGGCATGGAGTATATCTGACGTTAAACTAGAGGCAAGCAGTGAGGGAGGCAGGAAGTGGTGCCGAGAGACCGGAAGGAGAAGCAGGCAATCTGAGACCGGGAAAAGGAGATCCAGTAGGAGTCGGAGAGAGAGACGGGGAAGGGCACAGAGACAAGAAGATGGACAAGTAGAGAAGAGGGGCATGCAGAGATGGGACCAAGAGCAAGGTGCAGCGGGAAGCCACAGGCAGAGTGGTAGACAGCAATAGAATTATGAAGGGGTAGTGAGCAGAGATACAGCAAAATGTAGGGAACAACTTGAGGTGGACGGAGTGCGAACGCTTCTTTTAGAGAGGGGGCCCTCACCTTTAGCTTGAGGCAGAAAGAGGTTTAAATATGTCAGTCATAAAGGAAAACAAGACTTCAAGTCCTAGAATGCAATTCATGAGATAATTGAATAAAGCTTTGGCTGCTGCTGGTAATGGCAGCGCCGCTTGCCGCTGTTCGCACCGCGGCCGTTAATTGTGAGATCTGTCCCGCAGGCAGAGTAGTAGACAGCAAAAGAATTACGAAAGGGTAGTGAGCAGAGACATAGCAAATGTAGGGAACAACTTGTGGTGGACGGAGTGTCAACACTTATTTTAGAGAGGGGGCCCGCACCCTTAGTTTGAGGCAGAAAGAGGTTTAAATATGTCAGCCATAAAGGAAAACAAGACTTCAAGTTCTAGAATGCAGTTCATGAGATAATTGAATAGAGCTTTGGCAGCTGCTGGTAATGGCAGGGCAGCTTGCCGCTGCTCGCACAGCGGCCGTTAATGGTGAGATATGTCCCGCAACTGGACTGGACCCCACTGGGGGCTAACTTTAGTAGTAGTGCTGGCAATGGCAGCACAGCTGCTCACACCGCGGTAAATGAACCTGTGACCGGACCAACTCCACTAGCTGCTGAGTGAAATTATGAAAATGTCACAGATGGCAATCTGAAACCTTGGCAGCTATGTACTTAGGGTAGTGCTGGCAATGGCAGCACAGCTGCTCGCACTGTGGTAAATGATCCCGCGACCAGACCCGACTCCACTAGCGCTGGCAGCTGAGTGAAATTTTGAAAATGTCACAGCTGGCAATTTGAAACCTTGGCAGCTATAAAGTAAAATGGCATCTGGTGGCTGGGGAGCTGTGAGTTTTAGGTGAACGGTTCGCTGGGTCGCGGCTCCCAAGATGTCGGAGCTGGGAGTATGGCGGACTGAGAAGCTGTGGCGCTGGTGAGGCTCTGAGGCAGTGGTGGCTGCCCTGGAGTAGAGAGGGGAGCTGCGATCCCATGTGTGTAGACCGAGAAGCTGCGGGGCTATAAGGCAGCGGCAGCAGCCCTGGAGTAGAGCTGTGAGCTGCAGCCCCAGGTGCATTTTGAGGACAAAGCAGCGGGCATGAGGGGTGAGAGCAACAGTCACAGAGGCAACAATCAACAGATTGTGCTGGCAGAAAGGCAGAAAAAAGCAACAACGCAGGGGTAGAAGAAATAGTACCTGCATCAAAGCGGATAGCCACTAATCAAGGGGAATTAATCTGTAGTTG
The DNA here is from genome assembly GCA_963921515.1 of Calotriton arnoldi. Classification (NCBI taxonomy): domain Eukaryota; kingdom Metazoa; phylum Chordata; class Amphibia; order Caudata; family Salamandridae; genus Calotriton; species Calotriton arnoldi. Next base: position 1,818,272 of record CAWUFW010002783.1, read on the forward strand.
AGAGGTGCTCCTCAGTTAGAAACGGAAGTGATGTAATGGGTGCACAAACCAATTAGGAGGCAGCAAAGAAGAGCGACACTGGAGTCAACCTATGGTAGGCAGAAGGCGGGATTACAGTCATTTTAATTAATGCAGCATGTCTTGCAGGCAGAGTATGCGCGCTGCCAGGCTCGACCTAAAAACTGTGTGGGGCATTTTTAGGGTCCAGATGTGTAGTTAGGCAAACTTGTAGAGATGCAGAAAGTACACATGGTACCTTATCTTCGATACTCCTGCCCTGCCACCTTCATTGCCTGTACAGAGACTAGGTATTGAGCTAGGCATTTTGTCTCACCTGATATTCACCACAGAAGTATTTTCTGGCTGCAGAGTGATCTCTTCTCTTGCCTGGACTCAATAGCAGTCCAACTCCAAGATCCTGGTCTGATTATAGGCTGGTCTGTTAGCGCATGGCCCCAGTAAAATAATCTGGATGGCGTATGATGTTGTTTTCGACCGTTCAGTTTCTAAAGACTCAATGTAGGGCAGGGAGTACAAAGAGAGCAGACATAACACAAGACTAGGCCTAGCAACAGCAGACGCATAGCTGGGTTAATACAACAAGAGTAGTATTTTAGGCAGCCCACGCCCAGCAGCAGATCTGGCCAAGGAGAAAAAGGGCAGGAAAAACAGGGACAGAATCAATATCAGAGAATGCTGGGAAGTGAAGGAAGAGCTCCCAGAGACTAAATGAGGAACAATAGTTACAAATTCAATTTGTCAAATACCTAGCAGCTTGTAACAAAATAAGGCACCTTAAGCTCCTTTACAATATAGGAAGGTATAATGCTAATAACATTTGCTAAAAAGCTACAGTCTCTTAAAGGACACTCTTGTTTCTTCCAGTATATCTGAACCTCCACAGACATATTACAGAATCACTAGTCCCCACGACAATTTTGAGAAAATTGTGTTAAAATACGTTTCACCATAATTTCCCCAAAAGCTACTGGGCATTTACCTTAGCATCTAGGTAGATCTGTATAATTCATTTCATTACCACCCTTACAATCTCAATCATATTTCTTGGCTGAAAAAATAACACTCATCTTGCAATTTCAGGAAGTTCAAGAGACCTAGAGAGCCCTTGCAGGCTCAGCGGTGCGGTCGCTCAGGCTATGGAGAATTTACAGTTTCATACGGCAGGCAAGGTAAGCTAAATTTACAGACTAGTATTTACAGACCGCACTAGCGCAATCATTTTGGCCCTAAACATCAACTGTTTAGTTTATTAAAAGTCACATATAATGTTATCAAATATAATCCTTTCAGTTTGGCAAAATACTCTAGTTTCGCTAAACAATAGATAATTATTTGCCAGAAAAAAGCACAGCTTTCTGTCCTGAAACACCAGCTTTTCACTTTCAGTAAATATGTGTTTGGTGGCCAAAAGTTAACATTCTCATGTACTAGAGGGTGGTGGCCTATGACAGAGTGAGGGGTGCTCCCCTAACCGTGGTCTGCGTTTTATTATTTAGAAGTAAAAAGCTTGCTTGAACAGTCAGTATTAAAGAATTTCTTGAACAGGGCAGCTTGGTTGTCCTCTTAGACATTGTTCAAGAGCAATACAAAGCCTTGAGCCCTATATGCTTTATGAACATGTACCCATATTACATTGGTTGGCAGATTGTTAGAATGTCAAATCCTGGGAGTTTAACCGTTATACATAAAAGTAGGGTAGCCTTTGCAATTAACTGAGCCCTTTATTTGGAAGGCTCTGTGCAAGGTAGATCCAACATTGAATTTCATCATGCATTTTATACCAGTAGCTTGAAAGCTTGAATGTTGCTTGCAGCAGTACTTGAATATTCAACCAAATTCATATTTTGAAAGTGTTTGGTTTTAACTAAAATATTTAATTCCCCTAGACTCTAGCATTCCCATTTGTCCAATTTCTGCTGGCAGACCTGCAGGTGAAACTTCAAAGACAAGTGTTTTGCGAACCAGTGGTCCTGGCCAAATAGTTTTTTGCCCATGGGTCGATAAGGATTTATGGCACCCTTCTGGACAGGTTCAGTAGCTTTCAAAGGCAGGAGAACATGGACTCACAAGAAAGGGATCATATATCTCTTATTCACGACTTGCAGAGGGTTACTAGAGTTGTACTTTCTACACTCCTAAAGTATTTACAAAATCTTGTACGTCTTCAGACACTCTCAAAGCCCACCATAGGGAAGCCCTCAATACCAAGCCATAATTCCCAGCATGCTGGAGGCAATTAAGAAGACTGCGACTCAGTATAGGAATCTGTTTGGGGTGCAAAGACAAAGGGGGTTATCTACAGTTGGAGCTGAAGGACATCCCACCAACCCCATCTATGACAGATATTGCATCTACCCTAACTATGGTATATATGAATGTAAACCTCAAATCATACATCTAAGTTAATCTAAATATGGTGAATGGGACATCTGCAAACTCTAAATAATACTCAAAGTTTATTTTATGGATGCAGGGGAGCAATACCTCAAGACAGAGTAACTACTGTAGAGCTCATCACCTGTACCACCAGATCAGCTCTACCACCATCACTTTCCTTTATTCAGGGGGCACCTGTTGTCTCCAGGGTGTAAGGTGCAGTGGGCAGATGTCCCTGACATCTACCATTGGTGCCTCTCGTTGTGGACACTTCTGTCACGGTAGTCAGACAAGCAGTCTTCTTAGGCAGGACTGCATTCCATGCCTCAGTGACTCACACGATCATTTGCCAAAAGTCATTTGATGTGCAGTGCCCCATACTATTCAAGTCCTCATTGACATATACATAGACACACAGGTGCCCAATGCACCTCGCTCCCTACGTGTGAAGACATTCACTATCCAATTAGTCACTCATGACTTGCAAACTAACATTTCTGATAGTTAATTCTGAACTGCTGGATGCTGCACCAGCAATTGTGACACACACACACATATACTCACAAACACATGCACCTACACTCACATGCGCACACACACACCTAACGTATATTTGCCAAAGTTCACATTCACCCCGTGGGGTATTGTGGCACTGATAAGCAGATGTCTCAGCGTTCAATAACAGATGTTTATTGTTACTCAACGGTACTCATTTGATCGACCTCAGAAGGATAAAAGGAGGAGTGGAGTCACTAAGATTCAAACACAGATTTCTGCACACAAACACCTGTGCACATACACACTATTGTCCACATGTACACACATTCATGTCCACACACACACACTCGTGCACATTCACATATAGACACACATTTGATCCACACTCACACACTCGTGCACATTGACCTGCACACGCATATTTTCATGTGTGCACACTCATAAAGGCACACGCATATTCATGCGCGTACACAAGCTCACTTGCACAGGGGCACACTCACATGCACATACATACTTGTGCAAGCACACTCGTGCACAGATATGTTTACACACTTAATCAGGTGCATTTATTCATGTGCACACTATGCACATACACTCATGTTCACATGCTTACAAACACAAACAACATTCAATACTTATTTTGACTTGCTGTTGCGTTTATTCTGTTCCTGTGGGACCAGAGTAGCAGCCTCATCATTTGTTCCATGGCACAACGAGGCATAGCTCTCTTCTCACTGCTTGAAAACAGCAGAGTAGTAGGGGATGCAGAGACCCAACTGAATGTTAGACTAGGGGGCTGCATGAAGGACAGAGCAGGATGATCAGCCAAGGTTTTCTTAGATCCAGCACATGCGTGAGTCTGACTCTTATTTTGGCCTGTCTGAGAAAAACACTTTCAGTAACAGGTAGAGAAACCGCATCGCCCACAGGCGTTTTGTCTGCATGTCCAACCACTGCCGGCTGAGATGCATTGCATGGGATCACTGGAGTCACTGGTGGCCGTGCACAGTGTTCTGATCACCTCTGCGTCCTGCCCGAGTCACATCACAACATCATACTTTGCACAGTAGTGAACAGTCTCCTTGCACATTACAGATCCGACCTGTCAGTTAATGGGGATATGTTACCCGATGGACAATAAATATTGGGGGTATTCCACCTCACACCCCCTGCTGCATAGAGATTGGAAGGTCCACCACACAGGACAGGTTTCTGTCATATACACATATTTCATTTACTGGACCAGTACAGATGAAGGTGCTTTTGCTGAGATAGGAGAAGGGCCATTAATGGTACCTGACCTGATTTGTTAACCATCTTGTAACAATCATATGAGTGCACAGGTGGTTTAGTGTGCATGTGGTATTTGGTGTATGGGAGGAGATGGAGGGGCATAGGATGTAGATGGTGTGTTCAGGGTACAGGTGGTGGAATATGGTGAAAGTTGTAGAGTAGAGCGTTGGTGAATGTGGGTGGTGGTTTTGGGTGCAGATTATGTGGGGTGTTTGCGTACAATGGTGGTACTTTTGGAAGTGGTACAGAATGTAGATGGTATGTGTACTATAAGGTGTTGGTAGTTGTGGTGCAGGTGGTGGAGTAAGCTGTGTAGGGATGTAGTGTATAAGCTGTGATACAGGATGAAGGCAAGAGGGATGTTAGTATTGCTGTGGCTGTATATTATGGCAAGCATAGGCTGTATGTGGGGTAGGAGCATGTGGTAGTGTACTGTGTAGAGAGTGTAGGCATAAGATTGTGCTATAGGTGCTAGTTGTAGTGTGGCACACTCCCAGCTCTGACCCTAAGCCAGCTCCAGACTTCAGCCAATCAGATGGCGTCAACATTGATATCCCTAAAAAATGAATTAATTCACCATACTTAAAACCAATATGCATTGCAGTATTATGAATCAATAGACTGTTCATTAGATGAAGAAACATGAAGTGTGCATTAATCTCCTATCCCTCACCTGTAATACCAGTACAATAGTTTATCCATAGTGGCACCAAAATGCTATTATCCCAAACTCGAAGGAGATTGGCATCACCTCAATATTTTTTACTTTCTCAATCGAACTGAGAGGCACCCCTGCTTTCCCAGCATGAAAGAGAGAGTGAAAGAGTTTGGCGGGCAGCCTGTTTAATTTCCTTGACGTCTTATGCAATAGATATAGCTTTGGTGTCCTAAACTAAACAAAACAAGTACCTACTTTTATATAGAATTAGTGAACTGTCAATGAACGAGAAGAGTACAGTGAGGCCTGTTTTGTTTTCCTGCATGCTTCTTGTCAAGAAAATGTAAAAGTACACATGAGGTATCAAATTCAAAATTGAAAAATGATATACGGGAGAGAATTAGTTTGCGATCAGTTCTATTTTATGCATTTGTACAGTGCAATGTTGTATGCTAGAGGTAGTATGTATTGAAGAGTGCAAATGTTTCAAAGGTACGTGAAGGACACTGGGGGTTTAATTGCACTCACTGCCAGTGTCACCTACTTTTATCATAAGCTCCCAGGAGTTTGACAAACAAGCAGTGGCACAGCCAAACGGTTTCACCTACCTGAGAGCTATTAGCTTTGCCAATCAATGTCTTTTAGCCATGTTGTACAGCAGCATGAAGTCGAGTGGAGTGGAGTGGAATGGCGTAGAGTGGTGTGGCACAGAGGGGAGTGGCATAGAGGAGAGTGGTGTAGAGTGGAGTAGTGTAGTGTGGCTTACAGTGGAATGGAGTGTCAGAGTGGAGTGGTAGAGTAGAATAGAGTATAGTGGAGTAGTGTATAGTAGAGTAGTGTAGAATGCAGTAGCATACAAATGATTGGCACAGAGCAGAGTTGAGTAGCGTACCGCAGAGTGGCATGGGATAGATTAGAGTGGTGTAGAGTGGCGCAGAGTGGAGTGTTATGGCATGGCATAGAGTGGTGCAGAGTGGAGTAAAGTAGAGTGGCGTGGAGTAGAGTGCCTTGGAGTGGCACAGAATAGAATTGCGCGGAGTAGAGTGGTGCGTGGTAGAGTGGGGTGGAGTGGAGTGGCGTAGAGTGAAGTAGGGTAGAGTAGAGTGGCACTGTGTGGAGTAAAGTGTGGTGGCGTAGAGTGCCGTGGCATATAGTAGAGTGGTGTACAGTGCAGTGGCGTAGAGTGCAGTGGCTTAGAGTAGAGTGGTGCATAGTAGAGTGCAGTGTCATAGAGTACATGGCATCACTAATTAAACGTCTGCCTTCTTTGATAACTCACCAGGCAGACTAAATCAACTATAACTCAGCCTGATACCATGCACAGTGTTCTCATAAATGATGCCATTTGAGACGTCATGAGTGTTGCTATGAAAGCTATGATTTAAAATATCCTAAGTGATATAATATGAAAGCGTTTAAACTTTGCATGGGGAAGGTGCAAGTTGTAGTTGATTTAGTCTGTCTAGTGAGTTCACAACACTGTGTACAGAGGTACACGATTTACAGAAAGTTTTGGGCAGGACGGAAATTATAACTCTAAGTTATAACTATAACTTTTTAACTTCTAAGGTTTGTGTAGTTTACGTTGTTTTTGTATAGCAATAATACATTAATGTTTCCTAACTATAACTAATCTTTAACCTTTGTTTTTTTCATTAATTTGTATGTTTTTTTATGCTCCAAAAGTTTTTTTTGTAATTTTATATGGTTGTTTATTATGGTATTATTTTTTTCATTGATTTTGTTGGTGTCACAGTACTTTCAAGGTGGGCTGAAGTTCATTATGAACATCAGTGTCGTCTACGTGAGCGTTTTGCTTTCAATGGCGGTTCCTCAATAGTATTGCTGTGCTTCTGTTAAATTTAAACCGATATTTACACCATAGAATTATTTTTTATTCAAAATATGGATCCATGGCTTGATGGCAAGTTTTGTTTTTTAAGCGTACATTTGTTGGTTTTGTAAATGTAGGTTGTGTTTGCGAACTATACAGGGACTGCAATAGCAATGAGATACTACACAGTAATTTTGCTTTTGTAAAACAGCATTTCATTGGCTTAGAGCTCTGTCAATTGTAGGAAACAGGAAGTGTTACCCGTTTATCCCCATAAAATTTGATTTCTTCCAAGGAAAAGGTTGTGGTGCTCTGAAGAGTGAATATCTTGTCTTCAGAAGCCACCTTTCAACACCTGCAATGACTGAAGAACAAGATCCTGTTGTTTTGCAGCAGGTGGAAGAAGACGTGAAGTTGCAGCAGGAGGAAGAAGAGGTTCAGCACAGGAGGAAGCTGAAGGAGTCGATCGTGTGGGATTTTTTCTCAAAACCTTCTGGAGGTCAAAAGGTGAACGCTAAACTGGCAAACTGTAACCTCTGCAACAAAGTCATTTTCCGTGGGAGCATGAAACAATACTCATTTGGTACCATGGGAATGAGGAAACACCTGCAGGCAATGCTTTCAACCAGGTTGGCATGTGCCGAAACGAGGCATCATAAGGAGATTGAAGAGGCTGAAGCCAAAAGATCGGCTGTGGCCACTTCATTGACTACTGCAACACCATCAACTTCTTCTGCGTGTTCAGTAGAAGGAAGCAGCATGTCAAAGAGTGGAGTAGAGTGGCGTAGAATGGAGGGGCATAGAGTGGAGTAGAGTGTTGTAGAGAGGAGTGGCGTCGAGCGGAGCAGCGTTTAGCAGAGTTGAGTGGAGTGCTGTGTGATACAGTAAGTGGAATGGCGTGCCAGAGTGGCATGTCGTAGAGTGTCTTAGAGTAGAGGGGTGTTCAGTGACGTGCCACCGAGTGGAAAGGCGTGCCGCACAGTGGAGTGGAGTGTCACAGAGTGGAGTGGCATCTCGTACAGTGGAGTGGCATGTCAGAGAGTGTCTTAGAAAGGAGGGCCATAGAGTGGAGAAGAGGTGAGTGGAGTGACATGTCGTAGAGTGGAGTGTCATACAGTGAAGTAAAGTGGCGTGTCATAGAGTGAATTAGAGGGCACAGAGTGGAGGGCAGAGTGAAGTAAAGTGTTGTAGAGTGGAGTGCCGTAGAATTGAGTGGCGTGTTGTAGAGTGGAGTGGCATGTCGTTCAGTAGAGTGAAGTGGAGTGTCATAGATTGGAGTAGAGTATTGCAGAGTGGCGTGGTGTGGAGTGGTGTGTCGTAGAGTAGAGGGGTGTCTCGTACAGTGGAGTGGTGTGTTGTAGAGTACAATGAAGTGGAATGTCAGAGTGGTGTGTTCTAGAGTGTCTTAGAGTGCAGAGGCGTAGAGTGGAGTATCGTAGAGTAGAGCAGCATGTCGTAGAGTGGAGTGGAGTGGTGTGTCACAGTGTGGAGGGACGTGTCGTGGTGTGGCATGTCAGAGGGGAGTAAAGTGGTGTAGAGTGGAGGGGCATACACTGGAGGAGAATTGTGGAGTGACGTGTCGTAGAGTGGAGTGGCATGTTAGAATGGAGTGTCGCAGAGTGTTGTAGAGTCGAATGGCATGTTGTAGAGCGGAGTGACCTGTCAGAGTAGAGTGGCGTGTCAGTGAGTGGAGTTGCAAGTCACAGGGTGGAGTGGCATTTAGTGTTGTAAAGTGTAGTGCAGTGTCAGAGTGTAGTGCCATGTTGTAGAGTAGAATGGAGTGGCGTGTCAGAGTGGTGAGTCATAGAGTGTCTTAGAGTAGAGTGGCATGGAGTGGCATGTTGCAGAATAGAGGGGAGTGGGGTACAGTGGAGTGGCATGTCGTAGAAAAGCGTGGAGTGACGTGTCACAGAGTAGCATGTCAGAGTTTTTTTAAAGTGGAGGGGCGTACAGTGAAGTGGCATGTCATAGAGTAGAGAGGCACGTCTAGTGGAGTGGCAGAGAGTGGAGTGGCATGTCGTAGCATGGATTTGTGTGTCGTCCAATGGAGTGGAATGTCGTAGAGTGGAGCGTCATACAGTGGAGTGGAGTGTTGTAGAGTGGAGTTGTGCATCAGAGTGGAACGGCATGTCGTAGTGTGGAGTGGAGTATACAGTGTCATAGAGTGGAGGGGCATAGAGTGGAGTAGAGTGTTGTGGAGTGGCGTAGCATTAAGTGGCGTGTTGGTGAGTGGAGTTGCATGTCACAGAGTGGAGTGGCGTGTTGCGTTGCAGAGTGGAGTGCCGTGTCGCAGAGTAGAGTGGAGTGGAGTGGCATGTCGTAGAGGAGAGTGAAGTGGCGTGTCATAGAGTGGCGTCTCGTAAACTGCCTTAGAGTAGAGGGGCATAGAGTGGCATGTCGTGGAGTTGAGTAGCGTGTCGCAGAGACGAGTGGCATATCGTAGAGTAGAGTGGCGTGTCGTAGAGTGGAGCGGCATGGCGTGGCGTGTTGTGAAGTGGAGGGGCATGTCATAGTTTATTCCCAAAAGAAATGTACCTGTTTTATGTACAAATATATAGATGGCGGTGATGAAGTATAATTTTAAACTTGTCTATGTATTTGAATAAGAAATAAAGCTGTATTGCTTTCCGATAGTTAGCGCGATCTCTATGGTTGTTGCTGTTATTTAGTAGAATTGAGCTGTGTTTATTGCCCACTTTCTCTTAATAACCAATAATGGTTTACTTCTTAATTTTATTTTTTATCTAGTTTTCTATTGATTTTGTCATGTGAACAGAAATGTATGTTTGAAATGCCTTTCTAAGACTTGTTAAATTTAATTGCTGGAGGCTAGTTTATTTTGTCACCTTCTTTTGGTTTTTGGTAATTTTCTACCACACTAGTAGACCAAATTGTATTTAAGACAATAATTGTCCTCATTTCTAAATGAAGTTGTTCATATGATGTACTTTCATAATGGCCAATCATCTAACTCTTTACATATCTGTTTGTCTGCTTCTGTATTCCTCATTCTTGTATGTCAGAGATGGTTAGCGTTTTGGTTTTTTGGGCACAGTTTCCTTTTTTGGGCCAGACAGCATGCCAAGAAAGCAGGTGTTGTAAATGATTTAAGTTTGAAAGGAGTTGAAATAATATGGATTGGTGAAAGAGGTTTGAAATGGAATCAGCTTATCCCTCTACTATACTCTGTTAGTTAATGTGACCATCCCCACTTTATGTTTATCCACTGTGGGGGGAATGATATAGGATATATACATCCCCTTACACGATAAGGAAGGGATGGCACTCCGGGAGAAATTAAAGTTGCGTTCATACTTTATTGCAATAAAATAAGGCTGAGGTAAAAGAACGTCAATGCGTTTTGGCCTCACACCAGTTGCAATATAAAGGTACCCCCAATGTAGTGGCCATTATGTAATGACTCCTGGTGTAAAAACTTGCTAAGTAACATCTGACTGCTGCACTGCAGGCAGTTTTACGAGAATGTGATGTAGTCCAAAGCATGCAAAATGTTTCTGGTAAAGACATTTTTACAGTTCATGTTTTTCCAACAAATATGGCAGCGGTACCTCGTGGAGAATAAAACCTCTCTCTATGCCACCAATCACACACCTAAATGTTAGTCGGCAGAGAATAAGCAAGAAACAATCTCACCTAGTGGAGCCAAAGAGCAAAATCTTAATTGAGAGAGGTACGGGAGACCACTGCACACCTACTTCCCATGTCCTAGAAGATGCCTATAGTCTCCTTCTCCCAATTTCCCCCCTACAGCTAGAAAACTATTGAGGTTAGGCAAGAAGACAGTTCCCAGCATAATCCTCTTTATTCATTCATTCATGTCTCTTTCCAAACAGTTCTGTTAATTAATTTTAATTACTCAGTAATCAGGTAAAGCTACAACACCTTTAACCTCTTTCTTAACTCTTATTTGTAAAAGTAAACCGTTTCTGTTTTTTTCATTGGGGAGAAGTCGGTCTTAAATCTATTATAAGTTCCTCAAAAACCAGCCCAACATATCCACCAAACAGATTCCTAGAAATATATATTCAGGCGAGATACAGCTCTGATCTGTGTGCAATCCCTGGCTACCTGTTTGGCAAGAAACCACATGCCATCGCGTCTGCTACAAGAGATAGTTCCAATGATCCTCTGTCCATGGGAAGCAGTGCAGTATGGTGGATTTGTGCCCATATAGTGCCATGCAGTGTGCTGCATTAAGTACCCAATGTGTAGTAAGTGTCCGTAAGGGGAAGGATAGTGTGTCGGCTTAGTGGCCATATGATACAGTGCAGTGCATGTGGGTTAGTACACTCCAGTGGAGTACAGCTTGGTGTGGTAGCGTCATTAGGATGGAATGCTGCATGATGGGTAGTATCTCAATGATGCATTACTGTGTGGTGGTTTTGTACCACTGAATTTATCCTTGTTTGTGTGGAACACTTTGCAGTAACTAATAGCTTGTGTGTGCTCTAGACACGTGAACAGTTTACACATTATTATAAATGTGGTTGTTTCATATAGCTCTCTTGTCGGTGATTAAGAATAATGTCAACAGCCAATTTGAGTTAAAACGACCACATTTTGTTTCCTTGCACATACAATTCCTTCAGTTAGTGTCCCCAGGATGCAGTACGATATGGCACAGAGTGCAGTGTACGTTGTCAGTGCCCATTTGATGCAGTGTGGTGGATAACTATGATGCAGTGCATCTTGTGGGATAGTGTGCCTAATCTCCCCAGGAGCAGTGCAGTGTGTTGGATTAGTGCTTAGTTGGATTAGTGCTTCTAGGATGCAGTGTAGTATAGTGAACCGGAGATGCTCTGCAGTGTATAGAGTAAGAGACCCTACAAAGCTGTAGTCTACTATAGGTTAGTGCTCCCAACATTCAGTGCAGTAGGGTCTGGTAGCTCTCACGTGGGTCAGTGTGATTAGTTAATATCCCTAGAATGCACTTATTGAGTGGGAAGGGTTACTGCCACTGCCACAGGGGTGCAAGGCAGTGTGGTGAGTTAGTGGTGCAGTAATGCAATGTGGTGGGGAATGTTCCTATGATGTAGCAGAGCACAAGCGTAGTTACTGTGCCTATGATGTAGTGCGGTGTATTAGTGTACATAAATATTCAGCAGGGTGGTGTAGGAAGAACTTCACTACAGTTGGTTAGTGAACCTCTGGTGTAGTATGGTGCGTTAGTGCACTTTGGATAGGGTGTAGTGTAATGTGTTATTAACCCAAGGGCAACATGAAGTGGAATAATGTGCCTATGGTGCACACAGCTTGCTGGGTTAGTATCCCTTGGATACGATGCGGTGCAGTGCAGTGCAGTTGGATAGTGGGCATTGGGTGTTTTCCTGAGAGGCTGGGAGCATGGGGGTCGGTTTGCAGCAAGGGGGGGAGGGGGGAAGGTTGTTGTTGGTGGGGGCCGGTTTTGTAGTGGTGCTGCAAAATCGGCCTCCAGTAACAAAAGCAGCAAGCAAGCATTTCCAGCCTCTCGGGCCAGGCGGTGCTTATCCAGGGGATGGTCCGAGAAAACTGTCAGGGCTGCTTTGGGTTGCCAGTCCGACCCTGATCCTTAGGATGAAGTATGGTGTGTTAGTGGATGCAGCACAGTTTAGGGGTTGAGTGGCTCGAAGACACGCTAGAGTGGTGCGAGTTAGCATCCAGTGGTGGCTGGCACAGATCGGGGGTGGGAGGGCAGGGTGGGGGTGAGGGGGTAAAGAAAAAAAACATACCTCCTCGCCGCGTCTCGCCACTCTCTCCACCGTCGTCTCTCCCAGAACAGGAACAGAGCACCCAGGAAGCACCCAGGCTCCCCAGAGCCAATCACAATGCTGCGTCTCGCCGCTCTCTCCACCGTCGTCTCTCCCGGAACAGGAACAGAGCACCCAGGAAGCACCCAGGCTCCCCTGAGCCAATCACAATGCTGCAATGCAGCGTTGTGATTGGTCTGAGCACCGTGGTTCGGCGCTCAGATGGGGACTGGGGGCCTGGGCATGTTCTCCACCCAGGCTGTAATGCAGCCTGTGTGGAGACCATGCAAAGTGCGCATGAATGTTTGGCCGGCCCTAGAAAGCCGGCCAAAGATTCATGCACACCTAGGGAGTGCAAATCACTCCTCTCCTGCTCTATCAGGAGAGCAGCCCTGCCCCGCCCACAAAGCTGCCGCAACAAGGAAAAATTTAAATGATAATAACTTAAGAGTTATTATCATTTTTTTTCCCTTTATTTATACTGCTTAAAAGCAGTGGGGCGACGCTCCTCCCTATTAGCAGAGGAGCCGCCACGGTTAGCATTCCTAGGCTGCTTTACAGTGGGCTAGATCTCCTAGGATGGCGAGAAGAGTAACGATTTAGTGTGGTAGGGATGCAGTTCAGTGACTAAGCGTCCTAGAATGCAGTGCTGTGGGTTAAGGATGCAGTATGTAACCCATGCAAGGTGGGGGTTTAAATTTGAATCCGGTGGTTAAATCTGAATCTGGTGATCATGAGTGGGCTGTCTCCCGAAATGAAAAAAAAGGATGAAGTGTGTGTTTAAACATGAAGAATAGGTTGAAATTCCTCTCTTAAGATATGGACATGTATATCTTGGAAATACCATGCAGTAAAACAGATGACATAATCCCCTCTCCCCTGTGATCAATTAACAGGACATACATCTCGCTTCTTCCGCATGCAGCAAAAGTGGATATCGAATTCTCTTCGGCAATCCTCTGGACTCGGAGAACAAGTAACCTGACCTTCAGGGTTAGCTGGGAGAGCAGGGGTTCTCCAGTTCATATGCCATGGATGTGGTTCAAGGACAGCTTTTAGCAAATGAGCAGCGTAAAACTTCTCTACCTACGAATTTGCAAACAAATAATTGATGAAACGGTCTGCACAACTCAAGTTGCTGAAATAAAGCCACACAAGAAGTTGCATGGCTAGGCCTTTATAAAGACTATCGCCGATGTGATGCAATCAGCACTTTTCGAAAAACATTTTCTCCAGATAAAATACTGAACTGGGCAGTTACCTCCGTTTCCAAATTTGGGGTTTCATTTTTTAATTTTTATTTTTTACACACATTTGGTTTAATTCAGGGATTCCCTTATATTGCTTGTTTGGCATAGTTTCAGACATCTTTTCGTCTTTGTTCTTTTTTATGCCCGACTTTCTTTTGAGTTGTTAGTCACGTATATAGAAAACACATCAAATTCTTCAAACGAATATATTTTTTGCATCAAAATAAATGAAAAACTCACCATTGGAAAGAAAAGGGTGGTAAATATGGATAAGGGACAAGCATGCGCAACCAAATATCCATCTCCTAAGTGTAGTAGATCAAAACATTTCGGTTATATTTCGTTATTGCAATGACCCAATTTAAGATAACTTATAAACTTCATCATTCCTTCTGGCAGATAGCTTGTTCAGTTTGTATACTCATTTGAATGCATTCAGGCAGTACCCACACTTCAAAAGTGTAACACAGAAGGGAAATGTGAAGATTCCTAACCATCTGCAATCCTAATACCACATAAAGATAAATGGGGAACTAACAACTGACCTGACTAGACACAGGACGCATCTCGCAGTGAATGCTATGCAATTTCTTAATATATTTTGATTTTAACAGCTACAGCTATCGACTGCAGCTACCAGTACTTTCATGAGGTGGAACTAGCTGTATCAGAACTTCACCAAGTCTCAGCCTGACAAAGAAAGCGGCACATCACACCCACCTCTGTGAAGAACACCATCTTTCTGTTCAGATTTTATTTTACCACCCATACGCTGCACATACTCGGATACTTTTGATCATTCAGGTCCCTTACCCTATGAACATATCTGTGCCCGTCCAATGTCTAAAATCAGTGGGCATTAGAGGACATTACAGTCTCCTTTGCTGACTTCAGGCAAAACAAAGAAATTCTATTTGCCAGCATCCACAGTGGCAGACATTCTACCCAGGTCTATCCATAGTTCGATCTATCCAACTCCCCCACACCCCACCCCACCCCCCCCCCCCACCCCGCGATATGCTCAGTCCATCCCTATCTGCAATAAACTTTGATGTGCTATTTTATTTATTTTTAGCCCAAAAAACACCTTGCAGGATTAGACAATAAAAAAGTTAGAAGGAGGAAAAGTACATGTTAGTAGTTTATAAAAGATGAATGATACCAGATTAATTTAGGATCAGAAAGAAAAGTTACATTTTAGCAGTTTCCTGAAGGAGAGGAGAATAGGTCAACTTCTAATCTAAAAGGGAGAGTTCCATAGATCGCTTCTATGTTAGAAAGATCTAAATCTTCACCCATAACATTATGTTTTTATTGGTGAATCATGGTCATGGACAATAAGACCGTTAGGTCTGTGACTTTCATGCACAAATGCATGCAAATAAAGGCGTACAAAAATGCTTGCAGACTACTTGGGCCACGTCTGTAAACAACCTGTCTCTATCTGTGCCTATGCTTCCGTCCCGTTTTTAATTCCCTAAGCTTGCAGAGCTGCTTTCTTTTATTTACCAAAGCTTGTGTGGCTGGTGTCATAGTGGGCTACAAGCTTGGGAAAATAAAAATAGGGCCCAGACATGAGAGGCACAGAAAGAGCCAGGCTGCACATAAATCCAGCATTTGCGCGTGTCTTAGTTTCAATGTGTTAGCACATTAAAGCCAAACCTATGGTTTTGTCAAATATTGATTTTACTGTTTTGGATTCATGGCTCTATTGAATATCTGGAACAGGTTCCTGATTTAACAACTATAATACACGTTAACCAGTAATAGTTCAGTAATAGTTCACGTTTAATCTCGATGCTATTTTGACATGCTCCTATTTGAGATTTATGTTAAAGGAGAACACTTCCAAAATCCTACCTAAAGAACGTTTACCACAAAAGGAGACATTACAGGGGTGCCTTTTGTACTTCAATAGCCAAGAATCCTGGTATTCTGACAAACATTCTGTGCATAATGGCTGGAACATTAAGGCAGATGTTAGAGAAGGTTATTGACCCGCATCTTATCCTACTAGAAATAAGTATTGGGTCCTATGATTGGCTATCCATCTTTTCTTCGGGTTTTGATAGTTTCTAACGAGCTGAGTTGTCCGAAATTCGGGCACAAAGAAAACCAAGCTGAGATTAGCTCAAGCGACACTAACCGCCCTGGAGAAGTGCTCTATGATAAGAAATGTCCTTCAGCAAGCCATCAACAATCTCAAACTTCAAGGACCCTGGGGTTTCAAAATTTCGGCGAGGTCAAACAAGAGTTACAATCTACTGATAAAGTGGTACTGCTACAGAACTGAACAGGCTTCTTGCCTTCACTGGCAGCAACAAATAAAGGTATTTTTCCTACATCGTCTTCACGTACAATGTTTCTGTTTCCAATCGATCTTTTCTTTCTCTACTAAAAACAAGCACGAAAGGGGCTCATTTGTGAAAATCAACATTGTTGCCCTGGGTGAAGGGGTGATGTGTCATTCTACAATTGTCACTAAACAGCTGCCACATTTTAGCGCTACTAAAATGGACAGGATTTGAGCTATATGATGTCAAGTGGAAACACACTCTAGTTCACATACCGAAAAAGCACATCATTTTCTCTTTAACCTGTCTTTGAATGGTGGTGGAAACATGTTTCTATCCCGCCAGCCTTCAAATCAGCAGCGGCTGCTGCCAATCAGGCCTGGGGGGAGCAGTGCGGGGAAAATAAAATACACTTACCTTTCCACTGCCACCCGCCGCAATGTTCTGCTCCCGCGCCGCACTGCACCTCTGCTCTCGGCACTCCAATCCCTAGGAGCACAGGCTCCCAGACTCCCCATGCAATCCCAACACTGCTCTCATGCATGAGAGCAGCGCTGGAATTGGGCAGAGTGGGCTGGTCTTATGCTTCAGCAGGGACTGGGAGCCGGCGCATATCTCCAAGGAACAGCTTGGACATATCCAAGTCCGCATGTCGGTTTGGCCGGCCGGGACAGCCTTTTCAGTGGGTTCACCCCCAGACATTTTGCTTTTTGGCCTCCTGTTTTTGACCTTGTTTTTGTTGGTTTTAGGACTCTGGGGTACTTTACTACTGCTATTCAGTGCTAAAGTGCATATGCTGTCTATGTAAATTGTGTTTATGGATTGGTGCTTCCATAATAATGGCTTATTTGGTTTACTACTAAGTCCCTAGTACAGTGCACTGTGTGTGCCCAGGGCCTGTAAATCAAATGCTACTAGTGGGCCTGCAGCACTGGTTGTGCCACCCACACAAGTAGCTTTTCAAAGGTATCTCAGACCTGCTCCTGCAGTGTCTGCATGCAGTTTTTAACTGCCATGTCAACCTGGCAAGTGCACCCCCTTTTCAGACCATTACCTTTTATTACATCTAAGTCACCCCTAAGGTGGGCCCAAGGTAGTCCGATGGGCAGGGTGCTGTGGATTTAAAAGGTAGGACATGTAGTGGTGTATTTTTGCATGTCCTAATAGTGAAATACTAAATATTTCTGTTTTCCCTGTTGAAAGGCTATCTCTCCCATAGGCTAACATGGGAGCTGCTTGGTAACACTTTACCAAGGTAGCTTGCCAGTGGGAGCTGATAGATAAATTGAGTTTAGTATGCCTGAACTCAGGATTTAAAAATAAATCTTTTAGTAAAGATGATTTTTATATTATGTGTTTGAAAATATAACTTAGAATGTGGGTATTTTCTTGTCGAACAATCCTGTGTGCCTCTGCCTTTTGTGTATTCCCTGTCTGGGTTTAGAGTGACAGGAGCAGGGGATGTGCATTCACACTAGACAGACACAAGGGGGGGGGGGGGAGGTTGAGGGTGTTCTACCTTTTCTGGGTGACCCCTAGCCAGGCTGAATAGACCTGGCTGCATTTAGAGTAGTGGGAGGGGTTAACACTTACACCTGAATGGACTGTGGCTGCCTTCCACAAAGCGGTCTCCACCTCCTGTGGTGAACCTGCCTGAGCCAGGTTGAACTGGCTTATGTGTGCCAAATGAATTTTGTTTGTGCCAACTTTAAAGGAAAATGTGGTATAAATATTGGGGCCCTGGCCCCAGAACTTTAGATTACTGCTAGACTAAGGAACCTGCCAGGAAAAGAGCTGTGAGGATAGACTACCACTTTGCTGTGTGCTTTGCTGGGTTGGCCTGCAGTTGCTGCTTCTGTCTTGGGCAGGGAAAGGATTAGACTGTTCTTTCTGCATTCTAAGTATCTCCAAGGGCTTGATATAGAGTTTGCCACCTGTTTTAAGTCTCAGGGAAATCAAAGACTTCAACTTCTTCTGGGTACAGGCTTCTGGAACTGGATGTTTCAGCTGCCACAGAAGAAAAGGGTAACCTGACACTGTCAACAACGCCGCTGCCGGCTCCGTGACCTGAAGGCACCGCAGAGGGCACTGCCGCACTTCGCACCGCAACCCTGGTCTCACCAACAACGCCATCCGATCCCGCCACTGAGCTGCTGCTTGCACCATGACCTGTGGGCACAACACTCTGCACTGCCTCGCTTCACACCGCCGCCTTGGTATCCCCGACGAAGCAACGACGCCGTCACCGACGCCGCAGCCTGCACCGTGACCTGTGGACACCGCTCGTGGAGAGCAGAGAGCACCGTCGCGCTTCGCACTGCAGCCCTGGTCTCACCGACGTCGACGCTCCAAGCTGACATCAACACCACTACCTGTACAATGGTTTGGGGGCACTGCTCGTAGGTTACTCGGCACACCGCCCTGTCCCATACTGCAGCCTTGGCCCACTGACGGCAGCGCCATCGAGTTCAGATCATCAGCCGACGCCGCTGCCTGCACCGCGGCCTGTGGGCCCACACACTGCATTGCCCCGTCTTGCACCGCAGCCATGGGTCTACCGACGACAGCGTTTCAGCAACGACGACTCCGCTGCCTGCACCATTTCCTGTCAGTACCGTAACGAGCACCGCCTGCTTCACACTGCAGCCCTGGTCTGACTGATGCCGCTGGATGACCGCCACCGAGCCGCTGCCTGCACCACGACCTGAAGGCACCGCACGTCGCACCGCTCCACTTCACATCGCAGCCACGACGCCTGCCGGTGCTCCTGACTTCAAACTCACGGAGATTGACCTGCAACACATGTGACTTCAAGGGCCCGACGACTCCTGCACCGACTCCCAGAACCGACGCCTGCCGATGCAGCTCTTCCGGAGCTCACCGCAAGGTCCGATGCCCAAAGGAACTGTTTTACATGTCTCATTGACACCGTAGCTGGCCCGCGACCATCTGGAACTGTTGGATTTGTTTGTTCATGACGTCGTGATCACCCCAGATGGAGCTATCGACTTCAAGGAACTGTATATAAAGTCTATTTTTGCTTTATTGGTGATTAATGTATGTTGGATTTTTATCATTCTGGTCTTGTTTTACACAGATAAATATTGGATATTTTTATAAAACCGGTGTGGTGTCCTTTTGTAGAATTGTCACTGTATTACTGCTGGTTATGTGCAAATGCTTCACACATTGCTCCTGGGATAAGCCTGATTGTTCGTGCCAAGCTACCAAGGGGGTGAGCAGAGGTTATTTTAATCCCCTTATCCTGACTAGAGTGGTGGATCCTGCCTGGCTTAGGTGCAAACCCTACCCAACCAGAAAACCCCTTTCTAACATTGGTTGGCAGCGGTGAGGAAAGGACTTGCGTTTGCACTTGACCTACAGTGATTGGTGTACACTACTACCATATCAAAGACCTTTACGTACCACATACTGTTTTTCCCTGTTTGCCTTCTGGATGCATTGTTGAGAACTGGAACTCCGGTTAGTTGTACCTGTGAGGCCTTGACAAAATGGAAATCAACTTTTGGCACTTGTACATCTACACAATGAAGGAGCTACAAGTCTTTTGCAAGGAGAGGGGATTGACTGTGAACAGGAGATCCACAAGGTGGAATCTTGAGGCAGCCCTGTTTTTTTATGAGGAAACACGTTGGGTAGCAGCACTACCAGATGTCTCTGAGGAAGAGTTTGAGGGGGAGGCTCCCCAGCCAGAGTACCAGGAGGGCAGTGGCCCTGAGAAGAAAACATGGGGCGAAAGAGGGGCTCGTGAAGAAAAGAGTAGGATCCAAGCTCGTGATCGGAGACTGAGAGCGTTCGACTGGAAACTCAAGAGGGCTGAGGCTAAGAGAGCCTTAGCCCAGGAAAAAGAAAAGTGTGTTGCTTAGGAACTGAGCTTGGCTGGGCTGGAGGTAGAAGCCATGAGGGTGGAGTCCAGCTCAGAGGGTGGCAGCAAAAGTGTTATGTTCAGTAATGACAAGGGAGACATACACACACAAACACACAGTCTTGTTGCCCTGCTTCAAGGAAGAGGTTGACATACACCAGGGGGTTCAGGATTGTGAGGTAACTCCAGTGGTGCACAGGGTCCCTGAGGTGAATTGGGGAACTGGCACAGGAGATCATATTCCTAGTGGTGGGAGGGACACTCTACTGACTCTAGATGAAAGGTGCAGGGAGAGGGGTTTCCCCATGGTATAAGCCACGGTAAGTGAGTATGGACATCACCCAGAAGAGTATGGGTTGAGTGACAGAAACAGCCAGACACGGTCTCATCAGTCTTGCGAGGGTGATGTGGGGTACTTTTCTGAGGCACTGGATGGTTAGGTGAAGGGTAATTTGGTTAACACATGTGAGGGGCTGTGTAATTTGGATGCTGCAGAGCAAATGTTCCATCCCTGTTTTCCAGAGCTATGCCAACACCCGGTGGAGTGCGAGTTGTCTGACCCCAGGGAGCTTGCACTAGAGGCAGACCTTGTGGTGGAGTCCACAGGGTCTAATGAGGTTTTAGGTTTTTCCCAACCAGGTGAGGAAGGGGAGGTTGGTAGTGACCCAGATAGGTACCAGTGTACCCTGAGGGGGATCCCAAGGTGTCAGGTGAGCTGGGGGGGGGGGGCTGTTGTAACAAGCGTCCCACCTGTTCTGGTATCTGGTAGCACCACTCCAGTTGGGAGGGTGCATGAGTCCAGAGAAAGTGCTGAGGGTGGGGAGACAGTCCCCAGTGGAAGGAAAAGTGGGTCAGGGGAGCCCCCCAGGACTGACCCTGGTGAGGCCACGTCTGGCCTGTGGGTCTTCACGCACTGTCAGGTGGATGGGAAACTGGAGACCTGCACCAGGAAGACTCTCGCAAAACTTATGAGGAGTGTGTTTCCCTTGGAGGGGGTGGGTGTATTCCCCCAGAAGTCCTGGCTTGACAGGCACAGGTCCAGCTTAAGGGTACAGACCCTGGGTTGGAGGACCAGGTTCACGATGTCCCCCCTGACCTGGAGGAAGGGATGACTGCTAGCAGTATCCCTAGCGGTTTGTCTTCTGAGGTACCGCTCTGGGTGGGAGGGTGCAGAGCCCCAGGAGGGTGGGCAGGGAGAGGGAAGCCTCACCCCTTACCCCTGTCCAACCGAAGGGAACAAACCCTAGGCTGGTGTACCAGTTGCAGGTTAGCACCCCTGAACTGGTGGGAGAATTGTGCAGGACACCTGCCACAGGTGCCCTGACAATTCTGGAGGTTTGGGGTACCGCTCCAGGTGGGAGGGTGCAGAGCCCCAGGGAGGGGGACAGGGTGTGGGAGAGCCCACCCCAGTCTCCTGTCCAGTCTCCGGGTACAGACACTGGGCTATTGGGTCAGTGTCAGGATACCATCCCTGACCTGACAGGAGGGAGAGTGGACAATGGGTGCCAGGCACCTGGGGCTACCGCCCCCCACTCTCTGATGCCAAAGAGGTTAGAGAGCCCCAAGAGGCCTGAGACCTGGCTCTCGTCACTGACAGCTGTCAGTGGTCACTGAGGCTGGCTGTCCTGGTGGACAGGGTTGTCCCTGGGAGGGGAACAGGAGTCACCCCCTGGGGGTGGACTGGGCCACACCACTGTGTTGGCCGTGGTGGTACTGTCCGCCTGCTGGGACACACCTGTGGGCAAGCTAAGGTTAGGTGCTGCACAGATGGGGTCCGCAGGTGAGAAGGGTTAGCTTAGTGGGCCCTGAGTATATGGACAGAGGGCTCCAACTGGGTTCAGCAAGGCGTGGAACCACAACGTGCCCCCGCTGTTGTGGGCCAGGTCTATGTTCTATTGCCCCAAGCAGGGAAATCCATCAATGGATTGATTAGTCTACCCTGACTTTAGGCTGGGAGAGGGTTGTGTTAGACTTGACTTTTTCAGCAGGTTCACCCTTAGACTTTTTGCTTTTTGTCTTTCTGTTTTTGACCATGTTTTTGTTTGTTTTAGGACTCTAGGCTCTTTACCACTGCTATTCAGTGGTAAAGTGCATATGCTCTCCATGTATATTGTGTTTATGGATTGGCGTTTTCATAATTGGCTTATTTGATTTACTACTAAGTCCCTAGTACAGTGCACTGTGTGTGCACAGGGCATGTAAATCAAATGCTACTAGTGGGCCTGCAGCCCCCACACAAGCAGCTTTTCAAAGGTGTCTCAGACCTGCCCCTGCATGTGCACCCACTTGCCAGGCCCTTCCCTTTTCATACATCTAAGTCACCCCTAAGCAGGAGCGGCCCATGCAGGTAAGAGCGGTGGGCGGGGTGAGGGGGGGACTCGTCAGACAACGACGAGGGAAAATTACAAAAATTATTTTCCCTCGTCGTCTGTCGATGGACGGAGCCATCAACTGCAAGGAACTGTATATAAAGTTTATTTTTGCTTTATTGGTATTGTGGCTTACTGTATGTTGGATTTTTATTGTTCTGATCTTGTTTTACACAGAAAAATATTGGATATTTTTCTAAAACCGGTGTGGTGCCCTTTTGTAGTGTTTTCACTGTATTACTGCTGTTATGTGCAAATGCTTTACACACTGCCTCTGGGATAAGCCTGTCTGTTCGTGCCAAGCTACCAAGGGGGTGAGCAGGCTTATTTTAGACATGTAATCCCCTTATCCTGACTAGAGTGGTGGATTCTGCCTGGCTTAGGTGCAAACCCTAGCCAACAAGAATACCCATTTCTAACAGCAGGTATAAAGAGGTTAGAAAGGCCGTGGGATCCAGGAATCAAGAGAGAGAATTAGAGTACCGCCCCCAGGACGTGATCAGGGCAGGGTTTGAAGACAGAAGGGACTACAGGGACCATGATGAAACAGGAAGGTGGCACAGAAGCTTGGACTAGAAGATTAAGTGGATCTGGGAATGCAAGTTGAATGAGTGTACATTATCCCATTAGGGGTAAAGGCAGGAGCACAGAGTGCCTTCGTGAGCACTAGCTAGTGGCCTGATGGTACAATACTGACATGGTCTGAGACAGTCATATCTACCACTCTGCCAATATGCAATCAACTGTACCCTTCCCTAGCCCTACCTTCCTCATTGACTGCCTCTTACACACAGCCACGGGAGTCAGTAACTGAGTTGGGCGCCGGGAGCGGGGACGAGAGCTGCATGCCCCAGACTGCTCCGCTCACAACAGCGTCATCGGCCGCGCCAGGAGGCGCCTATTTCCAGCACCGGGGCTCTGACAGCGCGGGACGCACAGCAACAGGAGTCAGTAACTTAGTTGGGAGCCGGGAGAGGGGGCGAGAACTGCATGCCCCAGACTGCTCCACTCACAACAGCATCATAGGCCGCGCCAGGAGGCGCCTATTTCCAGCACAGTGGCTCCCGCAGCACGGGAAGTGCGCGGGACGTGCCTGGCGTGGCCCGGGCCAAGAGCGGGCCGTCCACGCCCAGGAGGAGCCTGGAGGAGGATGGGCTGGGCCTCCTGTTGCTCCTGAATTCACAGGTCTGCAGCTTTGTGGGGACGGACATGGAAGGAGTTTCAACACTTTAGGCACTCGGAAAGTTAGACGATTGTGCCCTGTATTAAAGATAAACAGGGTATTCATAGTGTCGGGGGGCATCTAGCTTTTTCTTTTTGTTTTCTACTGACTTTAAAGTCTATGAAATGGGCAAAAAGAAGGCCACCACTACCAGAACGCAAGCAGGGCGAAATCCCACCATGACTGACTCTTTCTTAGCTAGAGCGGTCAGTGTCGTTTCTAAGGAGATCGACTTAGCTGAGAGACATCTGTCCTGTGGGTGTATTGGAGAAATCTCACCTCCCGACCAAGTTATTCAGGTTAGGGAAGTTGTGAGTCCGGCTTTGCATGTGATAGACAGGTCAGTCTCCAAGACTCCATCCCAGAAGCAGAAGTCCAGGCGAGTAACGGAATCGATGTCCTCATCTCCATCTCCTTCCTCACCGGCCGAACCCAAAGAATCAGACTCCCGCCCTTCCTCTCCGAACCCATAGAGATCAGATGCGGAGTACCCCAAGGATCCTCACTCAGTCCCACGCTCTTTAACATCTACATGGCCCCTCTCGCTACCATCGTCAGAAAACACGGACTCAGCATAGTATCCTAGCCGACGACACTCAGCTCGTCCTCTCCCTCACCAAGGAACCTGACATCACCAGACACAGTTTCCAGGAAGGAATGAAGGACGTCGCATCCTGGATGAGCAGCTGCTACCTGAAGCTCAACTCGGAGAAAACGGAAGTCCTCATCCTCGGATCCACCCCCTCCGCGTGGGACAACACCTGGTGGCCCCCCGCCCTCGGCAACCCTCCCACACCCACAGACCACGCCTGCAACCTCGGCATCATACTCGACTCCTCCCTCACTATGAACCGACAGATCAACGCCACATCTTCCACATGCTTCAACACCCTCCGCATACTCCGCAAGACCTTCAAATGGATTCCCCCGAATCCAGAAAGACCGTCACCCACGCACTTATAACCAGCAGACTGGACTACGGGTACGCCCTCTACTCCGGAATCAACAAATCTCTACTGCTCAACTCCAGACCATCCAGAAGGCCGCAGCCAGACTCGTCCTCAGCATCCCACGACAAGACCACAACACCCAGCACCTACGAGTCCTCCACTGGCTCCCTGTCGAAAAGAGAGTGACTTTTAAGCTGCTCACAAGTGCCTACAAATCCCTCCACAACACCGGACCCCAGTACCTCAATGAAAGAATCTCCTTCTACGCCCCCAAGAGAAACCTCCGCTCCGCCGACCTTGCCCTGGTCAAAATTCCTTGCATCCGCAGAGCCAGAACGGGAGGAAGAGCCTTCTCCTACATCCCGGCCAAGACCTGGAACGACTCCCCCTCAGCATCAGACAAACCCCCACACTGCAAGCATTCAGGAAAAGCCTCAAGACCTGGCTCTTCGGATGAGTCGGAGCTGCCTGAAATACCCCCTCACCCCAACACCTTGAGACCCTCACGGGTGAGTAGTGCGCTTTACAAATCCCCGATTGATTGATCTCCGGAACCTGGCCCAGGCACTATAAATGACACAGGAGTCACACAGCACTCTTCCTGGGACACAATGCTGAATACATTTACTATGATTCTGAGAGAAGAAGAGAGAAGAGAGAAGAAGAGAGAAGAAGAGAGAAGAAGAGAGAAGAAGAGAGAAGAAGAGAGAAGAAGAGAGAAGAAGAGAGAAGAAGAGAGAAGAGAAGAAGAGAAGAAGAGAAGAAGAGAAGAAGAGAAGAAGAGAGAAGAGAATGAGAATAAACTAGAAATTGCAATTGGGAAAGTTCTATCTATGTACCAGGAGCAACAAAAGCCCCTCAAAAAGGGGTCTTTTTTCCGTCTAAGAGTGTAAATGTTGATGACACAGCAACTCATAATGGCAACCTTCCTTCTAGTAGTAATTTTGTTTGTATGACAACGTGAGATAATGCTTGTCAGAGACCTGCATTTCATATCCAGCCCGAGAAGGCTTTAAACGTTTCAGCCCAGACATCTAGTAAAGCTAGCTCTGCTGCCTCCGCCTGAATATCACCTAATACATCAGGGGGTTCTTAGTCCACTATAGGATATCCACAGCTGCCCGTGATTAATTTACCTCCTGCCAGCTGTCCTTCTGTTATTGTCTTAGCGGGTGTTCCCCCAGTGTCGAATTCCCCCCAAGAGTCCTCCATCCAGCTCCAAAAGAAGGTGTGTCATTGGCTGGCAAAAAAGTCAAATTTTAATGTACAGAATTACCTTAATATTTTGATGGTGCGCCGTGTGGCTTGGGTTGGATCTTCCCCCAAGCCACTTCAAGGGGACTGCGGTATAGTGAATTTTAGGCACCCAATATTCGTAGGGAGAATCCTGTCTGGGCACTTTCAGTCCCCTATAAGTGGTGGTGTTCGTATCCTCCCACTGGGCTATTTTTATAGACCATCTTTTTAAGAGTTGCCCTCAGAGTCACACCAGAGCCCACCATTGTGTTCAATAGCTGATAAATGTAATGTTAGATATGCCAACCATTTTGCCCCATTAGCGAACCTGGATGAACAGGATTGACAACCTGTGGCCCCTTGGAGGACGGTCTTATGTCCCAGCATTAGCGAACCATCCCTGGGACTGTATGGATTGGAATGTCCAGCCAAAGAGTAGTGAGGTAAATACCCCTACCACAGAGTTAAAGGTTACTTTGGATATAACAAATAACACTAGTTTAATTAATCATGATATTACCCCAACATTACGAAGGGCATTGCAGGCGACACGTGAGTGTAGTTGTTTTACTGTGATTAGCTGGAATGTGGCTGGGCTAAAAAATAAGCGAACTAATCCAGAGTGGCTCGCTTTTATAAACCGGTATGATTTCATTGCTTTCCAGGAAACCTGGGCCGTATCCCCCATATCATGCAATGTTTTTTCATGTTATTCATGTCCGGCTGTGGTCTCCTCATCTGGAAGAGCCAAAGGAGGCCTTGCCATATCGGTCAAGCTTAATCTCAGACTCAAAGAGTCAATTGTAAATACAAGTAGTCCCGAGTTCCAGGCCTTGTTAATAAAAGACAGTAGGAGCCTTTTTAGTTTCTATTTAGTTAATTTTTATACCAATGATTTTTCTAAGACCTATATTAATTTATTTTATGAGTTACCTGATTATATAGCAGCTCTAAAACCACTGGGGGCAATAAACGGATCTTCCCCAAGGATTCTATTATGTGGGGATTTTAGTGCTAATTTAGGGAGCAAATACGCCGATCAGGGTATTCGATGTATCGGCACTGATACTGCAATTGGAGATTCCAGGGGCTCGGCCTTGAAAAACCTAATAGGCCGTTTGGACTTGGAAGACGTGGTCGACTATTTCCAGGTGGGCTGCCCTGCCAAGCCAACGTACAGAGGCGGGAGGAAAGATTCAGTCAGCGATTATGTGTTTGCCTCGAAATGCTTTCTGCAGTGGTGTCGACGCGGATCAGTAATTGAAACTCAGTGAAGTGACCACAATGCCTTACTTGTCGAAGGAGTCTTCCCATTAGATAGGGAAAGAGGTCCCTTATCATTCGGTGGTATCAATATTCACTCCAAAGATGGTTTAAGGCTGGTTTGGCACCTTAAAGAACCCTCAGCAGCAGTAAATGATTTAGTAAAGAAGTATCTCCCAGTTTTTTTGGGCTGCTTGTCTGATGGAACCAGGATTAAACTGTCCCATCATTATCAGCAATTGTATAGTATTATTAAGAACTCCCTATTGAAACCCTTTAAATCTGCAATAACCTATCCACGGTGGTTTGATAAGCAATGTTCTGCAGCTAACCGCCATCTTAGAAAGGTGGTAGCAGATTCCCCTAGAGATAGAAGGGTGATCCGGGAGGTTAGGAAGCTCTATAGGACAACCATTAAGGAAGTACTGGGAGGCCTTAGGGCAGGCTGCTAAGCAGAACTGTAGCAAGGTGTTCTGGGAAACTGCGCGTAGGCTTTCCTTGCATGATACCTCCACGAACCCTCTCTTAATATATAATATTTCTAGGCAGGATCAGGTGAAACACTTCACTGACATTTACTCTTTGGACAGCTTCAGTGAGCATGAGGTTATGTGGAAGCAGCCTTTTATCCCTCCTACTCCTCTGCAGTTTACCGTTCAGGAAGTAAACGCCGCAATCAGAGCAAGCGCCAGTGGTAAGGCGCCAGGTCCTGATGGAATCCCCATGAACCTGTTTAAATGCAACCCTGATCTCTGGGGTCCTCTTTTGGTGAATATTTTTAACAACTCTGTGTTATAACGTAGGGCGGGGCGTGGTTACGGCGCGAGGCGGAATGGCTGCCTCTTGAGGGAGCTCCGCACGCCAGACACGATTATCCGGCAAATACCATGAGCCCAGAACACCTGCGTCGCTAAGACACTACATGTGGCGGTGACCACATCCCCGTGGCAAGATCGGGGACGCTGCTGAGTTCGTCGGAGCGGAGGGCCCGCTGAAAACGGTGTGTCTCATTCCAGGCCGGCCGCAGAGAAAATGGCGCCCGCCCCCGACCCTAATGCCGGAAAGCAGTGCTGACGAAGGAGAGGCGGCGCGGTGCACACACTAGTGGTGCTTATCACTGCGAGACGGCGCGCTGCGCCCCAGGAGACGGCGCCTTCCCGACGGTGAGCGATCCCCGTGTCGGAGCTGCAGCCAGTGCGACGGGGGCCGCGGCTGCGGCAGAATGAGTCCTGGAGCTCTGCGACTGCCGTGGCGAGACGAGAGGAGCCCTGCTGGGAGCTGCCGGAGGACCGAACCCGAGGCGGAGCGCGGTGCGCCTCGAGACCCGGGACGGTGCGGTGAGTGGGGGCGGGGGCCGCATTCTGAGCCGGATGCAGGTCGGGCTGCGGGGCGCTTCTTAGATACCCCTGCCTTAGTGCATGGCGGTGACTGAGGACGCCAGGGCAGGCTGACTGCGCCGGGTGCGGGGAGGCGTCACCGCCGCTGCTCAACCAGGTGGGGTTATGCGAGCTTGCCCCCCGTGGCGTAGAGGTACCGGTTAAACTGCCCTGGTGCAGGATCAAGTCTGCTTTTGCGGGCTGAGGTGTGCGGGGCGTTGCTGGTGCTTTTGGGCTGCGGGGATGGGGGCCGTGTGCGAACCCCTGGCACATGTGAGGGTGTTGGCGTGACCTGGGAGCATCCGGGGTGATACACGTTGAGGCACTGGCAGCAAACCCTCTCCATGGCAGAGGGGTAGCACCACAAACTGACAACAGCGAGGAGCTGTAGTGGTAGTTTTGGATCCTGCTGTGGCGCTACTGAAGAACACCTTCCCGACACCATAGCCTCATTCTGCGTAGTGGTGATTCCTGAGACCTGACCGGCTGCTGCCTGAGCAGTAGTGTTCGGAGGAGACACCTGAGGGCTATTATCACGCTCACGCTGTCCTTCTGCGACTGACTGAGACACATGTCTATTCAGGGTGCCATACTCCCCTGACTGACGTGGAGTGTTGCACAACTGTTGCACTGCTGGAGAGTGAGACCACTGACACGGTGGATTTGTGTACTGGGACTCTGACCCTGTGGCGAGGCGTGGCAGGGACGGTGCATTGTAATCTGCTCACGTACTGCCACCATTATGGGAAAATCTGACCCTAAACAGCCGAAAATCCAGTTTCAGAGTAAACGCAACACACGCGCAAACAAAGCCATGGGAGATCAGCCTGGAATACAGGGTGCTTCGGGGACGGCGGAAGACTTGGAGGATGACACCAGGACTATCTTACTTGAACTGCGTTCTGGGATGAAATCCATAGACCGTAAAATAGACGCGCTGGCAGTCGGCCTTGATGTAGTTAAAAAGAAGGTGGACAAGCATGAACATAGACTAGATGTCCTGTAAAACAGATTATCGGACACGCAGGATACGCAGGCGGAGTCTCGGACCCAAATCCTATAAATGGAGAAGATCTTGGAGGTCATAAAAGCAAAAAATGAGGATTTGGAGGCACGCTCAAGGCGCAACAACCTTCGCATAATTGGCCTGTCAGAATCCACCGCCATATTCAAAATGGAGACATTCATCGATGGCCTGTTGCGGGAACTGTTTGGCTCCGTATTGTCCACGGTAATGATAGTAGAAAGAGCGCATCGCTCACTGGGCCCCAGACCTCAACCGGGGGCGCCACCGCGCCCGATCATAGCACGTCTATTGAATTATGCTGACAGAGACGCCGTCTTGAGGGAGGCCAGGGCCAAGGCCCCCATCAACTACAAAGGAGACACCTTTCCTTCTTTCCGGATTACACCCAGACGGTGCAGGCGGCGCGAAGAGAATTTGTGCCGGTGAAGAAGCTACTGCAGACTGCCTCTGTACCATATGCAATGCTGTACCTGGCCAAATTGAAAATTTCTCATGAGGGACAAGCGCATTTCTTCACGGACTCAAAGTCAGCCCTAAAATTTTCAAAACACATCTGCAAATCCAGGCACCGACAACATAAGACAGGGAGCCCATCAGCTTCATCGAATTTAGAGGACACGGATTAGTGGTGGTGAAACTGATTGTTTTTTTTCATATATATATATATATATATATATATATATATATATATATATATATATATATATATATATATATATATATATATATATATATATATATATATATATATATGGAAGAGGGTGAAGTTATCAC
Source organism: Calotriton arnoldi (assembly GCA_963921515.1). Lineage (NCBI taxonomy): Eukaryota > Metazoa > Chordata > Amphibia > Caudata > Salamandridae > Calotriton > Calotriton arnoldi. The sequence continues at coordinate 1,848,346 of CAWUFW010002783.1, forward strand.
AAAGCTGTGGGCAATCACCGATCTGATCTTGTATGGTTGAACGGTTGCAGACAGGGAATGATTCCCGTATACCTATGTCACATGTTTGCATGTAGTTGTATTGAATTATTCTGGGTCAGCATATTCGATGTTGACCACATTTATGGTTCATGGCGCACAGGTGTGCCACACAGTTAAAGTCTGGCAAGTCTCACCACGGTGGGGGTGTTCGCTGCCGTTTCCCCCCCTAGCGGGTGTTCCCCACTTGTTGAGCAGTATGGAAGACGGGGTAAATGTGTGGGAGGGGGGATGGAACTGTTCTCGACCTAATTGGGAGGTTGGAGTGGGTGGGGGGCGGTGGGTGGGGTGCTGGGGGTATGTGTTGTATTTTATTTGCGTGATTGTTGCATTGATGTCGTTTGGAGTGAGAGCTGATCATTATGGAGAGTTGGCCGTCTGCAGCATTGGTAATGCCCTTCTGCGGTTGACCGTGTTATGCATCAGGTTGTCAGGGGTCATTTGGCTCCGTTATGGGTGAGCGATATCGGTTGTTGACGTGGAATGTGAGGGGCCTCAATTCTCCCAAGAAAGTACGCCAGGTGTTGGCATATCTGACTCGCCATGACATACATATTGCATTGTTGCAGGAAACACACTTGACTAAGCATACAGAGCGAGGTATTGCTGGAAGATGGCCGGGGTTTAAACTGGCGTCATCATTTTCGTCATATGCTAGAGGCACGCTGATTCTGATTAAACCGGGTGTTACATTTGTGTCTACCCGGACCTATGTAGATGAGGGGGGGCGGTGTGCAATGGTGCAAGGGAAGCTGGGTGGCTCTTTGATAACTATAATCAATATGTACGGGCCTATTGCAGATGCCCCGGAGTGTTTTTTACAGTTGTATGCTCAGCTGAGGGTCTGGCCGGAAGCGAATATTCTGTGGGGAGGAGATTTAAACACCTATTTGAATCCTGAGCTGGATAAATCCAATCCACTGTCCCACCGAACTCCCAGAGTGGCCCAATGTGTGAAGAGTGCTATGGTAGAATTTGGATTGAGTGATGTGTGGAGGGTGCGCAATGCCCAAGTGAAAAAGGGGACGCATGCGACGCCGCTACACAACAGCTGGTCGCGACTAGACTATTGGCTCTTGGGTGGGGATGCAATAGAATGGGTACTGGAGGTCGCGAACTTGCCGCGGATGTTATCGGATCATAACCCGGTTCAGTTAGACATAAAGGTCCCGACGGCCATACCTCGTCCATTTACGTGGCGGTTCCGCTCGGAGGCACTACTCGATCCGGTGTATGAAGCTACGGTGCGGGAAGCCATAGAACAATACTTTTTACTTAATAAAGGCTCCGTGGATGCTGCCTCCACTCTGTAGGAGGCTTTTAAGGCCACAATCAGGGGGGTGTACATTGGCACCACAGCAGGCATTTTGAAAGATATTCGAGCGCAGCTTCTTAGGGCTGAGACCGCTCTCCAGGCACTAGAACGTAGCTACGCAGCGGCCCCATCTGCTGACACCTTAGCCCGCATACACGAGCTGATTCTAGAGTACGATACCCTAGCTGAAACTGAAATACGATACCTTTCTCGCAGACATACGGCGCGTAGTTATGGAGAGGGTGGGAGACGAGGGCGTACACTGGCAAGCAAGATTAAGAGCCGCATGGAGCAACCTCATATAGATAAGATCACGGATTCACATGGGAAGGAGCACTATCTCCCCCTCGCCATTACCGAATAATTCCGCGACTTTTACGCGGACCTGTACACGTCCAAAGGGGAGGCGTCAGAGGTTGAGTTTGAAGGGTACTTGGAGGACGTGGCATGCGCTTGGCTATCTGATGCCCATAGGGCATATTTAAACTTACCTATCGACGTTGAGGATATTAAGTCCGCTATTCTAGCCCTTTCCAATGGCAAGGCGCCGGGGCCAGACGGCCTCACGGTTGAATTTTATAAAGCAAATGCTGATCTGCTTGCTCCGTATCTGCTGGAGGTGTATGCCGAGGCACACGAGTCGGGGAAATTGCCGCCCTCGTTGAGGCAGGCGCTGATTATAACACTACTCAAAAAAGACAAGCCCCCAGATAAATGTGACTCTTATCGTCCGTTGTCACTGATTAACATAGACGCCAAGATCCTGGCCAAGATTTTAGAGGTTAAATTACAACCCCTGATGCAGTGCCTGGTGCTGCCTGACCAGTCGGGCTTTATACCGGATAGATCCACATCCCACAATCTCCGGACAATATTTTCCATGTTTCATATTTTAGAGCCAAGTATGTCAGCAGCGGCAGTAATGCTAGATGCGGCCAAAGCATTCGATTCGGTCGAGTGGAAATATATGTTTTTTATTCTTCAGCGCATGGGATTCCCGCCTCCATTTGTACAGTGGATAAGAGTGCTGTATGCCGATCCATCGGCCAGGGTGCGTGTTGGCGGTTTGACGTCCGACCCGTTTGATATAAAGAGGGGTACTCGTCAGGGCTGCCCGTTGTCTCCGCTACTTTTTGCTATTATACTTGAGCCACTAGCGTGTGTTATAAGGCAGAGACATAGGGAAACTGCACTAAATTTTAACTACCGCCCGGTCGCCATCTCGCTATATGCGGACGATATGGTGCTTTTTGTGCGTGAGCCCTCTAGATACCTGGCACAGCTGCTGAGGGAATATGTAAGGTTTGGTCGTTTGTCGGGACTAGTAGTCAATTGGGATAAATCTATTGTTATCCCACTGACGGAGTCAACGGTACAACCAGACATGGATTTCCCGCTGATGTGGTCTGCGGACCCAATAAAATATCTCGGAGTCTGGATCCACCGAGACCCAGATAAGGTGATGCGTGAGAACTATGGAAGGGCGTACACCAAGTTGGAGCAGCAGGTGGATGTGTGGGTGAACCTACCGCTCTCCCTGGCGGATCGTATCGCGCTCATTAAGATGGTGGTCCTACCGCAGTTTTTGTACTTGTTTACTAACATCCCGCTTGTACTGTCAAAGGTTTTTTTTTAGCACTATCCTGCTCCGGCTGGTCTGGGGAGGCAAAAGTGCCCGTGTAAAGTGGTCGGTTCTTACAAGTGATTATGGTAACGGCGGATTTGGGGCACCAGACTTCTATGTTTACTATCTGTGTGCGCAAGCCCAATATGCATTTTATTGGGTGAGACCGCATGCGTTCACCCCCCATGTCGCGGTGGAGGAGGGGGATGTATACCCAGTGCCATTACACAGCATGGTCACATACAGGGCGCGTGGGACTCCGAGAACGGAGATAAATGCAGTGGATACGACTGTGGCTGCCTGGCGGGAGATAGGGCGTCTGGCACGCAAGTTGCCGTTGTACGCTCCAGCCATGCGTATAGAATATCATGCTGCGCTGTCGGTGACTCATGAAGCACCATCGATGCGGTTGCTTAAAGAGGCAGGCTTTCAGCTGATGCAGGATCTCTACCCAGAGGGGTCTTTTCTCACTCCGGACGCTTTGCAATACATCAGTAACCCAACGTTGTTGTTTAGATTCGCTATGCACAGGCTAAGACATGCGGTCAGGGCCCACTATGACACCTACCCTTTGGAACCTCCCACGCTGCTGTCCCTACAATTCGTGCTTACCACTCCCACTAATAAAAAACTGATATCCCGCTTATATAAGATGATCAAGGCAGAATGCATAGGTCAGCCAGACAGAAGTTGGGAGAGATGGAATGCCTGTCTACCTGAGCCGATATTGGAGAAAGATTGGAAGTATGTGTGCGGATTAACGGGTACACTTATCATGAACGGAAATTTGCGCATTATACATTTTAAATATATACACCAGGTGTACTATACCCCTGCAAGATTGCACAGATTTGGTCTGCGTGAGTCTAGTAGCTGTGCACGATGTGGGCAGGGAGACGCTGGTTTCTTGCATCTCGCTTGGGGATGTGGGAGAGTGGCTGAATTCTGGGAGGCTGTGGTGAGAGATTTAAAGACCATGGCAGCTGTTGAACTACAGTGCACTCCGCTTGTTTGTCTGCTGTGTTGTGTACCCCACGTCATGGGAGTGAGTGGTAGATTTGTACGACTGGCCCTGCTCATGGCCACACGGAGGGTGGCAATTACGTGGGGTGGGAGGCGTACACCGAGAGTGGAACACTGGATAAAGGACTTGGTCTATTGCAAAGACAACATGGAAACATATGCGGAAGAATTGCCTACGATCTCAAGACCAAAGGACATTTGGGAGCCCCTGAGACTCTTTCTCCGGACAAGGGCAGCTGAGGCTGAGCAGAGTGATGCGAATTAGGTGTCATGGGGGGGGGGGGCAGTGTGCGGCCAGGATGAGTGATATGAATGAATGGACGAGAGATGCTCTATTATTCCAATGCGACTTGGTGACTAACGTTTAGGAAGAATGAGGGGTCTTATTTGTCTCGATTTTATAATTTGGTGTGTTTATGTTTTTTGTTGAATTTGTGGGGAAAGTTATGAATATGATTATGTATATATTGTGTTCATATGCTACGTGATTATTTTTATGTTGCTGTAGCTGAATTGTGGTGTCCTTTTCTTTTTTTCTTTTAAATTAAATTTAAAAAAAAAAAAAACATCTGTGTAATAACATTCAAGAGTCTTGGGATAAGTCTATAATAGTGCCAATATTTAAGAAAGGGGACGGGGGTCTCCAAAATGCTACAGACCAATATCATTGGTGGATAACACAGTAAAGATACCGGGGAGTGCTATTTTTAACCGTTTGCAAACATTGGCCTTGGACAATAAGATTTTATCTGCGCACCAATATGGCTTTCGTCCTGGACTGGGCACAGAGGATCAGTGCCTGCATTTACAACTAAGTATATTGTCGCCAGGCGCTGTCCAATGTACCTGGCCTTTATGGACCGTTCTACCGCATTGGATTGATTAAACAGAACCAAATTATAGCAGATGTTGAGCAATCTGGGGGTGGACTTTACGCTAGTGAACTTTTTGCGTGATCGCCACGAAAACTTGAGTGCTAAGGTTAGATATGGCCAATCAGGAGAACTCTCTGATTCGTTTCCTTTAGCTAGCTGTCTGCGCCAAGGGTGTGTGTTGGTACTGTTGCTCTTCATCTTGTACATAAACAATTTGGGGGCTTGTTTATCAGTCAACTAATGATGTGCCGAAAATGTAAAACTTAGCCATCCTGGCTCTGTTATTTACCGATGATGCGGTATTGATGGCTAGAACACCATGTGCGCTTCGCAATTTGGTTGATTCATTTGTGATCTTCATGAACACATTAAGGGCCAGATGTACGACTGTTTTTTTGCGGTCACAAAGGGGTTTTAGGCCCATTTGCGACCGCAAAAAACGTGTGGCCAATGTACCAACCCTATTTTGCGAGTCGCTAATCAATTAGCAACTCGCAAAATAGAGTTAGCGACTCGCTATTAGGAAGGGGTGTGCCAAGGGCGTCCCTTCCTAATAGCGCGTCCAGAACCCATGTATGAATGTTTTGCAACCACAATTGCAGTCGCAAAACACTCTCAGTTTACCACCCTTCTCAGGGCACTCGCAAACCGGAAGGGGTCCCAAGGGGACCCCTTCCCCTTTGGGAATGCATGCACAAATATTTTTTAAGAGCAGGCAGTGGTCCCAGGGACCACTGTTTGCCCTTAAAAAATGAAACTGAAAAGTTTCATTTTTATTTTTTAAATGCAGTCCGTTTTCCTTTAAGGAAAACGGGCTGCATTTAAAAGAAAAAAAACTGCTTTATTTAAAAGCAGTCCCTGACATGGTGGACTGCTGACCCCAGCAGGCCACCATCCCTGGGAGTGCTAGCCATTCCGAATGGGGTCACAAATTGCGACAGCTTCATTAATATTCATGAGGCATGCAATTTGCAACCCCATTGGGAATCGCAAACAGTGTCTGAGACACTGTTGTACATAGCATTTTGCGACTCGCAAATTGCGACTCGCAATTTGTGAGTCGCAAAATGCTATGGCCGTACATCTGGCCCTAGATATGAAAACCAACTACGAGAAACCTCATATTATGGCATGTGGTCCTGGAAAGAAAGCTTTATCAGTACTAAACGTGGAAGATAAACAGCTAGGTGGAGTGACAAGTTTTTGTTATCTAGGCCTGGCGTTTGACGCAAGTAATTCATGGGAGACGCAAGTAATCACTGTACGTCTGAATTTAGGGAGGGCAGCGGGTTCTCTTTTTAACTTGGCTAAGAGGGATGGTAGGTCCCCTATTTCTCCTTTTCTTAAATCATGCAAAATGCAGTGTCCCTACGGCCACTTATGGAGTTGGGGTTTGGGGGTTTTGTAATGTTACCCCAGTCCAGGTGGAAGAAAATAGAATCTGCAGAAGATTGTTGAATCTCCCTACCTCTAGTGCCACTTTTATCTTGCACTCTGAATTAAACATAGAGTACATACTTGATACTGTTAAATTGGTGCTCCTGTTGCTCTGGGTCAACATTTGGAACATAAGGGAGGCTAGTTTTAATAGGGCCGTCATTAATGACTGCCTGAGCCTGGATGAGGATTTATCCATACCCTGGTTGCAATGTGTGTGAAATTCTTTGGGCGATATCTACCTTTCCGAATTGTTTAGCACTCCCGGTTTGATTAATAAAGATAACAAAAATATAGTGAAACAGAGATTCACTGATCATGTTTTTTCCAAGTGGTCTCAGGAGATTGTGATCAAGCATACTGTCTGTTATTATCACACTATGCTCGCCATGGGTGATATCCCTCTGTACCTTACGATAGAGCTAACCCATTGAGAGAGATCCTTAGATCAGGGTCAGTCTGGCGCTTGGTTTGTTTTCATGAACCGGCAGGTGTGTGGAGTTAAGAGTTTCCCCCAGGGAGGAACAATCTTTGTTACATTTCATGTTTTTCTGTGGCTTTTATCTTTGTTTCTTTCAGATATGTTTTAAATCTTTATTGGGAAAATTAGCCTTCCGGAAATGTAGAGTGGCACTAACTTATCTTCAAATGTTAAACAGCCCAGATATTTATTATAGGGTCTGTTGTTTTTTTAAGATGGCCATTCGTAGCAAAAAATCAATGGAGGGGGGTACTAAGGCTTTTTTTTTGCTGCTTGCAGGGGCTTTTCCTTTTTAGTATTTGTTCAACTGTTATGACTTTAATGTTTTTAAATATTTGTATTACACTGAGCTTGATATCCGTGAAAATGAGCTATGTTTGAATTTTATTGTACCTTTTTACTCTGTGCTTTTATGATCTTTTTCAAAGATAAAATAAAGAAACATTGAATTGAATTGACTGCCTCTTACATATTACATATTTTAAATTTGACTATGACGTCTTTGTCAAAAGAAACAGAAGCTGAAATGTCTTTGTTTTGCCACTAATAAAAGCTTTAATTCACTGTGTAATATCTATATCTGCATGCAAGCATAGATATTTTGCACAATATTCAGAGCCGATCTATCGTTTGCAATGTTCTGCCTCTCTATGAGGTGACAGTAGAATGTTTCTGCCATTGGATGGATGGCCAAAGGAGTGTGAAGACAGCAGTCTTTGATTTGTTGTGGAAAGTGGCTTTGCTGCCGATACTTGAGGCTGTTATCCTCTTCTGCCTTTGGGCTGCTTCCTGTGGTGAAAAGACTGTTTCTGTTGTTGCAGCTAACCTTTCTGCATTTGTTGATGGACCAGCATTTAAAATAACAGGCAATCTTTATAAACACTCATATTTTCGAATGGCCCACTACTTTCAGTGTTGTAGCCTTCACTTCTGCATCTTGTCTACTGCATATCATCTAGTCAGCCACTACAGAAAGGAAGGTTCGAAACTTTCTGTTGTGTTTCTGATCACGGTCCGCTTAATGGCACAGTATCTAAAATAGCAGTAATTCTTCAGAAAGTGATAGATCGTGAATTTGGGTTTTACAAATGAAAGCAATTTACTTCTCCTGGCCTTATTAATAGATACGCATGATATGCTCTATTCAACCATTTGACACCAGAAAGTGTCTGTGATTTCGGGAATGAGTTGATTTGCTCTAGGATGAATGTATGTCCAGGTCCTGCAATAATTTCAGCTCTTCCTCACTTTCTTACACGACTGACAGGCCAAGACAAATTGATACTGTCTACTTGAAGTAGCATATTCCATTGACTTAAATGGTTTGTGTAATGATTTATGGAATGTGTCCAGTGATTATTAATGGAGTAAGTCTAGTGAGAGAGTTCTGTGGCTAATAGTTAATGAACTTTAGTTGGGTTCAGCTAGAATAGTAATTATTTGCGTTCTCGGTTTGATTGTATCTCTGTAACTATGCTCAATAATCAATCACAAGGGATAATGTCCTCTTCCTAAATTACTGATGAAGAAATGTGTTCTGTTCCTCATTACTGCTGATAATAGAGCAGAAAAGTATAATGGACCTCATGCAAAATATGTTGCTGCTTGCACTATGATCAATTATTGTCCATTTTAGGGCTGGTGTTTGCAGAGCCCACGTAATTTTAATAAAACATCTTAAATAAACACACCAGCCCTCTTTATCTATTGATCTGGTGTTGTGTCCTTCACATTTTAATTCCACCCACTCAAGCCTACAACATGGGTCAAAGGGACAGCCACTGGGTTACTTTACTATGAGTGATCGCATTCTGCTCTTGCATAAGGTGCACAACCTCACAAAAGTAGTCTCCTTCAGTGCCAGGAGCTACAATTGTAATGTGTGCTTTATCCCAAAACATAGGGCCAGATGTACAAAGAGTTTTAGAATTTCCAAAGCCTTCGAATTGGTAAATCAGAGGGTTTTTACCCAATTTAGCATTGCTCCCCCCCCCCCCCAGCTCCCCCTTTCACCCACTTCGTCTGGACATGGTATTAAGTAGTATAGCTGATAAAGCCAGGTTACGCCCTCTTTTATATTGGCGCTGGCTATGGACCACCCCAGAACTTGTGTACGATGCAACAGTCCTTCAGGATGTACGGGACATTGACCGATTCCACAAAGTCCCTTAGCTTGTGAATATTAGAGAGTCATTTCGGCTTCTGGGGCTGTCAGACCTTTGGGAACACCCTGCAACTATCAACTTTCCGTCAATACATTCCCTGAAGTCGTCTTACTGGGCAACTGTAGCAGCCAGTGACTTTAGAAAGGCTGAGTCCTCTAAACTGGTTGATTACTTTATTGACTTTAAATCTTTGAGTGAGTATGAGCCATACAAAGACCAGGTGACTTTCTCTATAGACAGGAAGTTAAACTTCCAGTTTAGAGCAGGCACTCTTCAGCTGAGAGCATTTACAACTAAGTGGTCAGGTGGGGCTACAGATGAATGCCCCATCTGTTCCCCTACAGAGGAGAGTGTTGCACATGTATTCTTTGCCTCCCCAGTTTATGCCCACCCACGCAAAACCTGGCTAGCTCCTATTTGCAAGCGCTTGGGTGTTCATATCCATTCTGCAGCACTTCGCATCCTGAGGTCATACTGTAGCCCAATGTTTGCTATCCCAGTTGCCAAGTTTCTGGGTGCAATGTGGATACTCCGCAGGAAGGCACTGACCCCCCCTACCCCCCCCAAGTTACATTAAGCTGATCACCCTGTTTTATTCTTTTTATTATATAATGGTTGTAATTTTATTGACATCCTCTGAACCAAACCCCTCTTTTCTGTGCAGGTTCCTGATATTTTATGTCTTATTGCATTGTAACTGGCTGTAAGTTATATGAAGCAAGAACCTGTTACGCCGCAAACGTATTGTTTTGAATTATTGTATATTTTATCTTAATTTGTACTTTTATGGCCCTAGTGGCCGAAATAAAGTAATTTTTGATGATGATGATAAATCAGAGGGTTTGTGAATGCCAAAACTCTTTTTCCTATGTACTAAATGCATTTAGCAATTAGGAAAAGTGTTTCCAAATCGCTAAGTATGTTTAGAAATAAGGGAATCAGAATCAAAGAACAAACCTGGAATGACAGCAGCAGGAACACGACAGAATACAAAGAGACTCAGCATTTGGTATTTGGAAGGGTCTTGTTGTAGGTGTCCCTTCCAAATACCGAATCAGAATGCTATGTATTAATGGTTTGCAACTGAAATCTGTCCACAACACATTGATATTTTATCGACACCTCAAAGCAGGTAGTACTCATTCGCACAAGGGAAGCGGCCCCCTTTGGACCCATTTCCCTTTGTGAATGTAAAAATGTTTTGTTTAAATAAACAAAAAAAGAAACTCATTTTTAAATGCAATCATCCTATTTCCTTTAAGAAAAATGAGCATCAATAAAAAAAAATTGCTTTATTAAAATGCAATCACAGACATGGTGGTCTGCTTACCCCAGCAAGTCACGATACATGTTGTGGCAGCGTAATGGGTCGCAGTTTGTGACCTAGCTCATTAGTGTTCATAAGGCAGGCTGAAATGCAACCCACTACGATTAGGTTTTTTGCAAACTGACACTATTAGTATATAGGTTGGTTCACAAAATACCACACTGGTCGCAAAAATGCTGGCAAATTATGGCCAGTATTTTGCAATCAGTGTTTAGTACATTTAGTCCAAAATACATATATTTTTATACAAATATTGTATATGTTTAATTAAAAAGTAATTAAAGATAGCCTTCCATGCATAGGTGCCCATCTTTGAATGCTTTTTATTTTAATAAACACCATTCAAAGATGGCAGTCTATGCTTAAGCATGTGCATACACACACACATAGGTGGCAAATGGTGAACGGTTTTTGTAAACTTTTATTAGAAAAAACATTGAAAGATGGTTTCCCATTGTGCAAATGTATGTGCTTGCATGGAAAGCCATTTTTGTAAAGGTTTTTGTGATAAAATTTACCATCAACCATCTCAAAAGAAAACAAGCATTAGTAAAGCCAACAGGTTACCTGCCAACATTATACCTACTGGCTTTTTCCAAAGCTTTGTTGTTTTGCTTCCTTGCTTTAGAGTTTTAGGCATATGAATAGCAGTGCAATGTTTGCCTGCAACCTAAGTCACCAAGAATACATATACCTTTTGAGTATTTCTGGGATTTTCCCTAGTAGTATTTGTGGACTGGGGACTTTGTATTATTTGTGGAAATAATATTTTTCATTCTTCTGCGTTATGGAGCTGATTGACTAATGTTTAAATTGTCCAGGATTCTTGCACTATATTAATGTTTGCATTAGCAATGTAAACGGGTCATGAAATGTGTTTTAATGATGGAATTGATATGTGTATGTATAGTTAAATATTGATGTATGCTTTATTTGCGTTTCTAAACACATCAACAAATATGCTATGAAATGTAATTTCTCAACTTTTTGTCCACGAAAGGCAGCCCTGAATTAAGACCGTGCTGAAACTTTATTGCTTACCTGTAGCAAAATGTAATGAATGTGGTGTCTTGATGAAATTGCATTTATGTAATGTCAAGTTTCTAGGGATCATATTGTGGTCTACATATATCGTTTTATGTCAACTACCTTGCCAGCGTATATTACTCAGGTGTCCTCAGTAACAGAGCATTGTTTCACTTTAGATACAATTTTGAGATTGTTAAATTTTGTCACAAATGATGGATTTTGAGGCACTTTGCAATTCAAAAGAAATGTTTTTACTCACATTTCCCAATGGATTATGTTTGTCTGCACTCGTCCTCAATAGCTTAGAGTGACAGTGGGCCTTGCCCCTTATGCCATGTGAGTGTGGGCAGTGTCCAGCTCATGGTCTGCATTGTCAGTTTGTGCAGTATTTGCGTAATATGTATTAATTTAAAGTCCTCTTGATATGCTCACAATTTGCTTTTAGACATCACCATCCATGTTCTTATCCACAAGATGCCAAGCTTATTAATGAATCGTTTGTGTTCAACTCTGTATCAAGGGCTCATTAGAAAAGCTAATTAATCTTGTGATTTTAAGAACTCTACAGTCCTTTCCTTTGAAAGGGAATTTAATTAGGTGCCTGTGGACGAGGTCAGGCTTACAGCCCTGGAGAAGCCAATGTGCAATATTCCTACATTTGATCAAATCCACAACTGTATTTTGTCACGCACACCCACTCCTGCACCGAGCAAGCTACTGAACTCCCTGTAATGTGGATCCCCAACAATGGTATTGGGACACATTTCTAAAACCATCATACTTACATGGATGGAGAGGTGGAAAGTTGCAATGCCGGTCTCAAAGGATACATGCATGCATATAAAAAGTAATCTACAAATAACAGGCAGTAGGTGTGAGAGAGAGAGAGAGAGAGAGAGAGAGAGAGAGAGAGAGAAAGGGAGAGAGAATTGAGTATGAGAAGAAGAAACGTACGAGGCAAAGAAGCACAAAGATGAGAAAGATAAAATGCTGTTAGAGACTTTGTGACTGAAGGTCGCCTCCCATCACAGAAGAAGTTCAAATGCACTACCCACCGGTAGTCTCTCAGAGACATCAACTGTGCCAACAGACAATAGCAACATTGGAAACGAGAAGGAAACACCTACAGATGAAATGTTTAGTGGGGTAGACATAGGCCCTGATTTTGTAACATGGCAAAGGCAGTCGTGCACAAAAGGTACAGCCTTTTAGTGTCACAAAGTACATCTGTGGTGCACGACAGTAATTTCCTAGATGCTAAATAATGCCTGCCCCAGTGTACACCGGATTTCGACCAGACTTGGAACTGTGGCCCTTTCAGAACTGTGAGAAGTGGAGCTGGAACGAGGAATGCAGGAGGTGCTGCAGCACCCCCTCTTAACTTGGAAAATCAGTAGGAAAAGTAATGCTGCATTTTACAGCAATTCTTGACAAGCACATTGGCTTGGAAAGCAACTGTCATGCCTAATTAAACCTTAAAACAATAGAACGTTTTCCAAGAAACTATTACTGATATTCTTTTATGATGCAAATCTATGTTTATGTGTGTCTGACCGCATTTTGTAATTTAAAACTAACGGCACTTTGGCTAGGGAACTGGAGAGGGCGAAAGGAGAAAGTCATTTCAAACAATTCACTAAACAAACAGATATAAAATTCATCTGCCTCTTCTTTTATGAAGTTTAGAAATATTTTAAAAGTATTACTCTTATTCCAAGTTGAAATTAGACCTGTTACCTATTAACACTGAAGAGCGATGGAACAAAGATATTTCAGAATGGGTAAACGTTGCATATGCACAGCAAGATAAATCACCGTTTTCTTATATTGTTCTTTACTAGGCACAATTTTTTGTGATAACACAATTACAGATCAACAAATCAGTGTGTTTTGCAGCATAATATTTAGTGACATCACAGTATGCCCAGTGTATAGATTACACATCATATAGAGCACAGTGCATTATGCTATGTATCATATAGTATGCTATTTTATGATATTTCAGTAGACTTCCTCTGCGCTGTTGGTATTTTCCCTCAGTTTGAGGCATACAACTAAACCCCTCAGAGCTATCACAGCATTTAAAATAATAACTGGCATGCACCTGCACCTGCAGGCTAGTGGAGGACTAGTGGTCTTTCTATTGTAATTGAGATAACTCGGGCATTCTGCTATGGATAGCACTACAGTTCTGAGTGATTCTTAATATTGAACAGAACTCTGGTTAAATATCTTTTGTGCTTCCAGGGTTCAACCAGGCACACACATTTCTGAAGAGCCATTTTCAGATCTGACGGTAACTGCAACACATAATTAGGTTCTGATTCTAAGCTATGTAACGCATTGAGTTGGCCTTTCACTGGTTATGTGCACTGACATCACAGCTTTGAGAAGTATTTTAGATTGAGATCATGCTCTCTATAAACATATCATGTTGAATTCATGTTTTGAATGTAATGTGCTATATAACAGGATCACTTGTACCCATTTTTAGGTTTCCTGCACAATGCTTATGCTGTGCTTGCGAAATCTCTTGTAACTAAAGAAAAAAATCTTCAAAGATGTTTACAGCCCACCCATTATTTACCATTTGTTGGCTTTCAGGCCACTATGATTTCCTTGCTTTTTATTGGCTATTGTGTATCATTTACTGTAGGTTTCTGATTTCTCTTTGTCTGCCCTTGTGTGTTTGTCTTTTCTATGGAGCTTGGACCAAGTACTCCTTCTTTTTCAACTATTCATCTGCTTTTTTGTTGCCAAAGCTACTTTTTTCTTAGTAATCACTGTATTTTTTGACTGCATGCATTTTTGCTGCTGTGCTGTTTTGAAACATTATTTCTGTTTAATGGACCCTTCCCTGTGGTGTCAGCCCCAACTGTGGAAAAAACTCTTCCCCTTTTTTTTCCCTTTTATATAGCACAAACTCAACCCTAAATTTTTGGAGCGCTTTACGTGGCCACTGATTACATTACACCAAGTCACATTCATTTTTTGTAGGCACAGGGAGATTAAGCGATTTGCCCAGAATCACAGGATGTTGAGCCGACGCCAAGACTCGAACCTGGAAACTCAGCAAGTTCTGAAGTTTTTCTTAAAGGTGCTTGCACCACACCAGATGAATATTTAAACCTCTAGATGAGTTGATACTTGAACACAAGCAATCAGCTGCCTGGTGTTTACATGTCAGTCCTGTGACTTGCCTTTTATTTTACACCTTCTTATGTCCTTGAGTCTTCTCAATGGGCAAAGGACACACCAAAAGATCCACAGAGGAGGCTTTACTTAGCTTTCATGTATCCAGTGACCCTTTCACGGGCTCGTCAGCAGCTCTGACGGTTACACCACATTGTCCCCCCACATCTGTTTTGTGTGTTTTGCGGAACAGTCCAAAAGAACAGAATACCCTCCTTACCGAAGCTCTCCTGGCAGTTAGCCTCTAGACTTGAGGAAAAAGTTAAAATATTCATGTAAAATGGCTTTAAGCAATGAGTTCCCCATCTGTAATATAATGGGTTAGATAAAAAAGGAACCGTATTTACTCCTTGTAGGAAACTGTGATTTTGTTGCAGTTGTCCCCCAACTTGTTGCCCCCTTTTTTAGCCATTAGATGCTGATTTTCGACTTTAACGGTGCACTGAGGCTGCTAACCAGACCTCAGTACCAGTGTTTCTTCCCTAAAGCAATGTGAAGTCTAATTGTTCTACTATTGGCTGAGGATTTTAGCACCCCTGTAAGTTCCTAGTAAATTGAGCCCCAGATGCCTAGGGCATGGGTGTTGACGAGAGTCCATAAAGGCTGCACCATATCTTTTGCCACCTTAAGGGACCCACATGCAAATTCCACACAGACAGCCATTGCAGGTTGCGTGACATGATGCAAACCAGGAGTGAAAACATGACATGACACACTCCTGTGTGTCATGGCAAAGTCACTGCATCTAACATATGTAAGTCATCCCTACAGCAGGCTTTTGTGCCCTAAGGCAGGGTGCATTATATTTTATGTGACAACATATCTGCATGAGCAGATATGCCCCTGTGATGTCTTGTTCTATTACTAGATATTGCAAGTGAGCAGGGAAGCCATCTTAAGGTATGTACTGGGCACTGGTCAAAACGAGTTACCCAGGTACATAATGGATTTACTGAAACCTATGGTGTTTGGTATCATACACCTCATATTAATAAACCCACACTGATTCCAGTGATGAATTTATTAATACATGCACCCAGATGGTACCTTAGAGGTAACCCCTGAACCCAACTAGTCCTCTAGTGTGCATAGAAGAGTTTCTGACCCCCTAGAAGGTGAGAGCCCCGCTCTCAGAGGACAGAAACAATGCCTGCTCTGGCAGGAGGTGTTTACACCTCCTCCAAGCAGGATGACTGTTTGGGGATCGCTGCAGGAGGGTGATCCCCAAGCAGGGATTCACCCACTAGACACCAGAGAGGGCTGAGCAGCCCCTTGGGCAAGGGCTTTTGCTCCCCCTGTAAATGATGAGCATATTCAGTCTTCCTGCCCCCCCAGGGGGGCAGATGGGGGCAATAGCCCAGAAGCTGCCCCCCGGGAGGGCAGAAAGCCCACTAGCAAGCCAGGGATTATTTAGTTTTGTAGTTCAGGGGTGGGGGCTTCCCCAAATGGGCATGCCAATGCCCCCACCCCCCAAAATCATTTGCCACAGTCTTTCTGCCCGCGGGAGGCAGATGGGGGCAGAAAGCCCACTAGGCACCAGGGATTATGTTTTTTTTTATACATAGTGGTGGGCCATGCCCAGAATGAGCATGCCAATGCCCCCACCCCCCCAAAAAATTTGACAGTCTTTTTGCACTACCCTCCCCTTGGGAGGCCATTTGTTATATTTCATATAGGTACCCCGATATAAGTCTAGGTAACATCATAACCCTTCACCTACATTCTCTCATATACTACACACATAACGGATTTTAAGGACTGACCTTTTACCCAGTTACAATACTACACACAAATACGTAGGGTTTTTCCCTGGACACTGGCCTCATAAATTATGCATGAGGATTCATAGTTTCTTGAAATCACAGCAGGACCATCATCTCCTGCATAATAACTGTGTATAAAGTTCATTCCCGACGTCATCCTAAGTCCGACACTGGCACAGCAAGGTAGAACCCCTGGGGATACCTTAGGGTATATAAACACCACATCTTGCAGAGATAGGGAGAGGAGATCAGGACTTCCCGGCCGACACACTGACGCAAGATGCTGAGGTTCCTGCATGCAGACACTCCAGCTCACAGTGGTCTGACATCCCTTGCGGGGTGTTCAGCTCGAGACCAGAACGGGGTCCCGCAGTCTCACATCAGGTAATGGGGTTGGCTTTATCCTAGAGGGATTCTTGGCTTTACACCAACTCACATGCTAGGTACACTTAGGTACATCTAATTAGGGTGCATCGTAGGAGTACGCATTTTATTGCCATGTATTCTATATACTTGCCTGTATTTGTGATTTTAGCAAAATGGTAGAAACCTACCACCTGTTTACTTTCTTAATGCTTCTACTCATTTATTTATGCAAGTGATTTCAGTGCACTTATTTTACGCTAGAATAATGACTGTTCAATAAATACTTATTGAAAACGTCCCAACCGTTTATTCTGTGTATCTCTCTGAGAACAAGCGAGCACGAGTGACTGAGCGAAAAGTAAGTTACTGTTTCCACGGTCCTGAGGGATCAGGGTTGTCATGTTCGATAGTTGCCAAGAACTATTCTCTCCTTGGTAAGAGGAGGTTATAGTGGCATTGCGAGCGAGCTGGTATGCAGGCCAACATACCAGGTGGGGGTGTCTGGAATCGGTCTGGACACTAACCCTGGGCGAAGTACTACGCTACGCTCGCGTAGTTTGCGAAGTTTGCTCTACTTCGCACTACGCGAATTGCATGTAGCACAGTGCAAACACGCGTAGCGGTCATTTTTTGCTTGCTCGCGGTCCTCAACGTCAAGTTGGCGACCGCGAGCGAGCAAAATGACATCCCGGCGAGACTTTTTCCTCGTTCGCGATCAGCAACATCAAGTTGCCGATCGCGAGCGTGGAAAATAAACCTCCCGGCGAGATTCTCAACGCGGGGAGGTCAGGTTTCTCATTGCGAGTGGTCGCGTACAAATCTACTCGAGCGGCAGAAAACGACCGCTTGCACTGTGCAAGATGCCGTTTGCAATGATTGCACAGTGCGGACAAGCATCCGGCACTGTGCAATCATCGCAAACAGCATTTCCTACCGCACTACGCAGTTCGCGTAGTGCTATGCGTAGCTCGCGTAGTGCACTTCGCATAGCTACGCGTAGCGCTACTACGCCCAGGGTTACTGGACACCAGTCCCGCAGTGTATGTTGTCTAAACGCACAGATCCTACATATGTCTTATAGGCACTGCACGACATGGCGCCGCCAACGTTGGTATTGGCACTTATTTAACAGTCAAATCTGAGTAGTTCAGTCGTGCTATTCTCAGAGATCCCTGTTCACATTTCCCCAGAGACGCCTGGAGTGGGAGGGAACAAAATCCGCCGCAGCCGAGTAGGAAAATTCCTATTGGCTGTTGGTTTAAACAAGCTTGAAGGATACAGTGTTCCTAATTGTGCATAACACCTTATCTCAGTTCCCTTGAAACGCTCTCCTTTCTAAAAATAATGACTGAGCAGGGAGACGTAGATGAAGGGAATGCACTAAACTTCACAACAGAAGAAAATGATGCAGATGCAATATACATTGCAGAAAATGTTAGAAATGCTGTAACCCTAAAACTAGTAGCATATGGTGTTACAATTAGGGGTGGGCAAGTAACTTTCGTGATTGAGGCACACAAATCATTTAGAACAGAGGTATTCTACTCATGGATTAGATTCCCGCAGGCAAATGCTTTGACAAAAACATTTCACTACTATGTCGAAGATGACATACCAAACGAATATAGTCCATATGAGGACATTGAAATTCCACTAACTTACCACGAACACTTTTACTGGTTTAAAGGTGCCCTCCCCCATACAAGAAATAGAGTAAGACACGGCCCGCTCGGAAGAGACGGAGCAACTTGGCCAGTTCTAGCAGCCTACACACCACATCCTGACATTGACACAATGCCAGGAGGAGACTTACTCGTGCAGCATAAAGAATTAATAAGACTTTACAGAAACATGACACAGTTTGTGATGAGAACACTCACACTTCAGCCAACACCGGCTACACAACCAGGACCAGTCCAAAATAATACAACCAAAATTACACCACAAACACTGCACGCAGTGATGGGTAAAATGGCCACTAAACGTGAACAAATGCCCTTCTGGATAGCACAAAAAATAACACAGCTGGAGGCAGTGTTTCCACACACTGGTCCGAAGGAAAAGCATAGAATACTGACAATTTGCTTGCCGATGGGGATAGCTCCCTCTATAGAAGATTGTTCTTCTTGGGGTACAGTTTTCGCTGCAATATATACCAGGACTCATGGTATCCCTTCTTTAGCGGTAATACCAGATGTATTAAGACAAATACAGAACGAGTATGGAGTAGAACCTGCTCTAAACTTAAGGATGAAGTTGCTAAATAACTTTGCCCAGGTATCTGCGATAATATTAGCAAATATTAAAGGGGAACCAGCATCAGTGGCAATACGCCAACGTCTGAGGGATTTCACTCCTTCACAACAAGAGACAGAGCTACCTAAAATAATGGAAACTGCTTATGCCGAATTAGATAGAGACAGTCTGGGAGCTAGACCTGTAAAACCTCAACTAGTGGGAGGTACAGATAAAGAACAGGAAAAGCAAACACCGGTTTCTACAAAAAAGAAATGGGACAATAATAAACAGCAAAAGAACAGATCTCACTCCAGGGGAAGGTCACCTCAACAGGAGCCCCCAGAAAGGAGATACAATCTAAGAAATAGAGATAACATTAAAAAACCTGACAGATATCAGGACACTGATACATGTTCCTCTCGTTCCTTTCAGGGTTCATCAAAAAACTCGGAGAGGAAAGGACGGTCAGAACAGAGACAAGAAGAGCGTACAAAGCACAGAGACAGGCAACGCACTTCGGACTACGCTTCAAAGAAAGAAGAAAAACCCAATGCAAAACCTTAATTCAAAAAGAAGAAGGTAGCAGGTCTCAAAGTTAGACATGCCCAGAATTCTGAGGACTCAACTACTGAACGGGGAATGGGTTCTGACGATGCTAGACAGCGCAGCAGAAGTAACAATAGCTCGCCGGAACCTGATGGAATTTCTGGTGACATCGGAGTTGAGGGAGTATATCACGGTGGAAACACTGGATACTAGGGTGAGTGTCCCACACAAGTTACATGAAATAACACTCCAAATGGAGGGGGACAAGCCGAGACAAGTTAAGGGTCTCTTTTGGGAGAACCTGACATCTGGCTACGACATCCTATTAGCAGAAAGAGATTGGCCACCTACTATTGTTGAGAAATGCCCAAAGGGGGGAAACTGTAATTTTCCCAGCTTTCTCCGACCTAGTCCCCGCACACCTAAGACATACATACGCGCAGGAGTGGGCGGTAGCCCTTGCTCCAGCATTATACCGCAACCACATAGGGTGGGATGAAGCGTCACCCCACCACATACTTCCAATAAAAACAAACCCAACTCCACAAAGACAGTATCCCATAAAACAGGAAGCTAAAAAATAGGTCAGGGAGATCTTAGATCAACTTGAATACCAAGGTGTAATTGAACCATGCACCTCATCAATGAATAATCCTTTGTTTCCCGTAATGAAACCCAACAATTCATATCGTCTAGTTTTAGACTATAGACACCTGAACTCATGTACAAAGATATTTGCAGTTCAGAATGCACACAGTGCCGCATTAATGAATAACACTGTGCGGAAAAAATACAAAACATTAGATATCTCAAATGGATTTTTCTGCCAAAACATAGTGCCTGAAAGCCGATATTTGACAGCCTTCTCAGCGCTAGGGTCCCAGCGTCAATTTTGTCGACTCCCCCAGGGGCATAAGAATAGCCCGGGGTTATTCTCAAGGAGGGTAACAGAGTTACTACAGAATTTGGATGAGGAAGCATTATCCTATGTAGATGATATTTATCTAACGGATGATGGCTTAGAGGAACACTTGACCAGGGTGAGCACCATAATTTTGGGTTTCGCCTCTGAGGGCTACAAATTTAATTTAAAAAAAATTGAAATAGCTCACCTCAATGTCCTATTTTTGGGATATGAGCTTTCAAGTGAAGGCAAAAACCTGGCAGCCCACTTTTAGAAAAGTGCGCATTGCTACAACCTCCAAAATCATAAAAAAATTTACAGTCCATACTGGGATTTTTGAATTTTGGCAGAACATACATTTTGGATTACGCAGAGAGAGTAAAACCTTTCTAAGACATAATAAGACCTGACTTTTCAGTTAGACAATGGACACAGGAACACAAAAATATCCTTCGTTCCCTACAAGCTGATATGATATCATCAAAACACTTACAGACATGCGTAAACGTACGCAACCTGGTGATCCGCGTAGTCGCAGGTCAATCAGGGTACACTTACTTAACCTTTAATGAAGGTGAAACGGTACCAATTGCATATAAATCGCATTTGTACACTAACGCTGAAATGCGTTTTGTACCCACAGAAAAAATTCTGACAGCAGTACAGACTGCTGTAGTGAGAGAAAGAGCACTGGCTCAGGGGAAACGAATAATTGTCGTAACCCCGGTGCCGGCCTTAGAGGCTGCCACAAAGGCAAGCGTCCCAAATGCAAAAGCATTACATCCAAGATGGATACAGTGGGCTAATTCTCTCACTGCAACAGATGTAGAATACAGATATGACCCTAATCTAAAAACACAAGCATTCCTGCAATATGAACAAGAATATCCTCTACCAAATGAAACCATACATCGGTATGAATACATTATTTATACTGACGGATCTGCTCAACCAGCCATAGGAAGTAAACAACAATACAGTGCAGCATGCGCTATTGTAAAAGGTAGGATGCAGGACGGCAAGTTCCGTCCAAGCTGTACAAAAACGCAGCCTCTCGGAGACTGCACGGCACAGTTGGCAGAATTAAAGGCACTACTACTGGCACTGATAAATACGGATCCAGAATTCCCCACACTAATAATGAGTGATTCCTTTTACTGTGTCCAGTCGTACAATGAATACCTCCACTATTGGGGACAAAATGGGATCAGAGATTCAAAAGGTGGCACAATAAAACATAGGAAACTATGGGAACAGGTAGCAGAGTTGAAGAACGAACTAACAAGAGCTCACGTGATACACACGCTGAGTCATCAACGTGATGGCGTTCACGGTGAAGGGAATTCATTGGCTGATGAAGCCGCGAAGGGGGCAGTACGCACTGCGTCTGTAGCTGCAATCACCCGTTCAAAAACGAGGGTAGACGGTAGCACAATGGTAGCTGTGATTGCTTCACGCAATAACAGCAAAGCACTACCTAAAGGTTTTCCACTCAAGTACTCCTACAAGTTAGATGCAAACAACGTTCCATTTGCTCAGATTCCTGCAGTGGGGGATAGAGTAATACCAAACATGGATCGCAGGTTAGGTTTAATCTTGGCAGCACACGAGGGTCTGGGTTCTGCGCACCCAGGAGTGAAGGCAACACTTTCTTTACTGAAACAACGCTATTGGTGGCCAGGGTTAACAAAGCAGACCAAAGACTTTGTCTTAAAGTGCGACATCTGTCAACAGATAAAAGGGTCCACCGCAGCTCGCCCAGCGCAGACACCATTGTTAATATCAGACAGACCGCTCACGTGCATTTACCTGGACCAAGGCGGCCCCTTACACTCTAACGGGGAATACAAGTATATCATAGCTGCAGTGGATTCCTGTTCAAGATTCTTATGGGTATGGCCTCAGCGTTCGGCTGGCGCTCAAACTGTTATAAAAGATTTGCGAGTCTTCATAGGGACATACGCAATTGGCACATTACACTCTGACCGTGGCCCCGCGTTCAGCTCTAGGGCTTACAAGGAAGCCATGGGAAGTTTGGGTGTAGCATTGCGGTACTCCTCTCCGTACCATCCAGAGGGAAATTCAGTTGTGGAGAGGAAAAACTGGGACTTAAAGCAATCTTTAACAGCTAGGGTATTAGGCTCGGGTTGTAGTTGGGTCAATCATCTATATGGGGTCCAGCGAGCCCTTAATAACCAGCCAAGAAGCTCTCTAGGGGGTGCCACTCCGTACGAGGTCCTGTTTGGGACAAGAATGTGGGTACCTGATCCCGATTGTGAAGGCACAGTGGTGGATGAAAAACCGTTTGACATCAATAAACGTTTGCCTGTTTTACAGGATATAAATGAATCCAGAGCCTCCTTAAGTAACGTTGAGACAAAGAAAACCGCCACTGGGGAAGTCACATCAGCCACGGCAAGACCTGCCTGGATTCCTAAAGTTGGGGATCTGGTCAGAGAAAGGATTGTGGACAAAAAAGAATTCGGGCCATCCTATCGAAAGCCTGTACCTGTCCTGGTTGTTGAAGGATCAAGAACTGTACTTCTACCGCCTCTTGCCGGAAAAGAAAAGAGATTCATTTCAATCGATCTGATCAAACCATACTATGTGGCCGATACTAAATAGTAGGCCTCCTGGCCTCCTGAATAGCCGACGTCCTCCTCTCGCTACAATACAGGAAGTTCAAACAGAAAGACTCATAACATTTGAAGAGTCACCTTTACAAAACAATGGAAACGATAACAATGCAATGGAACTAGTTCCCCTTGACACTACCTCTCAAAATCAAAGTGAAAGACAAATTTCAATTCAACCCAATAAGGATGTCTACGTCAACATGCCTCTTCAAGAGCAATATACAAGTTCAACAAAACCTGCCGAGCTACCAAAAATAGATCGAACTGCATCTGGCTATTTCATCGACTTCGATACCTTTTCATTGGATCCAAGTGAACCTGAAATGACGCCAGCCCAAATTTCTGGCAAAAAAACGGATCAAAGACTTTTTTAACTTTCTTAGAAAGACTTATTTAGTATCACCTTGGCTAGAACTTTGGATAATCACCGGTATTTTATTTTTTATTTTCTGGTTAGGATTAGTAATCACTTTCCACTTGCTCATCAATGGAACCTATCTTCAACCGAGCTCTGCAACGTCAAAAGTAAACTTAATTTTAAAACCTCATGTTTCATCTCATCGTGAACAAAGAGACTTGTCCTTCGTGAACATTTCAGCATTTCCTAAACCGGATGGTAAAGTATGGGACAAAGTGAATTCTATGGCAGGACCGGAGGCTTCGGATTATGCCTTCTTCCTTCGCTTTATTTTTTACAGCAGCAACTCAACAAACATCACAAACTACATTTCCCATGAACACTTGGGAAACCAAAAAGTCTTAACAGGAGTCCATCTTCTCTGTCCGCACTCCGACCAGCCACCATAGTCCATCTACACTGTTTCCTCTTCCTTCGCTGCTTAGCAGCAAGTTAAGTCGTTTTTGCCTTATCTCCTGTGTTTAGGGGGTTTATGGTGTGATTTTAGTGTTTGTTGCTAGCGCTTATGCTATCTATCTCCTTACAGATTCCCTGGTAATCGCGGGACGCTTAGAGCGTGCCTAACGCGATTTCTGCCCAGAGACTGGTGCGGTGTGGTCCTCCCACAGCTAGGGGGCATACGTTCATCCCTGTGGGCAGCGCGAGTTTCAAAACTCGGATCATGGAGTTTTCCGACGAGCGCTGCCCTCAGGGAGTTACCTGCCTCTTGCCACCCGGTGTGACACCCTTAGGGGTCAGTTTTGCCATATTTTATACCTGAACGCCCTCTGGGGTCTGTACTGAGTGCTGTTTCTGACACCCTGTGGGGTCGCAATTCGCACCAAGTGCTGTGGTGCTGTGGGACCCGGTCCCGGGTGGCTTGCCCTGTGACAGAAAAGGGCTGGAGTGTCCCCAGGGCTCTGCCCGTCTATTGTGCGCCTTGGGCCACCCACATTCGCCTGGGCTCCCTCCCAGCTCCAAATCTGGTGCCTTTCAGGGCTTTTCATTAGTGCTACTGCACACGTGCTGCCTGAAGCTTCTGAGACCCTGCGGAGCCTAATTTACCTCAGCATGCAGGGAGAGCATGACCAGTATCAGGAGGAGGATCCCCTAAATTACCTCCCCTGGGATGACGATTTTTATCAGGCAGTAGATGATTCTATCTATAAGGCTGTAGATCAGGCCATGGGGCCCCTTGAGCAGCGTCTGTCGGCGCGCTTGGATGAAGCTTACGCGAAGTTAGCGGCTCTTATCCCTACTCCTGCTCCCACCCCTGTGCCCACTCCCCCACCTAGCAAGAAGCCCTGCACCGAAGGGGTTGATACGGAGGCGTTTGCGCGCTTAACGAGCGCCTTTTTGGCACAGGAGGCCCCTCAACATGCCCAGTTGCCCCCTGCTGAGGGTGTTTCACCAACCCCGCGGACCGCCTCTCCGGATCCCCTTGACGACGGGGACACCCCCGATACCGATGAGGAGGCGTGTTCCTCTAGGTCCTGGCTCCCAGCCCCGGCCCCTGCCCCAGCAGGGTCTTCGGACATGTTGGACCCGGACGATATTGTCCATCCGAGGTCTTCGGACTGGGTCCCTGGGGACAAGGTAGCCCACTATGTGGCGAGTCGTCTGCGTAAGCCCATGGATAAAGACGTTCGCAGCCGCCTCCGAGCGGAGTGTCCTCGCCCCAGCTTGGAAGGAAAGGTGGCGCTGACTCCGGAGATCGACCCGAAGATGGCGACATTTTTGGCGAAGTTTGTTAGGGACCCCAAGAAGGGTATCGACCGTTCTTGGCACACCTGTCAAGACAAGCTGCTGGATGCAGTAGGACCTGTCACCAAGATATTAGACATGGCTGAGGAGGCCAAGTTGTCAGGGGCCCTAATCTCCCTGGAGGTTCTATTCAATTGGGTGCAGCGTGCGATCGTGTTCAATTGGGAACGCGAACTGCGCGCTCTCCACAGAGAGACGGAGGTCACTCCTTATTAAGATAGACCCCAAGTTGGGTGACCTCGCCTCCTCGGAGGCAGGTGCTGTGGCCCAGGGGGGCCTGTTCGGGGACCCCTTCGTCAAGGAGTTGGGGAAGTTTGTTGCTACTTTCACCTCCCTTGACATGGCGCAATCCAACAATCGGAAAGTATTTACCCCTCGGGTTTTCGAGAGGGCCGGACGTGGCAGGCGCTGCTCGTTCGGCTGCTTCAACAGCTCCGATCGGGGGCAAGACTCCGGTCGCGGGCAGTTCCAGGACAACGCCCGCTTCAATAACTTCTATCCAACAAGAGGGCAGAAGTTCCGTGGTCGTGGAAGCCACAGAGGCCAGCAACAAGGTGCTGGACGAGGTGAGTGTGCTGCCATCAGCAAGCTTGCAGGTGGGGGGGCACTTGGCGCAGTTCTTCCCGGCATGGGTGTCCCTCACGAGCGATGCTTGGGTGCTGCAGACGGTCCAGGGCTTCCAGTTGGAGTTTCATGGCCGTCCATGTCAGCTATATCGCCCCCGCCCCATTACTTTCTCGCAGCGCGATGCAGGGTTGGTGCGCGACGAGGTGTTCGCCCTCCTCCAAAAAGGGGCGATTTGTCGCTCGCTAGAGCATCCAGGTGGTTTTCTCAGCAATCTCTTTTTAGTCGACAAGGTCGACGGAGGCCGACGTCCGGTCATCAATCTAAAGGACTTCAACGAGTGGCTGGTGTACCGCCACTTCAAAATGGAGGGCATCCACCTCCTCCGGGACGTTTTGCGTCCGCTCGATTGGATGGTCAGGCTCGACCTGACGGTGCCTATTTTTCCCCCTCATCGGCGCTTTCTGCAGCTCAGGTGGGAAGGTCAGGTGTACGAGTTCACCACACTCCCTTTCGGTCTATCCTCCGCTCCGTGGTGCTTCACGAAGGTCCTTCGGCCGGTGGTGGAGTTCCTGCAGGCGCGGGGAGTGCAGATGATCGTCTACTTGGACGACATGTTGTTTCTAGACCAGTGCCCCAAGCGGCTGTCTACCCAATTGCAGACCGCTGTCAACCTCCTTCAAGGCTTGGGGTTCGTTATAAACGAGAAAAAGTCCCTGCTGGTCCCCGTCCAATGCGCTACTTTTTTGGGTTTCAATATCGACTCAGTGTCCTCCACTCTGAGTCTTCCCGCCAGGAAGATGGCAAAGATCAGGCACGAACTACGTCAGACCTTGGCGAAACCGCAGATCTCTTTACGCCTGTTGGCGCGGTTGGTCGGTCTTCTCGCTTCGTCGATTCAGGCCATATTCCCCGGGCCCTTGCATTATCGGGCCATGCAGCGCCTAAAGGCGTATCACCTCAGACGGGGCTTGACGTATTCACAGTTGATTCCGCTGTCGGACGAAGTGAGGGACGAGATGCAATGGTGGCTCACGCACATGGAGGCCTGGAATGGCTGTGCGATATTCGGTTCAGCCCCAGATATAGTTATTGAGTCGGACGCCAGTCGCTCCGGGTGGGGGGCCAGGTGTGGAGAGTTTTCCACAGGTGGAGCCTGGTCCACTCACGAGCAGTCGCTGCACATCAACTGCTTGGAGTTACTAGCGGGTTCTTTTGCAGTTCAGTGCTGGACGAAGGACAGGGTGCAGTCGTATGTCCTCCTCAGGATGGACAATGTCTCGGCGGTCCGGTACATCAACCACCTGGGGGGCACCAGGTCTAAGATGCTGGCGGATCTAGCCAAGGATTTTTGGCACTTTTGCCTGGACAACCAGGTTTCGGTAACAGCGGACTATCTGCCGGGGCGGGAGAACGAGGTGGCCGATTGGCACTCCCGTCACCTGCTGGATGCCAGTGTTTGGAAGCTGGATCCTCAGGTTTTTTCCCTACTGTCGGGCAAGTGGGGCCCCTTCTCGGTAGACCTGTTTGCATCGAGACTGGATCATCAGTTACCGAGATTTTTCAGCTGGCGCCCGGATCCTCTGGCGGAAGCAACGGATGCTTTCCTCCAGGACTGGCAGGGGGAGCAGGGTTATGCATTCCCTCCGTTTTCCATGATCACGCGAGTGTCAGCGCTGCTGCGACGCCAGCAGACGGAGGTGGTCTTGATCACGCCATGGTGGAGGTCTCAAGTTTGGTTCCCGGTTCTACTGGAACTTTCTTGGGATTTTCCAATCCAACTCCCCCACTCTCCTCACATTCTTCTCAATCCCGACCTCGTTCCCCATCGACTAGTCCAAGAAGGAACGCTGAGATTGATGGCCTGGAGGATCTCCGGCGTCGCTGGACGCTCCCAGGCCTTTCGGGAAAGGCTGAGGACTTGCTCTCTAAGGCGTGGGCAGATAGCACGACCAGGAGATATAGATCAGCCTGGCACCGATGGCGTCGTTGGTGTGTGCGACGGGGTGTTGATCCCGTGGGGGCGGATGTAGTCCATGTCCTTAATTTTTTGGCGGGTTTAGCAGAGGATGGTCGGGCCTATCGGTCAATTAACACCTTCCGTTCAGCGATTTCTGCCGGTCACATGGTGGTACAGGGATCCCCTGTCGGCGAGCATCCCTTGGTGTGTCGGCTCCTTAGGGGGATTCGCCTTTCGCTTCCCCGGAACCGTGATACTCCGTCTTCTGGGACGTGAACAGGGTTTTTAACCTTTTTCTGTCTAGGCAACCAAATAGGTTTCTCTCTCGTAAAGAGGTGACAGCCAAGTTGGCAATGTTGTTATGTCTGGTTTCCTGCAGGCATGTCTCGTACGTAAGAGCCTTGAACATTTCTGCCAGGGTCTTTTCACCGGAAGGGGTATCTTTCACAGTAAGTAGGAGAACTAAGTCTAACACAAGGGTTATCTCATACCCAGCTTTTCCAGACTCCCCTAAACTGTGTGTAGTGCACTGCCTCCGTGCCTATGAAGAGATAACTGGCGAATCTCGCCCTCCAGGTGAAAGACAACTGCTCATTGCGTTACGAAAGCCGTACAAGGCAGTCTCATCCCCGACCATCGCCAGATGGGTGCATTGGGTAATGCAGGAGGCGGGGATCAACACTAAACAGTTTGGTGCTCATTCAGCGAGAGGTGCAATGGCTTCTAAAGCTTTTGCCCTAGGGGCACGATTGGAGGATCTGATGCGCGCGGCTGATTGGTCCTCAGATTCCACCTTTAAGAGGTTTTATTTCAAGCCGGTACTGGAGGTAGCAAGGCTAGTTGTCGACAAGCTTTGAACTGGCATAATCCGAAGCCTCCGGTCCTGCCATAGAATGAAAATTTGCCTAGCCTTCGTGCTGGTAAGTTTCAATTCTATTAAGGACACGGAGGCGAGGATTATCCCTGCCAATGACTTCAGAGAAGTGGACCTTCCCCGTATGACTGTAAGTAATCCATTCATGGGCTTCTCTCAGTTTAGTCATGAGTTGATGATGATGTTGCACAATTGACGTTTCCTTGTGATATGTTATATTGAATTTCGGTTCCGCATCTGACACTACCTCTTTTGTAGGAAGTGATGGTACCAAACAGGATGCGTGAAATCCGACAGGATGTGCTTCGCACGAAGAAAGAGGAAGAGGAAACAGTGTAGATGGACTATGGTGGCTGGTCGGAGTGCGGACAGAGAAGATGGACTCCTGTTAAGACTTTTTGGTTTCCCAAGTGTTCATGGGAAATGTAGTTTGTGATGTTTGTTGAGTTGCTGCTGTAAAAAATAAAGCGAAGGAAGAAGGCATAATCCTCGCCTCCGTGTCCTTAATAGAATTGAAACTTACCAGCACGAAGGCTAGGCAAATTTTCATTATGATATATTTGGACCGACCGAACTTTTAAAAATTCCACATTTGTTTAAAATTTCATTGAACGATATCATTACCTACATTACATTTTCTGATGATTGGGATTTTGAAACTGTTAATAACTTATTGTCTGATTTGGAACAATCTGTCGCATTTTCTAGCACTGAAATGTTAGAGGACACATCAGATTTTGACAAATGTATTGTTACCAAGATTATGGTCATCATTTCTTGCATAAATCTAGCAAACCCAGAAATGTTTTTACATACCACCAGTGGGAACATTGCCCTACATCGCCGAAAGGTAGTTCAAAAACATTTGCATATAAATTCTCATATTTTTCAGGGTTTAACACTTCTGACCCAACCTCATACTATTATAAGGTTGCACCTATATCTGCACACAAAAATATGTTAACAAACACCAAACAGATTTACTCTGCTTCCTTTATCACCCAGCTGTCTGAACAGGGTTTTGACTTATGGATGGACACTGTAGACTTGAAATCAATCTGGGGTTCTAGGGGCTGGCAAGTCCAGGGAACAGAAGCACTATTTAGAGCATGCCTCATTCCACAGCAGATGATTTTTCTGAATGACACTGTGCAATAGACTTCCTATCTTGGAATAGCCAAGAATAAGGACTTGAACACACCTCAAATTCAAACACCGTTAAACACCGAGGGGAATTTTACATCAGATAGCGGTGCTAAGATGGATGACATATTGCAATACAATAGATCAGACCCCAATTGGAAGGGATGGTTGGTTTGGCCCACAGACACTAACAGATGTCAGGAAAGATTCAGGGGTACCACCGAAGGGTTTAGTATCCATAGGCCAGACCCACGTTATGTACAACGAGAACATCCGGGGGTAGTGACATCATACAGTGTTGGGAAGTTGTGCCTTGATTGGCTAAAGACCTCAACACTACCCCAGGTGAAAAAACACTTGTCCTTACAGAGGATGTGGACCTATGGGATTTTTTGTTAGGTCCTAGAAAACCACGTCAGAAGCGTTTTCTGTATGCGGTCTATAACGAAATCTGGAAAATCTCCCAACAAGAAGCTGCAGAGAGATTAAGAGAAATAGATAGGGTTAACATAGAAAAGGCGTTAGCCGTAGTTGACAATGGCATGACTACATTAACATCCAGGATATATTCACTGGGCAACATTGTATCTTTTGCTATCGATGTAATAGAACAGGATTTGTCCATATTGCAACACGGACAGTCGCAGTTACGTTCTATTATTTTGTTAAGCTGGACGCTACAGTCATTGTGCGCCGGTTATGTGCCTTGGCGTTTTATCAACATTACGTCATTATTTTCTGCATACAATCAAACAGAAAAATAGATGAAAACGGCACAGAGGGGAGCAAAATATACAATGCTGCGTATTGAGAAGCTAGATAGGTTACCCTTTACTGTGGCAGAGTCGCCATCCACAGAGTGGTTAATCCACGGCCATATAACATTACCGGTCGCAACTTTTCAGTTTCAATATTGCCTAGAACAACAACAGACAGGCAGATATGAGAAGATGGGTAAGGAATTCATCAGGGAATCCTGGGATTTACCATACAGATTTCGATGCAGGAGTGTGGATATGGAAGTGTTTCTAAGCGGAACTAACTGCGAGAACGCTTTAGGTGGTTCTCTCATATGCCAGGATATTATGCTACACGGGGCTTGTAATGGGTCTGTGGCGAACTTATCCTGTCATTGGAGGGGTACCCCGGCAGCTGTGATTAATCCGGTATTCAGGCTTCTCTCGAATGGGAGTTACTTGATGCTGAATGATCAAGGTTGTTGTGGGATGCTTCCGGGCATCGCAAGTCTAGTCACCGTGAGCTCCAGGGTTACTCGCTGTATTCAAGTATTGTTTCCACCAACACATACAGTCAGGGAGGTGCCGTTATGGCCTTCGCAAAATGTTTCCTTTATACGGTTTGATACTCTGAGCAGAATGAAAGCCATGCTTTTACAACGAACCGTGCCCTTAACCTCCGCCCGGGAGACTTTTCATCTCCAAGGTCCTCGGCTGAGATACAGGCACTTATAGGTACAAACTGCCCCTTCCATTTCACAGAAATGGTAAGTCGTATCTTTAACATGTTTGATACGACGGTTATTGTACACCTATTTAAGACCATAGGTTCTGGACAGTTAAGCACCTTTCAGAGGGTCCTTGGAGTTATACCGAACTTTATACACTCCGTCTTTGGAAGCATTTTGGAGGGCTTCCGCTGATCCTGTTTCTAATAGCAGGAATCCTGATTGTTACCTTTCTGCTACGCAATGGACGTCCCAGCCACAAAGGAGAAAGCAACAGCTCTACTGGAGCGTAAATACCGTGATCGCATGGTACAACATCTGGGCACACCTCGCCTATGGGAACTGAGCGCCTCTTGGTTCCTGTCATTTAGACCAGTCTGGATGGACTGTGTCCTACCTGTTCTCCGATGCCTGTTCTGCGGAGAAGAATGCGTGTTGGACCTCTGTCTAACACTTCCAACGGTTGCGCCACCGGACGTTGATGCCTTACTGGACCCGATAACGGCCCATGTTCTGCAGTGTCCTCAGCGCATTCCCATGTTGTTGGCAGCATTCTTAGAGCCACCACAGGTAGTTTCTGCTCCTGTTGGTATGGACACCGGCTCCTCCAACACTCAGGCCTTGGATGTGGCACAGGCTGCCCCGGCACCTGCTGCAGGCAGTATGGAAGATCATCTGTGCTCAATTGACATTCTTTGTGCGGTGTTACAGGGATCGTCAGCTGCGTATGCAGACAGCAGCAATGTTGCGTCTACCAGCAAGGACACATAAACATTTGGCATGTCGCACGCTGGGAAGATTTGGCTTTTTAACTTTTTTCGAAATTCCAAATTGAAACCTTTTGACCTGCATGGCATTCAAATGCTTGTAGTTGTTCGGACTATATAAACGGACACTTCAGAGCCACTGCTTGAATGATATATTTTTTTTAATATAGAACACTTTTAAAGGGTTTTATAACGCTTTTTTAACTTCTCTTAAAAATGTTTTTATTATTTGTTGCGTACAAAAGTCTAAACGCCTTGGTAGTACGCTCGATTTTAGTAATGTCGTCCAGTCGGATGATGAGTGGATGTTATATTTCATATAGGTACCCCGATATCGGTCTAGGTAACATCATAACCCTTCACCTACATTCTCTCCTATACTACATACATAACAGATTTGAAGGACTGACCTTTAACCCAGTTACAATACTACACACAAGTATGTAGGGTTTTTCCCTGGACACTGGCCTCATAAATTATGCATGAGGATTCTTAGTTTCTTGGAATAACAGCATGACCATCATCTCCTGCATAATAACTGTGTATAAAGTTAATTTCAGACGTCATACTAAGTCTGACACTGACACAGCAAGGTAGAACCCCTGGGGATACCTTAGGGCAGTGGTTCCCAATCTGTGCGCCGCGGCACCCCAGTGCGCCGTCAGGGCTAGCCAGGGGCGCCG
Organism: Calotriton arnoldi; assembly: GCA_963921515.1. NCBI lineage: Eukaryota > Metazoa > Chordata > Amphibia > Caudata > Salamandridae > Calotriton > Calotriton arnoldi. Next base: position 1,880,941 of record CAWUFW010002783.1, read on the forward strand.
CACACCAAGCACAGAGTTTGGAAGCCATTGTAGCTCGGATATAGAAATACACAGCAGTTTGGTACGTGCATTTTGAAACTGCACCACTTGATGGCAATGTTACTTAAACAAAGAACCCTGCTTTTTTCTGTTTACATGCACGTTCATCACCTTTTTCAAAGCGTGCATAGGATAAATACAGTTTATTGCGGGGCAGCATCAGAAATGGATTTAAATGTAGGTGAGTTTAATTATAATTTTTCCATTTCGTTCATCCTTTGCTCACAAGACTATGTCGCCTACATAAAGAACTGATGAATGTAAATATGCAATTTACTTTAAGTTCAGTCTGCATGTGAAAACTGATTAGCCTTACTTAGAGTAAGGGAGTCCTAACAATTATCATATCTATGTTTAAGTCGGCTGTTAAGAAACAGGTCCGAATTTGGTTTCTGCAAGCAGATTTAACTTATGTAACCATCAAACTATTGCAAAATCTATATTACATTCTTTACATTACAACATGGGTCACTTAATAGACAGGTAGGACCATTTTCAGGTCCTGTATTATGGAGATGCAAATAGCCACACCTGATGTGGTAGCAAGATGGTTACAGGTGTGTCGTTTTTGTGGAAAGATTGTTCAAGCTCTAGTCCTTATCATTTTCTATGGCAAAAGCGTAAGTGGACTAGTTATCAAGTACTTGAAGTGCTGCCTTAATGACCTTTGCCGAACAACATCTTGTAACGTTAGCCATTAATTCTTAACAACAATATATGTGTAATTATTTAATTTCATTTTTATCTGAATTAAAATTATGGTGTATTTTAAATTATGGGATAGGTTTGGTATAATGTTAGGAAAATGGGTTCAAACCTGTGAAAACTCAGTTTTTTGCTTTTTGACCTCTGGCATTTGGACCTTAGCTGTAGGGCGAATCTGCCTATTTGAGTGTCACCAACAGTAAGCTCTGTTAACATTGGATTATGAGGTGCAGTCTATAGAGCTCACCATTTAATACAAGGCCAGCTGCAGAAGGGCTTCTAAGTAGGTTGCAGGGGACATGTATAGATAGTGTGTGTACTGTCCATGTTGCATGTGTGGGTGCGTCTCACAACAGACACACCCAAAATGCCCCTAGTGAAAAAATTAGCCTGGCTGCAGTTTTTACTTAGCTCTCAAATGACAGCCCATTTTTAATAGTAACATTCATTTTCTAAGGTCTGGCCAATTTACTGTACATGTTTGGATATGGAGACCTCATTTTAGTGTTTTTGTACCTTTTTTTTAGGTCTGCCTGAAACGGTGATCTTCTGATATTAACGATAAAGCATGTCGGCCTGGTTTAATAAATGTGAATACATTCTCAAAGACCGTAAATGCCTCTTCTTAAGTGAACTTAAATCTGTTTACTATCAGGTCCAGTAGTGCATGGATGTCGAGATTCAGGTGCTGCTTGCTGCTTTGATTTACTTGCAGGAAGGTGTAACTCATTTGGCAGTGGAGTGTCACACACACACTGGGGACAATGAGGTGTCACACATGGGCAGTCTGGAGGTTTGGCAGCTAGGCACCCACATGGCATCACTGGGCATATTTTGGACTTAGTGATGGTGTGGTAATATGGAGGACAGGTTGGACGTGCACACACACACGTGCACAGACACACACACATTGTGTTCATCCTGCTGGGGCTTTATTCCTCCACTTGAAGAGCTTTTTTTTGAGGGGTGGTTCCGGGGGCTTCAGTGATGAAGGACAGACACCACAGGGGAGGGGAAACACTGGAAAAATTCCAGATACTTGTTTCAGGGGAGAAGGTGGGCGTTTAAGGATGTCTTATCAGGCAGAGTTGAGACTAGGACGGAGATTGCAAGTTTTGCCAAGGTGCGCTTTGGAAGGGCCTCAGTGTTCAGCGATCCTTCATAGGTGAGGGGGGGAGGAGTGGCCCAGGCTGCCTCGCTGATGCTGCACTGCATATTGATTGTAGTACCTTCATCGGCTTCATCCCAGTTGTTTTCAGGGAGAAGGAAGGAAGTACTCCTGGGGCAGGGCGCGCATCACCCTCATCTCTTCCACATCCCATACTTTTTCCCTGGCCTATATCCATAACCCGGAAAAGAAGCGAGCACTAGATTTTCCCTACCTACACAGACGTTATGTATCTCAACGAACCGTCATCCCATGGACAAACCTGCCTTCTGCAGACTCTCAAAAACCCATGTCATACCCCAAGCCTCCGCTTTCCTTTTCTCTGGGCTAAATTAAATTTAAAATCCAAAAGAGAATGTAATTGCATTTTTAATAAGGACATTTCGTCACCACAAACGTCACTGTTCCCTGCAGCAGTCAGTGACTTGGAATAGCCTTAAAGTACGCAGGTAAATGTGCTTTCTCCATATGACGAATCTGGTGATGGTTTCCTACATTTCATAATATAACCAAGTGCAGTAGGTAACAACCTGTATCCTGATTTCTAAATCATTTTGAATGAGACACTAATTTCTATCCACTGATGGGGGACCAAAATCAATCAGGTGTCACAAACATGCTTATGAATCACCTCGCTGCTATTAGTGAAGTCGACACATCTCATCTGAGCAGAAGGATTATGTATAATTCTGTTTTATTTGAAGGGCCTTTATGTGGACAAAAGTCATATTGGGGGTAATGTTGAGTTTTTATTGAAGGAGGGGTTGTTTCCAGCGAGAGTTTTACCGTTCTTTCATTTGTCTCGCCATTGTAAGCAGTTGTGCAAGTCATCTACTGCGATGTGTTGCTATTTGGGTACTACTTGATGTGCTTACAACACCTCTGAGAATGACCAATGGTGCTGGTAGTTTGTGAATAGCGAGTTTTTATAAACAACTGTTATATTTTTATTTTGTTACAAATATGATTATAATACATTCATTCTTCATTGCATCCCAATTAATTTACGGAAGACAACAGGAAGTACTCCCGAGGTCGGGCTTACCTCACCCCCCACCCGCCCACCGGTAAAAAAAATGGTGGGGAGCCACGGCCAACTGCCAATTAGGTCAAGAGAGCCACGGGTCAAAAAAGTTTGGGAACCACTGCCTTAGGGTATATAAACACCACATCTTGCTGAGATAGGGAGAGGAGATCAGGACTTCCCGGCCGACACACTGTCGCAAGACGCTGAGGTTCCTGCATGCAGATACTCCAGCTCGCAGTGGTCTGAAATCCCTTGCGGGGTGTTCAGCTCGAGACCAGAACGGGGTCCCGCAGTCTCACATCAGGTAATGGGGTTGGCTTTATCCTAGAGTGATTCTTGGCTTTACACCTACTCACATGCTAGGTACACTTAGGTACATCTAGTTAGGGTGCATCGTAGGAGTACGCATTTTATTGCCATGTATTCTATATACTTGCCTGTATTTACGATTTTAGCAAAATGGTAGAAACCTACCACCTGTTTACTTTCTTAGTGCTTCTACTCATTTATTTATGCTACTGTCTACTGGTGATTTCAGTGCACTTATTTTACGCTAGAATAACGACTGTTCAATAAATACTTATTGAAAACGTCCCAACCGTTTATTCAGTGTATCTCTCTGAGAACAAGTGAGCACGAGTGACTGAGCGAAAAGTAAGTTACTGTTTCCACGGTCCTGAGAGATCAGGATTGTCATGTTCGATAGTTGCCAAGAACTATTCTCTCCTTGGTAAGAGGAGGTTATAGTGGCATTGCGAGCTAGCTGGTATACAGGCCAACATACCCGGTGGGGGTGTCTGGAATCAGTCTGGACACCAGTCCCGCAGTGTATGTTGTCTAAACGTGCAGATCCTATATAGGTCTTATAGGAACTACACGACACATGGGAGAAATAGCCCCTGATCTGCCACCCCCGTGGGGGGCAGATAGTCCACGAGGCACCAGGAATTATGTTCTTTTTTATACGTAGGGGTGGGGGCTACCCAAAATGGGCATGCCAGTGCCACCACCCCCCTAAACACAAATTGGACAGTCTGTGGGTGCAACTGCCCTCGATCTGCCCCCCCAGGGGGTGGCAGAAAGCCCACTAGGCACTAGGGATTATGTTTTTTTGGAATACGTGGGGGTGGAGGCTGTCCAAAATGGGCATGCCAATGCCCCCCCAAATAATAAAGGGACAGTCTTTCTAATACCCTGGGGGCAGATAGGGGTTATAACTGCGTTTTTGGTCCCGGGCTTGGCAGCCATCAAGGGAAACCTACCAAACACAAACATTTCTGAAAACTAGACATCCGGGTGAATCCAGGGAGGTGTGGCTTGGTGGATCCCCCAAAATTTTCTTATCCAGAATCCCCTGCAAACCTCAAATATTGCTGAAGAAAAAATATCTTCCTCACATTTCTGTGTAGGAAAGTTGTGGGATCACCAGGCTGACACAAATTTCCTACCACCCAGCATTCCCCCCGGTCTCCAGGTAAAAATGGTACCTCACATGTGTGGGTGGGCCACCTGGCTGCGACAAGGAAGGGCCCAAAACATATTGTGGAGACATCAAAATTATCTATCATAAAACGACCTGGTTTGCAAGGGGGAGTCCAAGGATGTGTGGCTTGCATGGATCCCCCAATGTTTTCCTACCCAGAATCCCCTGCAAACCTCAAATTTAGCTAAAAAAAGTCACTTTTTTCTCACATTTCTGTGTGGGATCACCGCACTGGCACAAATTTCCTACCACCAAGCATTCCCCTCGGTCTCCTGAGAAAAATTATACCTCACTTGTGTGGGTGGGCCAAGCGCCTGTGACTGGGAAGGGTCAAAAAAGTAGAGATTGGGGGGACAGCACAGCAAGCTCTAAGCACTATATTTTTTTTATATATCCTTTTAGGCTGACTCTGCATTGGACACCCACATAAGTAAGGTATCACTTTTATTGGGAGACCAATGGGAACACTGGGTGGTAGGAAATTTGTGCCAGCGCGGTGATCCTAGGCAGAAATGTAAGGACAATGTGATTTTCTTGTCTAAATTTAAGGTTTGCAGGGAATTCTGGGTAGGAAAACATCGGGGATCCATGCAAGCCACACAATCTTGGACTCCCCCAGGTGTCTACTTTTCAGAAATGTCTGGGTTTGGTAGGTTTCCCTAGATGACCGCCGAGCCCGGGACCAAAAATGCAGGTGCCCCCCTTGCAAACACCAGTTCGTTTGGGATAGATAATTCTGATGTCTCCACAATACGTTTTGGGCCCTTCCCTGTCAAGGGTACTTGGCCCACCCACACAAGTGAGGTAGCATTTTTATCGGGAGACCTGGGGAAACGCTGCGTGATAGGAAATTTGTGTCGACCCAGTGATCTGACAACTTTCCCACATAGTAATGTGAGTAAAATGTGATCTGTTTGGCTACATTTGAGGTTTGAAGGGGATTCTGGGTAGGAAAACTTTGGGGGATCCACGCAAGCAACACCACCCTGGACTCCCCCAGGTGTCTAGTTTTCAGAACTGCCTGGGTTTGGTAGGTTTCCCTAGATGGCCGCCGAGTCCGGGACCAAAAACACAGATGACCCCCCTTGCAAAAACAGGTTGTTTTGTGATCGATAATTTTTATACTTCCACAATACATTTTAGGCCCTTCCTTGTCGGGGGTACTTGGCCCACTCACACAAATGCGGTAGCATTTTTATCGGGAGACTAGGGGGAAAGCTGGGTGGTAGGAAATCTGTGTCGGCCTGGTGATCCCACAACTTTCCCACACAGAAATGTAAGGAATTTTTTTTTTTTTAGCAAAATTTGAGGTTTGCAGAGACTTCTGGGTAGAAAAACGTTGAGAGATCCATGCAAGCCACACCTCCCTGGACTCCCCCGGGTGTCTAGTTTTCAGAAATGTCTGGGTTTGGTAGGTTTCCCTAGATATCCGCTGAGCACGGGACCAAAAACGCAGGTGATTCCCTCACAAAGTCTTTTTTGTGATTGATAATTTTGAAGTATCCACAGTGCGTTTTGAGCCATTTCCTGTAGCGAGTACTAGGCCTACCCATACAAGTGAGGTACCATTTTTATCGGGAGAATTGGGGTAATGCTGGGTGGGTGGAAGTTTGTGACTCCCCACAGATTCCAGAACTTTCCATCACAGAAATGTGAGGAAAATGTGTGTTTTTTATACAAAGTTTGTGGTATGCAAGGGATTTCGGGTAAGAACCTGGTGAGAGCCACACAAGTCATCCAATCCTAAATTCCCCTGGGTGTCTTGTTTTCAAAAATGTACAGGTTTGCTAGGTTTCCCTAGGTGCCGGCAGAGCTAGGGTCCAAAATCCACACTAGGCACATTGCGAAAAAAGTGTCAGTTTCACTGGAAAAATGTGATGTGTCCACGTGGCGTTTTGGGTCGTTTTCTGTCGCCGGCACTAGGCCTACCCACACAAGTGAGGTACCATTTTTATCAGGAGACTTGGAAGAATGCTGGGTGGGTGGAAGTTTGTGGCTCTCCGCATATTCCAGAACTTTCCATCAAAGAAATGTGAGGAAAATGTGTTTATTTTTTACAACGTTTGAGATTTGTAAGGGATTCTGGGTAACAGAACATGGTGAGAGCCACACAAGTCACTTCATCTTGGATTCCCCTGGGTGTCTAGTTTTCACAAATATACAGGTTTGCTAGGTTTCCCTAGGTGCCAGCAGACCTAGGGTCCAAAATTCACAGCTAGGCACATTGGGAAAAAAGGGTCACTGGGCCTCCCCACACAAGTGAGATACCATTTTTATTGGGAGACTTGGGGGGGAATACTGGGTGGGTGGAAGTCTGTGGCTCCCAGCAGATTCAAGAACTTTCTATCACAGAAATGTGAGGAAAATTTGTTTTTTTTTTGTTTTACAAAGTTTGAGATTTGTAAGGGATTCTGGGTAACAGAACATGGTGAGAGCCACACAAGTCACTTCATCTTGGATTCCCCTGGGTGTCTAGTTTTCAAAAATGAACAGGTTTGCTAGGTTTCCCTAGGTGCCAGCAGAGCTAGGGTACAAAATCCACAGCTAGGCACATTACAAAAAAAGGGTCAGTTTTCACTGGAAAATGTGATGTGTCCAAGTTGCGTTTTGGGCCGTTTCCTGTCGCGGGCACTAGGCCTACCCATACAAGTGAGGTACAATTTTTATCGGTAGACTTGGGGGACTGCTGTGTGGGTAGATGTTTGTGGCTCCCCGCAGATTGGAGAACTTTCCATCACAGAAATGTGAGGAAAATGTGGTTATTTTTACAACGTTTGAGGTATGCAAGGGATTCTGGGTAACAGAACCTGATGAGAACCACACAAGTCACCCCATCCTGGATTCCCCTGGGAGTCTAATTTTCAAATACGTATGGGTTTGCTAGGTTTCCCTACGTGCCAGCTAACCTGGGGTCCAAAATCCACAGCTAGGCACATTGCGAAAAAAGGGTCAGTTTTCACTGGAAAAATGTGATGTGTCAACATTGCGTTTTGGCCCGTTTCCTGTCGCAGGCACTAGGCCTACCCACACAAGTGTGGTACCATTTTTATTGGGAGACTTAGGGGAACACAGAATAGTAGAACAAGTGTTATTACCAATTGACTTTTGATGCATTTCTGCCTTCCAAATGTAAGACAATGTTTAAAAAAAGAAGTCATTTTGAAAAATGCCCTCTAATTCACATGCTAGTATGGGTACTCACAAATTCGGAGATGTGTAAATAACCACTGCTTCTAAACTCCAATTGTTCCCATTTCGAAAATACATAGGTTTCCTTGATACCTATTTTTCACTCTATATATTTTACCAAATGAATTGCTGTATACCCGGTACACAATGAAATATCACTGCATGGTGCAGCTCAGTTATTGGCTCTGCGTACCTTGGGTTCTTGGTGAACCTACAAGTCCTATATAACCCTACAACCAGAAGGGTCCAGCGGACGTAACGGTATATTGCTTTCAAATATCTGACATACTTAGAAGAAGTTACAAATGAAAACGTAGGTACACATGGCTGTTTTTTTCAACTCAATTTCAATATTTTTTTATTTCAACTGTTAGTTTCTATAGGAAAACCTTGAAGGATCTACACAAATGACCCCTTGCTGAATTCAGAATATTGCCTACTTTTCAGAAATGTATAGCTTACCAGGACCATAATAGGTTTCACACCCATTTTTACCACTAACTGGAAGGAGGTTGGAAGCATTAAAAATATGATAAATAGGCTATGTCCCAGTAAAATTAAAACTGTGTAGAAAATTTTGGTTTTCTGACAAAAGTCTGCCTGTTCCTGAAAGCTGGGAAGATGGTGATGTTAGCATCACAAACCCTTCGTTGATACAATTTGCAGGGAAAAAAACAGATGCTTTGTTATGCAGCACTTTTTTCCCATTTTTCCCCACAAAAACAAAAACAAAAATGTAGTTGTATTTTGGCTAATTTCTCGGTCCCCGCCAGGGGAATCCACAAACCCTGGGGACCTTTAGAATCCTCAGGATGTTGGAAGAAAAGGGCGCAAATTTGGCGTGGATACCTTATGTGGACTAAAAGTTATGGGAGCCTAAGCGCGAACTACCCCAAATAGCCAACAAAAGGCTTCGCAGAAGGGAGGGGGGAGGGTGCCTAGCAGTTAAGAGGTTAAAGCCAACTTCCTACAATCCTTAATTGATTTGATACAACCCCCTTCTCCATCGTGTTGCTTGACCCTCCCAACTCCCCGCAGTTTTTTTTTTTTACATTTGTCCCCCTCCTCATGGTTTCACCTAATCCCCACTCCATCCTCCCACTCTCCGATGTCTTTCCCACACTCCTCTCGTGTTGCTTGACATGTTGCACAGCAGCACGGGCAGCTGTGCAACATGGCTTAAAGTAAAATTTAAAAAAAGTGCTATGACGCGGTCAACGCTACCTGTAGTATGCAATTATAACCGACTAAGCCACCCAGAGCTCTCTCAATGCGCCTTTATTGTGACTTGCATCATGCTTTAGAATCCTTGTGCTAACACACGCATAGATCTATCACAATGCACCTACACGCAGTACACACTTGCATCCGAGCATCAGTGAGTCATCCACTCAGCCATGACAAAGCACTTCTACACTAACCTGCTACATGAGCGTGTTTCAGTACTGAGTCATATCAGCGCTCTCTCAATACACTTAGATTCCGATTTGCAGAGTAAACTTGTCTTGGAGTTCAGAAGTAGAGTTTACAAAATGCACACCAATCCGAGTACTTGAACTAACCAGCACTCTTACAACGCACATCTAATCTACACCGTATAAAGCTCTACCACTACGGAAACTCTCACAATACACCTCTGTCCTGACTGGCAGTGTGCACTGGAAACGTACTACTAAGATTTCGACCAAGCGCTCACGCTGACACAGCACTTTAAGATTTGACATTGACTCTGATGTATTGGTACAGATACACTCATTTAAAATACACTTGACTAAACGTTTTCTCAATGGAAAGTTGAATCATTCCGCTCTGTTGTCGCCACCAAACTGTCGCAAGAGTTAATTCGTTAACCACTACCCTCACCCCTCGCCTTATTAAAGCGGTGAAATACTGGTGTCTGTAAAAATTAATTATATCGCCGTCTCCTTCCACAAAGAAAGCTCGCTTTTATTTTAATATTAACATGACAGCCTATGCCCTCATAACTTACACCATTCGGTTGCACTGAGCATCTCCTACACATGGAACTGCTGCTCTAGACAAAACTTAAAAATGTAACGTATTTAACGGGATATAACAACCGTACACCTCACTATCTTTAGGCGAAAATGTAGGACCACCGCCGCGGGAGATGTGCCATCAGAACCAGAATCGGTGCCTCCCCTCCAACGCCACAGCCTCCCACGCCCTGCGGTCCTCCCCTCACCTTCCCTCGGTACCAGTTTCCTCCCGCCTCCGATCCTTGACACTCACCTCCACGGTGTGAGATGTGTCTGCAGCAGAAGCTCTGCTTCTTTCTCCGGTGCAGGAGCCCCGGGCACTTCAGCAGCAGCACCGATGTCAGCACATACCCGCCAATAGTGGAAAGCAAGTACAAGGCGGCCGACATGGCTTAGAGGTGACTGGATAATTTGAGGGGGTCCGGGGCAGCGTTCTGGATTTGGACAGGCTCCAGGAGTTGGCAGCGGGCACTCAGCCTCTGTCCTGAGAGGGGTGCGTCCGGCCCAGGCGCAGAGTGAAATGAAGAGCGAGAGCTTGGTGTTGGATAAGGCAGCCGATATCTGCCTGAGCGCCGGTGCCTCTTCTGCCGGTCTCTGACAGCTAGTGCTTAGGCCGGGGACTGCGCATGCGCATCAACAGACACTTGTGTGACAGCTTAGCAACGCATGCGTACTTCTCTCGCCGCATCTGCAGGACCCTCTCAGCATCAGCATCAGCATCACGCGTTACCCTGCACACATGCGCAGACTGCTACCGTCCTCTGCAGGGTCTCAGCCCAATAACACACCACCTGCCCTAATCTCTACCTCAGTTTACGCTATATTTATTTGCCGATTTCCTGAACTAAACTGTCCATGACCAACTAATTATTCATGCATGCACACTCTTAATGCCCGACCCAACCCTACCTGTCACCTCAGTACTCACCTTCAAACATAAGCAGAGGGTCAGGGCATCTGTGACTGCCTCGTCACTTGCTACAGCTTCGAACACTGTGCCATTATGCCCTGCAACGTCACCATCACATCTCCCACCTCTGTGACGAGCGTTGTTTGCACCATTTGGGGGAAAATCATGACATACTTACATGGCCCTTCTGTCACAAGATTTTAAGTAGCTGCGATATAGCAGTGCTGATGCAAAACTGTTGATGTGTTCTATATAAAACATTACTGTGGATTAAATGCATCATTTTGATGTTCTATATAAAACATTACTGTGGATTAAATGCATCATTTTGATGCAATGACTATGATATACGTTTATTCCTAACCACGCTCCATCATATCTGTTAACAGAACATCACAACATCATTGTTAGAGTGGCTTCACCTAGACAGACAGTCTTGTAAACAGTGCCTTGGTGAGTGAGCATGCATGGCACAAGTGCATCCTTTTGATCTTTAGAGGTGCCATACCCAACGACCTTTTAGTGAGATTGGTCGGTAGATATAATTTCCATTTCTCCTTTTGGCCAGTTCCTCTTACCTTCTAGGCCTGGATATATATGACGCAAAAGAAGCTCATAATATATTTATTTTCCTACATAGATTATCATTATTATAATTACCTTGATTAATCTTATGATTGCAACACAACCCATTCCACCAAGATTTTGTGCAATCGTTCCAGTTAGTTGTGATTTGCTGAAATTAAATGTTATTGTAATCAGCAACTCCACCAATCTCCTTCATAGGATGTGACTTCCAATTTGAATTTATGCTCCCACAAAAGATAGCTTGGATCGACAACGGAATTTTAGTATTCTTAATATCATTAGTCATTTTCCAAACTTGGACCCAAACTGAAATAATAACGGGCATTTGAAAATCATATGTGCTAAATTTCCTACTATAAAAGAACAAGAGCAGCATTTTTTACCTTATGCCTAGGTTGGATTTATGTAACATAGCAGGTATAGGGAAAAGTCTGTTGTATCTAAAAAACACAATGTATTGTAATAGCTGCACTAGACGTTAAGTACATTACCTCCCGTCCCTCCCTCGCCTTCCTTCATCACTAATGAGGCCCCGCCTCCCACCCAGACCCACCCCCAGCATAAAAACTCTGCCCGCCCCCACCTCCACCTGTTTTTTTCTGTCTCCCTAGTGAGACTTACCTTCAGTTCCTCCCTGTGGCGGTGCCGGGGAGTCTTCGAGTTGGTTCTCTGCGACGGCGGTGCCCTCGACGGAGTTCTCCTGGCGATGCCTCCTCTCCTCGTCTCCCTCGTGGATGGGGGCGGAGCGGTGGCTCAGGAAGCTGCTGCGTTGTTTGGCGGTCCTCCTGTGGCTGGGGCTGTGTTTCCGGGTCGGGCTGTCTTGGCTGCCTCCTCTCGGACTGCACTCTTCTGGGAGACCTGGTAGGACGGGTTTGTGCCCGGTCTTTTATTTTAGATGGCGTTTTTGTGGTTTTTTCCTGTTTTTGGCTGTTTCCTGGCCTGGGCTTTCATTGGAGGGTTCCTGGGGGTTTTTCTCTACATTTAGGTGTCGGGGAGTTGCTTCTCCATTCCTCTGCTGCTGCCATGGGTCGCAAAAGGGTGTTCAAGAGGAACAACCTGGTTTCTTCTTCCTCTTCTTCCTCTCCTGATGGTTCTCCTGTTCCCCCCAAGCGCCCTCGGGGTCGGGGCCTTTCTGGGGGTGATGTGCCTCTCATGTCCAAGGATGAAGTGCAGGGCATGATTGAGGCTGCCGTGGCTAAGGCTCTCTTGGCTCGTCCGGTGCCTGCTGCTCCTTCGCGTCCTCGCTCGCTGGATCCTGCTGGGGCTGTTTCCCTGTCGGACGAGGAGGGTCCTTCTACCTCCTCTGGGGGAAAGTATATCTCCAGGGAGGAGCGCTGGGATGTTCTGGCTCATGTGCGGGACAATTTGGGGTTCCCTCCGTTCCAGCTGGGGGAGAGGGATGGGAGTCTTTTTCCTCAGTATACTTCTCCCTCCAAGTTGGGCATGCCCTTTCAGGGTCCGGTCAAGGACATGGTGTTGAGGGAGTGGCGTGAGATCGATAAGTTGCAGGTCCCTCGCTTCCTTCAGAAGCTGTACCTTTTGGAGGGGAGGATCCCTTGCCTCACAGTTTGAAACTGGACTCTATCCTGGCCACTCTGATTGGCAAAACTGCGATTCTGCCTGAGGATTGTACCCCGGCGGATGCTACTGATAGGAAGGTGGACTCTGGCCTTAAACGCTCCTTTGCTGCTGGGAACCTGGCGCTGCGGGCTAGCCTTTTCTCTGCCTACTCGGCGCAGTCTCTGGTGCAGGATTTCGAAAAGTTGGCTGCCGCGGTTCAGGAGGGGTCTGAATGCTCTGACCTCCTGGCTGCTATGGAGCAGCAGGCTCGGCTGCTGGCGGACATTTCGTCTGACGTGATCAAGTCTTCCGCTATGTCCACTGGAGCTTTGGTGGCGGCGCGTCGTTCCCTCTGGCTCCGATCCTGGAAGGCTGATCCTGGTGAGAAGGCGGCTCTGTTGAAGTTGCCTTTTGATGGACTGGCTCTGTTTGGGGAACAATTGCCTGCCCTGATTTCGAAGGCTTTCAAGGAGCGGAAGCATGCCTTGCCCTATAAGGGTGGTTCGGCTCCGTCTGGCAGGCCTTGGAATAGGGCCCCTCGTTCTTCCCCTAAGCGTGATTCTCGTCAGTCTTTTCGCAGGCGGCGTTTTCAGCCCCGTTTTTCTCCCAAGCACGCTGCCTCCGCGCCTAAAGGCCCTGCCAAGAAGGGTCCCTGACAACTACTGTCTGGCCGATTCCCTGCCGGTGGGTGGCCGTCTTCGGCATTTTCTTCCTCGGTGGCAGCAGGACGTTTCGGATGGCTGGGTCCTGAGCACTGTGGGTCATGGGTACGTGATCGACTTTGTGCTGGTTCCGCCGGATTCGGGGGTTCGGCTGACTCCGGTGCCTGTCTCCGGTCCCCGCAGGGTGGCTCTGCTGGACGGGGTGTCCTGTTTGCTTGCCAAAAATGCCATCTGCCGGGTTCCTGTCGCGGAGATAGGGACGGGGACCTACTCCATTCTGTTTCTGGTGCGGAAGGTGACCGGCGGCTTTCGGCCTGTCCTGGATCTCAAGTGGGTCAACTCCTGGGTTCGGCCCGTTCACTTCCGCATGTTGACCCTTCAGGCCATCATTCCTCTGGTTCAACCTGGCGACTTCCTGGCTTCCATGGATCTCGAGGACGCCTATCTCCACATCCCTGTGGCCGCTTCTTCTCAGCGTTTCCTGAGGTTCGCTGTGGGAGACGCCCATTTTCAGTTTTGCGTACTTCCCTTCGGCCTCAGGTCCGCGCCCAGCTTTTTCACGAAGGTCCTGGCGCCTCTCATGGCTCTCCTTCATGCAGAGGGGGTTTTCATTTATCCTTATCTGGACGACCTCTTGCTGCATGCTGCGGGGGAGTCTCTTTTGCTCGCTCACATCGGGAGGGCCTTGGAGGTTCTTCAGGGGCACGGGTTCTTGGTGAACTGGGGAAAGTCTTCTTTGGTCCCCTCTCAAGACATGGTGTTCATCGGGGCTCGTTTTCAGACTTTGCTCGGCCTTGTTACCTTGTCCGACAAGCGCTTGCTTTCTCTTCAGTCCCAGGTTCGGGCCTTGATGTCCCGGGCGGCTTCTCCGGCGGTCCAGTGGCTGCGGGTGCAGGGGCACATGGCTTCCGTGGTGTTTATGGTTCCTTGGGCTCGTTTTCATCTCCTCCGCCTGGCCAACTGGATCCTGTTGGGTTGGTCTCCGGGGTCTCAGAGTCTCCTGTCCCTGCTGCCCATGTCGGACCGGATCCGGGGGGAGCTCTCCTGGTGGCTCTGCCGGCGTCACCTTCTGGCCGGGGTTTCGCTGGCTCCTCCGGCTCCGCTTGTGGTGACTACGGACGCCAGCCTGTCCGGATGGGGTGCTTGGCTGGGGTCGGATCAGGTTCAGTGGTGCTGGTCCCTTCTACACTCACAGAGGTCCTCCAACTGGCGGGAGTTAAGGGCGATTTGGCTTGCCCTGGTGCACTTTCAGGACTCTCTGCGAGGTCGTTGGGTGTTGATTCAGACGGACAATCTGGTGGCGAAGTCCTATGTCAACCGTCAGGGGGACCCGGTCCCGGTCCTTGAACTTGCTTGCCAGCGTCATCTTTCAGTGGGCTCAGGTCTGGGTGCTGGGTCTGTCGGCTCTCTACATTCGGGGGTGGACAATGTGAGGGCAGATCTGTTGAGCAGGGAGATTCCGTCATCTCGGGAGTTCTCTCTCCTTCCCGGTGTGTTCGTCCAGTTGGTGAGTCGTTGGGGCCTCCCTGTGGTGGACCTGTTTGCGGATCCGGGGAATGCCAAAGTGGTCCGGTTCTGTTCTCTGGGCAGGTGTCCCGGGTCTCTGGGGGTCGACGGCTTGACCTGTCCTTGGCCTCGGGGTCTGCTGTATGCCTTCCCCCTTTCCGCTGCTCCGCTCCTTTCTGGTGCGGGTCCGCAGGGACTGTGCTCAGGTGTTGTTGGTGGCTCCCTGTTGGCCGCGGGCGAGGTGGTTTCCTCTCCTGTCCTGGCTGTGTTGCGACCGGGAGTGGGTCCTTCCGATGGTTCCGTCCCCTTTGGAGTTTCCGGCCCTTCCTCTGGATTCTCTGCGGAGGTTGCACCTGACGGCCTGGCGGTTGAACGGCAGGGCTTAGCTGGGTTGGGGGTTCCTGCCCCTTTGGCTGTTACTTTGCAGGCTTCCCGTAGATCCTCTACTCTGCTTTCCTATGCTAGGCATTGGCGGGTCTTTTCGGCCTGGTGTGCTGGCAAGGGTGTTGATCCCACGGTTGCTGACCTCTTTGTGGTGATGCAGTTCCTTCAGGATGGGGCTCTTCTGGGGTTGTCAGTGGCTTCTCTGCGGGTGCAGTGGGCGGCTATTCAGGCTTTTCGTGGCTCCTGGCGTAATTTGCGGGATGACGGGGCTCTGATGCCGCGTTTTTTTCAGGGTCTGTTGAATTTGTTTCCCCGCCCTGTTCGGTCCTTCCCTTCGTGGGATTTGCATTTGGTGGGTGTTGGATGTCCTGTCTGGTCCTCCCTTTGAGCCCCTTGAGGGTCTTGAGTTGCGTCTCTTGACTTTTAAGACTTGTTTTTTGGTCGCTATCACCTCGGCGCGGCGCTTGGGGGAGTTGGGGGCCTTGTCTTGTAAGTTTCCCTTCTGTAAGGTCTTTTCGGATCGGGTGGTTCTGGTTCCGGTTCCGTCCTTTGTCCCTAAAGTCAATTCGGCTTTTCACCTCAGTCAGGAGGTGATTTTGCCTGAGTTCTGTCCTGCTCCTTCCTCGGCTGAGGATTGTCGCTTGCATTGTTTGGATGTCCGTCGGGCTTTGCTGTGGTACCTGCAGGTTGTGGAGTCCTTCCGGGTGGGGGACTCTTTGTTTGTTAACTTCGGTCCAGCTAGGAAGGGTGTTAAGCCTTCCACGGCTACTTTGAGTCGTTGGATTCGGTCCACGGTTTTGATGGCTTACCATCTTAAGGGGGTGGCTCCTCCAGTGGGGGTTCAGGGGCGTTCCACTCGCAGTATGGCGGCTACGGTGGCTGAGTTGCAGGGGGCTTCGGTGGTGGAAATCTGTAGGACGGCGACCTGGTCTTCTCCCTCTACTTTTGTCCGTCACTATCGAATTGCGAGTCTGGAGCGTTTGGATAATGTTCTGGGCCACAGGGTTTTGTCCTCTATGCGGGACCAGGGATGTTGATCTGCTGTGTTTGGGGCACTGTATTACATTTTGGTGTTTCTTTATCACTCAGTTGTCCGTCTCTGTTTTCTTCTGCTTGCTATGTCCTCATTAGTGATGAAGGAAGGCGAGGGAGGGACGGGAGGTAATGGTTCCATTTCTAACGATAATGGCATTACTCCTAGTCCTACTCCCTCGCCTTCCTTCGAGGACCCTCCCTCCCTCCCGGTGCGGTTCAACTGAGTGCTAGCTCGGCTTGTTTACGTACAGGTGGAGGTGGGGGCGGGCAGAGTTTTTATTCTGGGGGTGGGTCTGGGTGGGAGGCGGGGCCTCATTAGTGATGAAGGAAGGCGAGGGAGTAGGACTAGGAGTAATGCCATTATCGTTAGAAATGGAAGCATTTTTAACCATATTGAATCCCACAATTGTGATGACGAAGCAACATCCAAATCCATTTTCCAAAGAATCTGTTTTCATTTTGTGCCCACCAACTTTTAAAGCTATTAAAACAAGCTAAATCATCGAGCTTTAGGATTACAAGCACTTTGTTTGATAATACTTTGGACTTTATGAAGTTGAGAGATAGAAGCATTTGATAGAGCTCCAAAATCCATACAAATTAATTCTAACTTACTATGTAGTTTCTGGGATGACAGGTAAATTATAGCTATCTCTTAGCTAAGAAAAGGGTAATGTCTCCAAAAAGCGTGTAAACCCAATCAATACCACATGCTTCCAATCAGGCCAAAAACTAGTTTCCATAATATTTCTTTCTGCTTTATTAAATCATAAAGATGAGATAATAACGTTCTCTCGCTCTGAGATACTACTACTGCATGGAATTGGTGCTGAAAATCTACATGTATTATTTATAATAGTACACGGTAATAACTTGGGTTTTTGGGACATAGACAATACATCCTTGAATGACAATGGGGAAATAATTGAATTTACAGGTCCAACACAGAATGGAGGAATGAGAATCTAATTATTATTTATCAAAGGGAAGCGAAGGGAAAAAGTTGAATGATACATACAAAACTCAGGTAAATTTCACACCACTGTTTTTGCTTTAAACCTTTCCATCTTAAAAGAGATTTCGTTGCTGTACTAGTTGTTCATAAGAATTATGAAAGTGCAGTATCAATAGATTTTAAAAAATGTTTTAAATAAGTTAACTAATAGTATTGAAATAGTGTAAGGTACTATAGGAAATATCATCATTTAAACAGCGTTCAACTTCCCGCACCATCAGAGGCAATAGGTGAACTATTTGGTTATCAGATCAATTTTCTTTTTAATAGCCTGCACATTTAATGTAAACTTTTCTTTAATTGAATTTGGGAGCCATATGTCAGGGTACTTGATTTTGTAGCTAATCCAAGATAAATTATAACTTGTAAACACAGACTTGAAGCAAAAACATTTTAGTGATAACATTTATACTTTTCAAGTATTTAATTTATACCAAGACCCAATAGAATAAAGGTCAACCTCAACAGAACATGTTATGTTATGCGTATTTGCAAAGTGAACTATCACCCATGAGGGTATGTTGGTAATGTAGGTCCAGGGCCAAACTTCTATAAAAGAATATCCCCTGTATAAGCAGAAATATTTCATTTGTACCCTTTAAAAAAATCATTTAATATCCTTTTTTTTGTGTTTAATTCTGGTTAGAAATGGACTCATTACTAAAATAAACAATAAAGCGGATAAGGGATACCCTTGTCTAGGACCTCTTTTTAAGAAAATAAGTAGAAATAATTCTATGGACAAACATGTTTTAAGGGAATCATATAATATGGACATATATTTCAAAAACTTAGAAGCAAATCCATTAGACTTCATTGCCTGAAACATATATCTCAAACTTGCATGAACAAGAACCTTTTCTGCATCAATAGCAATTGTTGCTGTTAGAGTGAACATAGACAAGGCTTTACTAATAATGTTGAATAAAACTCTATAAGTATGTGAAGATAATCGACCTTTAATGACTCATGACTGTTCAGAATGCATTCATTTAGGCAAAAAGGATTCAAGCCACAAAGCCAATAATTTAGTATAAATATTACAGTCCAAGTTAATCGAGGAAATGGGTCTCTAGTGTTTACCTTAAGAGACATCACTTTCAGGGAAAAACCTCTAAATTCATTATTTTTGAAAAAGTTATTATATAGTTCAAAATTTTTAATACTAGTATTTTATAAAATTGGAGCTATCATTCTTTAGGAAAACTATCAGGCCCTGGAGATTTCCCTTTGTTGAGCAGATTAGTTGCTCTGAAAATTTAATCAGTCTAAAAATCCTCTTCTCTTTCAACACAGAAAAATCATAATTGGATAAATGATTCTTCTGGATGCTTGAAAATTATCAGTAAAGTTCTGCTTTGATGTATCAATCTGCTGCGAGTACACCTTTTCATAAAATTTTGTTAAACACTTGCCTATGTCCTTGTTAGTGACCCTAACAATTCCTTAATCATCTCAAATTGCTTTAACAAGCGACCTTTCCTTCTTAAATTTCAAATAATGAGCCAACAGTTCACCCACCCTATTTTGGTTCCCTAGCATTGTCCATTACTATACTGTGGTATAGTAATGGACAATAATACTCACTGATACTCAGCGATTCAATAGTTGTGAACATAGGATTAGCTTTTTATTATTTTTTTCTTATTATGCATATGTACATACTTAGTATTACCGCTACATCAGTATGATGATCTTGAATGTAAAATGTTAATTTACATCTTTTGGCTTGTAATGTGTTCAGAAAGTTAAAAGAGAATTGCAATTGCTGTCTCCCATCGTTGCCTTAGGGGGAATTTGCCTTTTATAAATATTTATTCAAAAACATTTTATTGGGGCTCTTTGTAAAGCACAGCAAATCCACATAAGTAGCCTCAGAGTGGAGAGAAATAAATAAGAAATAAATAGGGAGAGGAACTTGTATATTTCAGTTTTTCTGATAATACTCCACTTTTTCCAAAAACAAACCAACATGGAATGCTAAAGTAGACAGATCTCTCTATTTGTTGTTTTGATTAGTTCCTCTGTAATGTTTCTTCAGCTGCCACACAGGACTTGTGCTTTTTGGCCTTTTTTATGAGAGGCTTATAGATTTGTTGGGCCTTCTGTATTCATGCCTGCTACACAACATTTGTATAGATTCCTCAGGTGCAGAATTAGACAATGTGCCAGCCTTTCATCTATATATGGTTGAATGGATGCATAGATTAATTGAGTGGCAGTATTTTTGAGCTCCCGTTTTTTAGGTTGAAGCCTACCAGACAGCACAGCTGTCTGGTTTGCTAACGACATCTTGGGGATATTTGGAAAGCTTCCCTGGGAATGTATTCCGCTCATTGCTGACCTTTGACTTTGAAACTCACATTTGCTTGCTTTCTATTTGCTGGCTTTATTTGTTTTAGGCTGTCCAACTTGAACTCTTTCCTTTACTGTATTCTTACACCAGTACTCACTTTCTGTAAACAGGCCTTTAAATTGTGTTCTTATCTTGTCACATTTTCTGTGCATTCAGAGAAAGAGGACAAGTGTCAAGCTCTGTCTTCTGAGGGAGCTTGGTGTTTACTTTTATTTCTTTGACTTCAAAGTGAGAGTATTTATGTTACAATCATGCTTGCTACTGTGGATGTGCTGGAGGAAGGCTGTACAATGTTATTTTTTTTCTAGCACATACCAGTAATTTCAGAATATATCAGAATTAGGAAAGCACAAATTAAGCACAATTTTTGTAATTCGGAAGTGTAGTGCAAGGTATATTTTAATATGATCAAAACAATCAAGGTGATGACATTTCCACAATTTATCCTTTGTGCTCTGTATACGTGTATCACTAAAACTGTATGTCTGTGTAAATGTAATGGTTATGTCAATTGAAAGTTTGTTGTCTGTAATGGTAGTGTGCTACCACATCATGCACACTCCACTTTACCCTACTCCACTTTACTCTGCACCACTCCACGCCACTGCACTCTACTCTGCACCACTCCACAGTATGCCACTTCACTCCAAGCCACTTCACACTGCATCAAAAAAAATACAACTTTACGTCACTGTACTCTACACCTCTCTACTCTACTCTGCACAACAACTCTACTCTATGTCAAACCACTCTATGCCACTCTAATTTACTGTGCACCACTGCACTTTACGCCACTACTCTATGCCACTGCACTCTACCCTGCACCACTCTATGCATCAATACACTCTACGCCATGTCACCCTTCCCTGAAACAATCTACTCTACGCCACTCCACTCTGTGTCACCCCACTCTAGTCTACGCCCCTGCAATCTACACTGCACCACTCCACACTGTGCCACTCTACTCTAAGCCACTCTACTCTAAGCCACTCTACTCTACGCCATTGAATTCTATGCCACTGCACTCTATGCCACTGCACTCTATTCTGCGCCACTCTACTCTACGCCACTCTATGCTAATGAACTCTACTCTACTACACTCTACGCCACTCTACTCTGCAACACTACACTCTTCGCCACTAAACTCTACGTCACTCTACTCTGCACTACTGCACTCTATGCCACTGCACTATACTCTGCACCACTCTACACTATGCCACTCTACTGCACCCTACACCAATGCACTCTACACCAGTCAACTCTAAACCACTCTAATCCACTCTGCACCACTGCACTCTATGACACTGCACTCTATTACACTCTACCCTATCCCACTGCACTCTACGAAACTTCACTCTACTCTGAAACAATCTACTCTATGTCACTGCACTCTATTCCACTCTGCACCATTCCACTCTGCGCCACTCCACTCTACACCACTACAATCTACCCTGTGCCATTCCACTTTACTCTACTCTGTACCACTCTACGCCACTGCACTCTACGTCAATGCACTCTACGCCAATGCACTCTACACCACTTTAGTCAAAACCAATACAATCTAGGCCAATCTACTCCGCACCACTGCACTGTACGCCACTATACTATGCTCTACAACACTCTACCCTACGCCACTGCACTCTACACCATTACATTTATTCTTTCTACATCACTGAACTCAATGCCACTTTATTCTACACTGCACCACTGTGCTCTGCACCACTCTACTACATTCTACTCCCCAACACCGCACTCTCTGCCACTGAACTCTACACCACTCTTCTCTGAGCCGCTATGCTCTGCGCCACTGCACTCCATGCCATTTCATTCTATGTGACTGCACCCTCTACTCTACTCCACTCTACTGCACTCTACTCGGCAACAATCTACTCAACGACTCTGAACTCTATGCCACTGCAATCTACGCTGCGCCATTTTATGCCATTCTACTATACTCTGCAGCACTCTACTGTATGCCACTGCACTCTATGCCATTCTACTCTAAACCACAGCACTCGGCCTCCAATGCAATCTACACCACTTTACTCAAAACCAATGCACTCTACACTACTGCACTCTATGCCAGCTACTCTGCACCAATGCACTCCATGCCACCATACTCTACTTGCACCAATGTACTCTATGCCACTGATCTCTACAGCACTCTACTCTCTGCCACTGCACTCTACACCACTGCACTCTCCACCACTGAACTCTACGCTACTCTTCTCTGCACCACTGCACTCTGTGCCACTGCACTCTACTCTGCACCACTCAACTTTATGCCAATCTACACCAATGCACTCTATGCCACTACACTCTATGCCACTATACTCTGCATCACTCCACGCCACTTTAATCTAGTCTGTCCGATTGTACTCCATGCAACTGCACTCTACGTCACTCAACTCTATGCCACTCTACTCTACACCTTTTCACTCTACACTGAACCACTCCACTCTACCCACACCACTCAACTCTACACCACGTCACTCTACTCTGAAACAATCTACTCTACACCACTGCACTCTACGCCACTCTTCTCTACTCAGCACCACTCTACCCTGCACCACTCCACAGCATTGCACTCTACACCGCTGCACTCTACGCTGCGCCACTCCTCTCTATTCTATCCTACACCACTCTACTCTGCGCCACTGTACTCTATGGCAACATACTTTACACCACTTTACTCAAAACCAATGCACTCTATGCCACCGCACTCTATGCCATTCTACTCTGCACCACTGTACTTTACACCACTTCACTCTTGACAACTCTACTCCACTCTATGACACTCCACTCCTTGACACTCCACGATACTCCACTCCACGATACTCCACTCTATTCCATTAAACTCCACTCCACTCTATGCCACTCAACTCTACAACAATCTACTCCACTTTATGCCTCTTTAGGACACTACTGCACTCTACAATGCTCTACGCAACTCCCTCTACACCACTGAATGCCACCTTACTCCACTCTATTCTACAACACACTACTCCACTCTACTTCACTCCACTTTATGCCACACCACTCCACACAACTCTGTGCCCCTCCACTCTATGACAATCGATGTCACTGCACTCTACAACACTCTACTCCACTCTATGCCATTCCACTCAACTACCCACTCCACTCTACGACGATCTACTCCACTCTACGCCACTCTACTTTATAACACTCCACTTCACTCTACGCAACACCCTCTACACCACACCCTCTACACCACTCCACTGTGCTCTATGCCACTCCACAACACTCTACTGCACTCTGACACTTTACGCCACTCAACTCTGACTCTGTACTCCACTCTACAACACTCTTCTCCCTCTACGACACTCCACAAACTCTACGCCACTCCATGACACTCCACTTCATGCCACTCAACTCTACTCTATGCCACTTTAATCACTCCATGCCACTCTATAACTATCAGCACCACTCCATTACACTCCATGGCACTCCACATTACGACACTCCACTTCTCGCCACACTCCTTTATGCCACTAACCTTTAGCCATGCTGCACAGCAGCCATGCTGGTGTACAACATGCAGGAGCGGCTGCTGAATAGGGAAAATAACATTTTAAAAAAGAAAACTACTTAACTTGCGTTCGCTGTATCGCCGAGTCAGCAATGCGGCGAGCGCAAGGTAAGAGTGTTTTTCTTTTTTTTAATGTTATTTTCCCTCGTTTTTGTCTGTCGAGTAACCCCACCACGCCCCTGCCTCACCGCGATTACCTGCATCAGCCGCCTCTGACAACATGGCTAAACCATATTGGGAAAGCCAATAGCTCCTGCATAGGCAAGACCTATTGGCTTTGCCAATGCTTGTTTAGGTAAGGGATTTGAATGGATCTGCGTCAATAAGCAATCTGGGACAGCCTCTGAAGTTCTTTCAGTAGAGTGAAGAGGATTCGGCAACGTGTGAGACTACAACTCAAGTGCTTAGATTATGACAGGCTGTAGTGTAGCATCGTCTCACAATACGAAAAATAATGTATTGTTGCAAGCAGTTTTTCCTGATTCAAGAAGTATTAATGGGCAGGATATTCACCCATTCTTGCTCTCAAATGCTTACAGTCCTGGAGTAAGCGAGGACTGATCACCAAACAGTTTGGAGTTTGGATTTTATATTCCATGAAACATCCAAAACAATACAGCCCCCTCCCTTAAATAATGAAAAAGATACTAAACCCTAATGTCCCCACATAACAATGCATTAAAGCCCATAAACGCAGAAAAAAGAAAGTCCTTGAATTCTACCATACTCCACTCTCACAGCGGACTTAAGTATTTTCACTATCCTTAAGGGATTCATCCAACACCCTTCTCCTTTAGGTACTAGCCCGGGTTTCCGGATTCTCACCCATTGTCCTAATTCGATCACAGGCTGTTTAATCTTCCCAATGCTCCTTCTTGAATTAACATATCCTCAGTGCTTAATTTGAGCCGGTGGTTGCAGGTGAGGCCAACCGGCACACATTTTTGGGCACTGGCATTTATTTTTAATCAGCAGAATTTTATCCAGAGCACGGGAGAGAGAAGAACACAAAAGGGGGAAGAAGGAGGAAGAGAAATACAAAAAAACTGTGACAGAGGACGAGAGCAAGGATGAACAAGAACATGCAAGAATGAGATAAAGGGGCGGGGAGTGTCTTGTGAAGGATGAAAAATGCATGAGGCGGAATAAAGATTACACCGCCTTCGTATTTGGCACCCATGATAGTCGGTAACACCGGCCGTGTAATTCTCAGCAAAAGTTTGAGACGCATCACTAATACTTTTTCAAACTAAGCACTGCTGATAGTTTTCTACTTGCTCTAATTGCTGGATCATTCTTAACATTATTGAACTCACCATGTCTGATAATCAACCCCCAGAGAAGCAGTTTTGTCACAGATTTCCTACCGGATACTAATGTAAATGGTGTCTTTCCCTAACAGAATTAGGTGTAAACCTGTAAGGCAGTAACTTTGCTTGTAAAGCTTTCCTCCAACTCACTCCTGACTTTGTACCCAACTGGATAGATCACTTCACCATTTGGTTAACTTCTTCTACATGACTGTGTGCCTCAGGGTGCTATTCAGGAGTACAAAAATATTTAATTTCTGCATTCCTCAATAATTCCTGCTTCTTCGCTGATGTGATGAGCTCCTCTGGAATACCTTAGCGACAAAATACATCGTCTTAAAAGTTAATCACCACATCTGTAGTAACACTCTCCAGTATCCTTAATGCTGGGCACTTGGTAAAATAATCTATTAAAACCATTGCAAAGGACTCTTGTTGCAGTAACACCACAACGGGCCTTTGATGTTGATGTCCAATTTCCTCCATGGATCATCTGATACAACAGATCTGGCTGGAGTTTTGCAAGTGTTGACTATTTTGTTTCTGCTACATTATGCGTCATCAACTCTTACTCAGCAGTCAATCTTGGCATCCATACATGGCCACCAAAACTTTTAGCACTTGCATTACTCATTGATCGTCATGACAGAGCTCAATGATGTCTCCCCACAGCTCTTCTGGTGGAATAAAATTCTCACCTCTTAGCATAATACTATTATGCACCATCCATTCATCCCTAATCTTACTGTAAACTCAACACGTCCCATTCAAGTGTTGCTCCTTAGACCACCCTCACACCAAATAATCCATGAAATCACACAGATTCCTACATTTTCCATTTCTAGTGTCCATTTCTTCCTCATCAAAGGGCTCATTTACAAGAAAGTGCTGCAGCGCGGCACTGAAAGCCCTTTGACTGTGCTACGCTGCAGCACTTTCAAAGCACAGGGATGCGTCATATCTACAAAGAGATACCTTTGCTCTCCCCTGTGCTGGTGCACAATTTGCTGCCATGCGCCGACACAGGCACCCTTGCACCATGGTGCAAGAATGCCTGCGTCACAGGGATGATTGTTTATGTGCAGGAAGGTGTCCCTTCCTGCCCATAAACAATCTGAAATGGCGTTTTCAACTTCTATGTGTGCTGAATTAGCACACATAGAACTTGTAAAACGTAATTTTTTTAAATGATTGTTTATGTGCAGGAAGGCTCACCTTCCTGCACATAAACAATCACAAGAGGTGATTTCCTCGTTCTATGTGTGCTGCAGAATGCAGCACGCATAGAAAGAGGAAAAAAACTAAGAGAAATGAATACATTTCTCCCCGTTGCACCTCCCTACACCTCCCCGGGGAGGCGTAGCATTCAGACGCATTTCCAGGTTTATTATTTCTTGTAAATCTGGAAATGTGTCAGAGTCCATGGGAGTTGCGAGTGGAAACCCACAGCAACACTCTTGGAACGCCCCTTTCACTCAAAGTGCTGCGTGTAAAGGGGACGTATAGCGTAAAGACAGAGGCCCCCTGCACAAGGGTGCGGTTCCTTAAGGCAGGGCTTAAATAATACAATGTAAAGACTTAAGGCAACACAATTTCAAAAGTGACTTAATACATTTGATAAAGTGACAGTCATGATGTATACGAAGAACCGACAAATACTGATATACCAATTGAAGTATCAAAATATATATTTTATTAATTCAATATAAAATGAAAAAGACCCAATCAAGCTACACCATTCGTGTCATCATTCATACCATATACATAATCAAAACACCATAAAAACAATTTATAAACAAAAACAATAATTGCAATTGATATCAAATTTGAAAAAACAAATGTGGCAAGACGGTAGTAGACTGTTCTGTTCTACGCGCGTTTCGGCACAAGACAGTGCCTTCGTCAGGAAGAGGGCCACAGATTTTCTTATAGAATCTTAAATGAAAAGCAACCGCAACCAAGGGGATATCAATGAATTCTGTTGAACGTGGAGTTTATTCGGTGTCTCGAGGTACTCTCAGAACATGCTATAAGCTATATGATTGCCAGATGATGAAGATAAGAGAGGCAAATGTATTCATACTAGATGCGCTAACTTCCGATAGCTAATTGTGATTCAAAGCTTAAAATCATAGAGATCTAAAGACGGTACTCCTCAATAGAGGTTTAGGAATGATAATGTCCGTAGGTTACTATATCTCAATTATTATTTCATGAAACGCTGAAATTTATTTCGCGATGTCAAAACTCCACATCTTGGATTCCTCAGGACGCCGGAGTTACAGCGTGCAAAGGGGACGTATTCACAAGTACAAGAAAAGACACGCAGGGTGGCTTTTCATGTCCTTGTAAATATGGGGTAGCAAAATGAGCCGCCGGTGCATCACAAAAAGTGACGCACTGGCGGTGCAAGGGGCTTGTAAATAAGCCCCTAAGTGTTCCAACCAGGCTGTGAAAGTTTGCCCCCACACCTATAGCATCTTTACAAGGGGTTTATGGTCTGTTCCGACAACCAGAAACACACACGTACAGCAGCCCATGTGCATGCTAGCAGTTCACAGAATAATTTTACTCAGCTTCACACACAATGCAAGAAGCATCACATATCATATATTCTTCAGCCTATGTGTCTTTGTAATAAAACTGACCCAAACCATACCCACACTAACATCAACAGCAATTACACGTCCTTCCAGCCACGCAAAGTTTTAAACATGGAGTGTGTAACAATTTCCTGTTTAGTGCTACCAAGATCTTGCCCCCATATAAATGTAACCTTTTTTTAACTTACAGTGATCAATTTTGGGCGCATAGTTTGGGAAAAATAATAAGCAGAATTCAGTGAGATCCAAAAATTTGGACAATTGTTCCTTAGACTCTGGAACCAAATCTTAAATCCATCTCAGTTTCCCGAATTTACACTTGTTAATTTTAATGGTTAAACCCAGTTTTTGCAAAGCTGCCACAAACCTTCTCAAGTTGGTGTCATGTTACCCTTTATCCTTGCAAAAAATTAAACTGTCATTTTGGAAGACTTTCTCATCATTCCGTCTATAAAGGACTTTATACATGATTCTTTGAAAGACAGCAGCAAACCTGGCAAGCCCAAAAAGGCATCCCTTTGTACTGATACGCCTCTTCAGGTATAATGAATGCAGTAAAATTCCTACTCTACTATGCTTACGAAGTTTGGTGGTATGCACTGATCCATCAATCAATCAATCAATCAATAAAGTGGATTTATATAGCGCAACTAATTACCCGAGAGGGTTTCCAGGCACTTGAGGGTAATGATGGTTCAGGTTACTCAATTCAATTCATAATCTTTATTCGATTTTATAGATAAAATCATAAAAGGCAGGTCATTTAAAAACAGCATACATAATTTCAGTGCCATAATCATTCATAATTTAGAACTCCCACCAGAAAGCGTACAAGGAAAAAGCAAATAGAAGGTGAGTTCAACAGCTGTAAAAAAAAGTAAGGCTGGCCTAACTTGCTTAAAATTCAGCGGTAATAAAATTGGGCGTAGGAATTTGTGTCGCAGGTTACTGTATTTTGAGCAGAACATAACCACATGTAATCGATATTTTTAACATCGATATTCTATCAGTGAACCGATGACAGTGCAGAAAATGGGGCGTGGTCCAGGTGGTCTGTAGGCGAGGGTGCATCTAATGGTGTTTTTCCGTCTGTTTTGGAGTTTGAAGTTGAGGTGTTCCATGGTCAGGATGGTGTCTTCTGTCTTGGTGGTGCAGCAGTTGTTTTCTTTGTGGATGATGGCAATCCTTCCTCTGGGTTTGTTGGTGCGATCTCAGTGTGTGATCTTGTATCCATCGGGTGCTGCCGTGGCAATGTTGGGAGCAGACACCAGGTCTTGGTAAGGAAGACATCGTTGGGAGTGAGGATGGTGATGAGGTCCCAGATCTCGATGGCATGATTGCAAAGTTCCCATTAGGAACAGGGTCAAGACTGATTTGCATATGGCTGGATCCAAACTGGGGTGGCGTGGTGAGCAAACGAACGATGGCTTAAATCCAGATCTTTGTGACTGGGAGTGAATGTTTGGATTGTTCAGCACTCCGTCCATCATTTGTTACTTATGTTTGCAAAGTGAGCGTGTGTTGAGGAGGAAGCAGGCAAATTGTTGCAAAGTAGGTGCATTGTGTTGGATTATTCATGTGGAGGTGGAAGGTGAACATTCATGTGGTGATCTGATGATACAGGAGAAGGATCAGTGGATGCAGGACAAAGGTCCTACCATAGATTATGGGGAGATTGTGGGGCTTGATTAGCTCAGTGGTTGAAAAAATAGTAGCTCCGAAGGCAGCGGTAAGCATCTCCTGCAAATTATCTACAGTAAATTAGATAATGGAAAGTTATCAGTCCATATCACTTCATCCAGGCAATGGATATCAACAGAAAGCTTGAACTCGACAAAGCTTCTCAAGTAAATAACAATTGAGGAGAGCCAATCAAAGATTTCAATGGGTTCAATGATGTCCTTTGTACACAGGTCATTTAAGATTTGTTTCAGTTGACTCCGAATAGCACCCTGTTTCAAAACATCTTTTTGTTTGAACCCTCTGATTTTTCGTAGTTGACATCCAAACACCTCCAGGAATTCCTGTTCCTATTCTCCATACTCACTATTTACCTTTGTATTGTGCCCTCCTTTGTTCACAGCTTACATGGGCAGATCCACCCTTGGATTCAATCTTTTACCAAACTCTCTCTGATGTGGTCAGCCTAAAATGGCTTCTCTCTTTGCACCCACTTAGAATCCTACCCCTAGTTGAGCTCCCTCTGAATTCAAAATGCACCCATACCTAACATACCATTTAAATCTTTTGCCTCAAATAACTCCAAGGACTTATATCCGTATACAACATTTTCCTGCCTGTACCAAGTGCACAGTTGTACCATCGTATTCACCAGTACACCGGGGGACGAAAGCCAGTTTTGACTTCTGGGGCACGCTCCCCCTGTCGCTAGTGGGCAGGGCCTCCCTACTAAAGATGGTGACTCTCCCGAGGCTCCAATATGTGTTTGGGGTGCTGCCGGTGTGGATCCCAGCAGAGAGGTTTCAGCAGCTCCGGACGATGGTGACGGAGTTCCTGTGGGGGGCTGGACGGAGGCGAGTGGCTTTAAAGACTTTGATGCGACCCAAAGTGGAAGGGGGATTAGCGGTGCCGGATTTTGAATATTATTATATTGCAGCTTAACTGCAATGGCTGACAAAATGGGTGGCCAGCCAGCTCCGAGGAACAGTGCAGCAGGGTGATGGGTGTCCAGCACCAGACCTCCTGTCTAGAATAGGGTTGTGATTACCTGTGCCAGAAAGGGATATGTCGGCGGAACTGCGGGTGGCTCATAAGTGTTGGGTCCGCAGCTTGCAGAGCGCTAAAATGATGCGCCCCTATGCGCCGGAGATCACTCTGAAGTACTGTATGGCATTGCCGCATGGGGCAGATTGGAGGAGGCTAGAGGCGTGGGAGGAGGCTGGGGTGCTCACCATGGGGCAGTTATATGAGGATGACATGTTACTACCGTTTGACGTATTTAGTGAGAGCAACGAGATACCTGGGGGCGAATTCTTGCTTTTTGCGGCCCTGACCGCCGCAATCCGTAAGCATTGGGGGAGCGGACAGACTGAACCTCCTTTAAATGAAGGGTGTCAATATGTGGTGTCGGCGGCGGGGACATTCAAGACCTGTTTATATAGGAGGCTGAGCAAGGCGACGCTCCTGCCGCTTCAGGGGCGGCAACAGAAGTGGGAGGAGGATTTAGGGGAGCCCATAGAGGACACAGCATAGGAAGAGCTCACGGAGAGGGTTAGTAAGGTCACCAGGAATGTTAGGTTCCAGCTGGTAAATTTGTATGTCTTCCATAGGGCGTACCTCACGCCAGGGCGCCTCAATAAGTATTTTATTATGGCAACGGCGGCTTGTCCCAGATGTGGAGAAATAGGCGCAGAGTTCCTTCATATGTTTTGGGGTTGCCCGGCGATAGGACATTTCTGCAGAGAGGTGACAGAGCTATTAGCCGAAATTACTGAAAAAGAAGTGCACATGAATCCAGGATACTGCTTACTCCACAGACTCCCACACACTGCTAAGAACAAAGTCACCAGTAAATTTCAGGGCCTGGGATTGATATTAGCGAAGAGGGATATCACGAGTCATTGGAAGGCAAGGGGAGGTCCTAGCATAGGCAGATGGAGAAGAGAGTTTGAGCGCTGGGCAGGCTGTGAGGGAACAGCACGGCTAAGAGACGCTAGACGTAATGGGAGTGAGAAGACGTTGGATGCAGCAAGGGCTTGGGAAGCGCTAACGCTGCACCTTAAGCAGCTAAATGACATCGCAGATGAGAGTAATAGGGACGCCCCACAGGTAGACGGTTTGTAAACTGCATTGGACTGCTGCATGGTGGAGGAGAGGGGATGTTGCGGGGTGCCCCTTTACCGGCAATCCTCTGGAGCCCACGGATCCTACGATGACGAGGTGGAATTTGCTAGAGAATGGCCCTAGGAAGGTTACCTGAGCATAGTACTCCACGACACGCCTGGGGGGAGGGTCAAGCAGGTGGGGTTGCCAACTGGCAGAGGGTGGGGGGTTAGTTTTTGTTATTGCACTACTTGTCAACTTGGGATGTGAACTTTATCGCAAATGAATCTCCTGCAGGACTATTGACTGATTATGGCTGGCTGTACTGCAGTGGTGAGCTGCATGCTTATCAACAGAGGATCTATGTTAGTTCACATGCTCACTCCAACGTCTATACTGTACTGATATATGTCTCGTAGATGCCTAATAAAGTTTGTTTGAAAAGAAATCGTATTCACCAGTACACCATCGATATTAGGTCCACAATGAGGTCAACTATTTTGTATTTGCACCCCTAGGACCCAGCCACTTATGTACAATACTATACTATCACTAGAATCAATTTAATCCTCTATCTTCTTTATCCAATAACCCTGATGGCATTATCCCTTCCAAAATGATATGACATTTCCTTTTGCAACAATTGCAATTGTTGTCCAGGGTAGGCTAATTCTTAGCATTACCCAAAGGATTAGTGCTTACACACCTAAAATAAACATATTCCTTTTTTTTCTAGGTTAGTGGTTGTACTACCTACATTATTTTTCATCTCCTTCTCCCAGTCATTCCCTTTGAAATGAGTCACAGCGTTGACTTCGGTGTATCCCTTTAAACCTCTTGGACAATTTTTTTCAGACAACTCTATACTCTTAGAAAAACGTATGGCCCTCACAAGTGTGGTATCCATATCTGTCCACAGCCACTCTTGCACCTTCTTAGATGTTGCCTTCATTAGTATTTGATCCCTTAAAACCTCATTATACGTAATATGTTCAAAAGTTCAGGTTACTGCCATTGCATTTATTACAGAAATTTATTGACCTATTGTCTCCCCTCTCTTTGATCTGTAGAATATAATGTGTATCTTTCCTAAGCAGCTTTTCCCATTCTTTCTTGTGACTGCTTGACTCAAGTTTAAAAAACATTCAAGTTCGCCATATTTTCCAAAGACGGTAAATTCTTAATCTCCTTTAACCTCACTGCCCCAAACAATGTTTTAAAAGGGACAATTCCCGCCGTGCAGTACATTCTCCATCTTCTGAAACCTCCATGTGAGCCTTAAATAAAATAACTACATTTTCCATTCAATTGGCGGGTCCCTCTGTTTCGAAAACAATTCTGGCAGGGGTAATATTCTTTACCTTTTGTAAGTCAATGTATAGAATCTGGAAGAAAATAAGTAGCAAACAAAAAAAAGTGTCCCACGTAGTCTGAGCTCAGAACGATGAAGACATCAACTGGTCAATATTCTACATTGAGCGCAAAGAAAATAAAGTGAATTGACGCTACATGTATGTATATCTCTTTACTTGATTCCTTGGACTCTAGTTGTAGATTTCACTATGTGAACATAAACTTTCACAAGCTGCCACGGAGAGCTGGCCATGCATGCAAACAGGATAATTTGCAAGGTGTCACTGCTTGCTTTAGCTATATTTGACATACATCACCAACCACCAGTAGGAGACAGCCTTTTTGCTGATCACTACCAAGAACAGGACTTCTTGTGCAGAGTGATTTCCTATTATAGCCACGCTCCTTGTTTCTCCAACAGCGGCTTAGCACTGCGGAGCGGCTCAAGCTGCGCTGCCTTACAGCTTATGCTCCATCCAGTGGTTCACTTCACAGCACAGTTGGTCGAGTTGATTCACTCGCCCTACTTCTTCTGCTCTGCTGAAGCTTCCCTGGAACGTGTGTTGCAATCAAAGAAAGATCTTCTGTAGGCAGGTCACTCACATTTATGATGAACTTTATTAGGAGATAATAGTCCCTGTTACAGGTTACAGATGTCATGTAAATGCCATATCAAAGCCCTGAGAATGCATGATATCTAACACAGGACATAACAACGTGCTCTTCACACACCCCACCACTTCTTCCACTCTGGTGAACCACTTTTCCTGCCCACAATAGTATTATCAACCATCCCTTCATGTCCAGTACTCACAGAGCACCTGCACATATTTACACTGTAGTTCCCAGCATCGCTGCACCTGTCCTTTCTCTCGCTTATCACCACTGAGGGTGGATGACCAACACAGTGTGTAGTTTTGATTATTTTATTTCAGGAAATGTCCAATACAATGGGAGCAATGCAAGAACCACCCTACGCTAAGCCCCCCTCTCCCTTCAATTGTCCTCTACAAAACACTCATGGATCATCATTCCCACACCTCACTTCCATCCTCTTACCTCACCTATTCATCCTAAAGTTCTCTTCACACGCACTACAACCATGCAGCGCTCATCCCGTTACCACAAGTAAACTGTGAAACGCCTCTGTTGAAATATTCAAATGAGGTGTCGGGTGTCAATGTTGAGGTTTGTGGTTGTGTCACTGTGTCGATGCCATGCACAAATTAGCTACTGGGTAAAAGTAGATGGCCTTCAACCAGCATATCTAAGGAGATGTTTCACTTTCAGGATTGTTTTCAAGCTTTTTTCAAAGTCCCTGAAGCTTCAGGACCTTCTTAACAGTATCCAGTGTGAGACAATGTGGGACTATATATGTTCCCGGCTATGATGCCAGATACTTGGTATAAGATGGGAGGCTGGTCCTCCAAAGCCACCTTGCCTCTCAGAAGTAGTATGGATGAAGCCTAGCTCATTGGAGGCGATGTGATGGTTGAGAGTAGATACTGCGTTACTGCCTCAGGAAAGATGGATCGGCCAGCCAGAATTATTGCTCTTTAGTTACAAGAACAAAACACTTTAAGAGCACCTTAAACATATACAGAAAGTATCATGGAAACCAAACAATACAATGAAACTTAAAAATCAACACCGAACACCCAAGTAACACTCAAAGGCTACTGTTTGTGATCATTATAATCACGGTCACTGCACCTTTAGGAGTCCAGTGTTCACAAAATGCAAGGATTGGGATACTTTCTTATGGGAAACAAAAAATAATGTTGTCCTAAAGTGTGAGATCAGACTACTGATCCTCCAGTCAAAAACAATAGTTCACTTTGTAATTTACCTGATCACTATGGTAATGGTAAATCACTGTTCACAATCTAATTCTTTGTCATGGGAAACAATAGACTTCTCAGGGGATCTGAATTCTCCCACTGCCCTCTTCACGGTCACCCAATGATCACGATCACCATAAAAATGCAACACAACTGATGCAATTTACTGAAAACCTTCATTGGATCTTAAAACACTTGTATTTCAGTACCAAGTACTTGTATTTCAGTACCAAGTATTCGTGTCAGTTTTTCCAGCAGAGATGTATTCTCGGACAGCGGCTGGTTCTCCCAGTGTCTGGTCAGGGTGTCCCTGAAGCTAAATGTGGTATGTATTAGGATCAGGAAGCGCCAGCATCGCTAGTTCAATGGCTCTAAGTCGACGACGGGTGGCTCTTGCCAATGAAGGTGGTCAGGTTAAGCTCTAATCCTTTAAGGAAATGGTTCATTATTGTTAATGTTGATGAGCACTTGTGAAGCAGATATCTTGCCATTAATACTGCAGGGAACTTTGAAGCCTCTGAAACGCCAGCACAGGCAAAGCTGAGGATGTGTTAGTAACTTGTCGCCAGTGCCTCTCTCAGAGACCTTTAGAGCCCAAGCAAAGCCAGCCACTTGTTGGGCCAGTGTTTTAGAAATACCTGTCCTTCCCAAAGCCTTGTTGCCTCTGAAAGTCCAATGGGCTCAAGCAGAGTCAGGCCTATGGCAGACTATAGAGAACTTGTGAGAATTCCTAGCAGGAAGTTGTCTTTGAAAGGCCTCTGGGATGGGGTCATATGTCATCTCAGACAGTTACCTGACATGTGCCTGACTGTATCTTGTTTCCCTTAGTATATTAGGGCAGACCCAATCGTATAAAGGCAGTAAAGCTATAAGCAGGTTTTTTGCCTCTGAAAGGCTGTAGAGTCAGACAGTCAGGTACATTTTAAATTAGGGGATAACTTGACAGGTATTTGGAGCTGAAAGATATATCGCATTATCAGCACCTAAAAAGGATTGTCTCCCATGAAATGCCAGTGGGGTCAAGGTAGAGCCAGGTGCACTTCAGTTTATAGTGAAATAGTGAAATATTATGATAAGCTGTTGCTTTGCAGAGTTTTAAAAAAAAAACTTTCTTTATTCACAAAGAAAACAAAGGAACAGGGGAGAAGGGAGGTCTAAATACAGTGTAGGTGACTTGTGAGTGACAGAGATTATGTAGATTGACATACATAGTCCTGAAAACCCATTACATGGCATCTCTATACAGACGGCAGCTCAAAGACAAACCACAACCACAATTCTTGACGTATCGTTGAAGGGAAACAGCAATTTTCATATACACTTCTCATATACACATCATCATCAGCCCCCAACCCCCCGTTGTCAACAGTGTGCTGTGCCAGGTATGATTGAAGGGGCCCCCATATGTCCTTAGGTCTACATCTAGGTGGCATGAGCAGGCTGACTTTGGGTTATGCAGTATTGTGCAGTATATGAGGTCTTGTGTACAGTTATTTAAAGTGGGGAGAGGACCTCAACCCCATGTCTTTGCAACACTCCTTTTGGCTAATAAAAGTACCCGTGCAATCTATCTCTTTTACATATCTAGCTCTGGCTCAATTCTAATATCAATCATTCAACCAAGTTCATTGAATAAATTACCTCAGAACAATTATATATCAGGACGTCACAGGATAAATGCATAAAGTCAGTCACCTCTTTTCAACCTCTGTGGCATCTTGCAGGCTCTCTAAGGCAGTATCTATGGAGTTTATCGGGCATATAGTAGAATCCTTGTATACATTTAAGCTGTATGAGTCTGCACCTGCAATGTTTTTGATGGCTGAGCAGCAAAACCTGCTGGGTCAGAGTGAGTCATCATGGCTAAATATTGCCTAACATGAGAGTGGCTGCCCGTAGAGCCATGCCAACCTTTTAGAGGTACTGTCTGACTCAACATTTCATACTTCATAGAAAGGCGAGTGAAACTCACCATGGCATGGCGAGGCCAACACATCATGCATCCTTTTTAGGTCGAGCCTAGGCAATACGCATGCGCTGTCTGCAAGACCTGTTGTTCTCTCCTCTATCGGCTTTTGGCATGCCCATGAATTGCCATTTGTTCATTGTTGTGTCATTTAGAAATATGGGGTTTTTATTGGTGCATTGGGTCTGATTCTCCCGCCTTTGCGTGCTTGGGACACGCCCAGGCAATTTCACTCATTGTTTGCTTGCGTTGGCCATCCCAATACGTCCGTGGTTCCTCCTGGTCATCCTGATCTGCCTTTTTATTTTGTAGGCTATCAACATCGTTTTAGGCTTTCAGGCTGTTTCACAGAGCAATGCTCTGTTCCGCACCTGCAAAGTGGCAATTTCTGTCCAGTAGCTGTTGAGCTATGCCAATAGCTCTAACTCAAAAAAATGTGAGACCTATTGCATTTCTAATGCTTGTTTAAGAGAGCTCTTGAAGTCTTTGGCAGAAACTGGGGCATTGTCTTGCTAATGCCTTACTCAGTTCTGCACTCTTCTTGTACATTTAAAGTTCTGATCCTACACACATGCTACATGGATGGTGGTGAGGACAAGAGGAGTTGTTCAAGGCACACACCTTGGAGAAGACCCCACTTTATGCCAACGGTCCTGCAGGTTCAGGTCCCAGCCCAGCAGATAATGGGGCACACTGGGTAAGACAAGGAAGGTAAGGGGTGACTGTAGCCCATCTCCTGGCTCTACACTTGGATGACACCCAGATATCCCAAACACTAGATGAACTATGCGGTGATTCGAATTGTCTGAAAGAAACCCAGCACTCAATGCAACAAAACCGACTCTGGCTAAATAGCTAAAAATCAGAAAGACCATGGGCCTGATTACAATCTTGGTGGTCTTACCGCCGTCCTGTCGTGGCGACGGGACTGAGTACTCCGCCGAGGTGCAGGACTTCCCGCTCACCGTATTTAGATGTTGCGACTTGAGACAGAAGACGGTGGCGGTCTTCTCTGCTGGCTGACAGTACTCCGGCGCCGTCAGGCTGACAGTATACCGCCAAGCTGATTTAGATGTTCCCGATCGGCTGGCAATCCCTTGGTAGTGAGTCCTGACAGAGTGACGTTTCACTGCTGTAAAGATAGGTAAGTACTATGTGCTAATATCATATCAGAAAATACATGCTGTGCATGTGTCGTAATGTATATGTAGGTTATGTGCTTTGCTGCATGTAAAGTAACACAAGCTGAAAGTAATTGTTACCATACAATACATAGGAGAAGTGACAGAGAAGCCTACCTTCGATTCTGGCACCAACGGGGTTGCTGAGCATCGTGGTCTGGGGGCAGCAGCACAGAAAGGACCTGGACAATGGCGTCCGACACGGATTCCGAAGTGGGATCCCAAAATAAGGTGGGTTTTCACCTCCTCTCCTACCTTTACGCCAACTCGCGCATGGCTGTGTCCCCACCAGAAAAAGCTCGACGGAAAGGCAGATCGTAATCTGTACAGCAGGAAGCTTGGAGGGACTCCCTCCAAGACCCACCCCTGGCTCTCCCGCCGTCGATGCGGGAGCAGCAGTCTCGGCAGAGGTGGCGGGACTGCCGGAGTCTTGTAGCCAAGTTCCCACCAAGATCTAAATCGGGCGATCGGACTGCCAAGGCAGCGGGCGGAAAGACAGCCAAAAAAATGACGGCAGGACCCAATCAGCCAAGATCGTAATCAGGCCGTATGTCTGGGCCCATTATATCCCTGGACGTACTACCTGCGACAGTCAAAAAGTGTGTAATCTAGATGTCATATTGGTTTTTGATTTCATTCCTCTAGTGAATGCAGTCACCAAATGTCAACTTTAACCCCCTGTTTGCTTTGGCATGTTCAACCCTTCTTGCACCCCCTACACTTCTCCTTATCGAGGTTGAAATATCAAGTTGCTGGCCTACCAAGGTTACACGTGTGCACTGTTTCAAGATCTATCTACTGCCACACTAGCCCGTCGACAGCAATTCCGCCCCATCACGGACAAACTGAGGAAAGATTCGTTAAAATATCGATGGACATATCCATTTGGCATTAATTTCACGATAAAGAACAAATCTCACCATGCAAATATACTTAAGGAAGCTGCAAGGATCCTGAATATATCGATACCGGAGACCCAGGAAGAAGGAGGAGAAGAGGGAGAGGACCTAATCCAGGAGAAGGGAACGTCCGATCCGGACAATTGGCGCACCCAGAGACGCTTGCGCCAACAGCAGAAAAAGCTGATGCATGTGGGGAAGCTGCGGAGTATTACTAACGCTTTGATGGGCACGCAATATGAAGGAGAATTGACATGGAATAGTCTCTACGAGACCCATAGACACTCACTCAGAGAGACCTCTCTAACATATGGTTAATTACTCACTGCGCAAAAGAGATCTAAGGAGGGAGGCTCCGAGACCACTTTAGTTGTATTGCTAGTGGTTTCTAAGAGGGATGCAATATAGGGAAGCATTTGCCCCTTATGCCAGCGGATTTTGACCTATCCACCCCAATAGATGCTCTTCTTAGTTATGAGAGCAGTGTTATCTAGTTACAGTTCACAAGTTTGTACTAATTGTGGGTTTATTTCTTTACACTTTTTTCCCCCTTAACCGAGAAGGTATAGAGCCAACAAATCAATGTCTACAGATGCAGGGTCATTGGGGAAAGGGTCGACCCGCTACAGACCGGGATAGGGGAGAGGGAGGAGCCACAGGAGTATCTAAAAGTTTTTCGGGAAGATGTTGGGGGCAGTGCAGCCGGTAGTTAAGTCCCGATGGTAGTAACCTCACTAACGTGGAACGTTAAGGGTCTTAACTCCCCAGCTAAGAAACATAAGTTGTGGAAATACCTATTGGACCAACAACATGACGTACTAGCTTTACAAGAGACACATCTGAAGTGGGCTGACGATCATAGACTGCACCACAGAGCATATCCGATTCTTTATCAGTCGTCAGCGACGACAAAACACAATGGGGTTGCCATGCTCTTTCATTCCTCACTGCGGCTTCAGCCGACAGGATTCAAGTCTGACAGGGAGGGCAGATTAATTATGGTTAAGGGATAAATTAATGGAAGAATGTGCACTTTTGCCTTTTTATACGCACCCAATGGTAATCAAGGGCAGTTTTTGAGTTCTGCACTAGCAATGCTGGGAGGATTTGCTGAAGGGGATATAGTGCTGATGGGAGATTTTAATTTGGCCTGGAACCCAAGTGAAGATAGTACGCACCACCATAGGCCCCATACTGGTAGCTTCTCGAAAGCATTAAAAATTGAATTTAGAGATCTGGGCATAGTGGACACATGGCGATCCCTTCGGGAAGAGATTATGCATTTTTCTCGCACTCTCACCGTACATACTCCCGTCCAGATCACATCTTTGTAAACAGGGCACTATTATGGGAGGTGACATCAGCATCGATTCATCCAATTACGATTTCCGATCACGCCCCCACCACTATTACTATACAATGGGACATGGCTCCACCGAGACACCGCCGCTGGTTCTTTCCAGGGTCTCTAACCCGGGATAAACTAATGAGTGACGAAACTACGGAAGACCATTACTGACTTTTTTACACTAAACTCCCCCCATGAGACTAATCCCACAAACAATTGGGACGCATTTAAGGCAGTCTTTAGGGGTCACTGTATAGCTAAAGTCGCGGCTCTTAATAAACAACTAACAAAAGAAAGGTTAGAACTAGAAATATCTAGTTGCAGAAATACCAGAAAAAAAATATCGTGATACAAAAATATTGTTATGCAGA
Source organism: Calotriton arnoldi (assembly GCA_963921515.1). Classification (NCBI taxonomy): domain Eukaryota; kingdom Metazoa; phylum Chordata; class Amphibia; order Caudata; family Salamandridae; genus Calotriton; species Calotriton arnoldi. The sequence goes on from CAWUFW010002783.1 coordinate 1,920,773, forward strand.
AATATCTTTGTCAAGAATCTCAATTTTTTTAGGTAAGTAATATTGTTTTCAAGGATATCTTTGTTGTTAATATCGTTTTCAATAATATAGTTGTCAAAAATATCGTTTTAAATTATCTTTATCTGTTTTAGTTCATATAATATTTTTGTGTTTTTACTGTTTGTATAATTGTAAATAATATTTTTAAATATAGTTTGTAATTTTAAGTGAATTATAATTTAAATGTAATTGCTAATGGTAATTTATAGTGTTGTAGGTTTGTAGGGGTGTAGGGTGGGAAGTTAATTAAGTATAATTAATTAATAATTTAGTTTTAATTTATTATGAATTATTTAATTGATTAATAATTATGTAAATGTGTGTAATAATTATATTTTTTACTTATATATTAGGTGTGGGTCACTGGTTTGTAGGAGTAGTTCATTAAGTGATAATTAATTCACAATTAATCATTAATTTATTTTTAATGAATGAATTAATAACTATGTCAATTGTATAATAATTATATTTTTTCGTTATGTATTAGGTGTGGGTTGCTGGGTATGCAGGTGTATGGGTGGGAACCTAATTAAGTAATAATTAATTAACAATTAATTATTAATTTATTTTAAATTATATAATTGATTATCAATTATGTAAAATGTGTATTCATTATATTTTGTAAGTTGTATATTAGATGTGGGCTGGGTTTGTAGAGGTGCAGGGTGGGAAGTTAATTAAGTAATTATTAATTAATATTTTATTATTAATTATGTAAATTATGTAATTATGTTTTTTTAGTTCTATAGTAGGTGCGGTTTGATGGATTTGTAGGAGTACAGGGTGGGATGTTAAGTAATAATAATTTAATAATTAATGATTAATTTATTATTGATTATTAATTTTGTAAATTGTGTAATAATTATATTTTTAAAGTTATATATTAGGTGCGGGCTTCTGGGTTTGTAGGGGCATAGGGTGGAAAGTTACTAAAATAATAATTAATTAAAAATGTATTAATAAATATTACATTGATTATTAACTATGCTAATTGTGTTATACTTATTTATTTCAGTTATATTTTAAGTGTGGGCTACTAGGTTTGTGGGGGTATAGTGTGGGAAGGTAATTAAGTAATACATGCCGAGCAGGTATTGGTGTGCATGCACACAGGGGGCACATGTTGTGACCCCTGCGTGCATCCACATGGCCTGGAGGGTCCCCTTTGCTTCCTCACCGCCACACTTTTCATGGCGGTTGCACTGCCATGATAAGTGTGGAGATGAGGAAACTCGTAATATGCTTGGCAAGGCCGCAGCGGCCTCAAGACTGTCGCGCCACTGCCAGGAATCTCTGAATACGACCAGGGTGGTCCCAGGGTAGCCCGACCACCCTGTTTGTAATAGAGCGGTCGGGAGACCGCCACCGCTGCACCCAATCGAGTCTGGCGATCCGTGGCCTGCCAGACTCGGAATAACCCCCATAGTGATGGAGAAAGCCACCGCTGCAGCGTACAGCAGTATCTGGAGGCGGTGCCCCGCTGGAATTGAGGAACCACGGCTGAGTTGGAGGACCCGGTTGGTGTTCGCTCAGAGTACACGGTGAGTACCCTCCCTCTTATTGTATGGGCACGCATTTCAAGGGGCTATCTTTACAAGCGCTGTCAGAAGTAGAGCTGCTTTTACCAGGGACAGACATGTCCCACAGAGCAGCATCTGGGTGTTCACACTATCCACAGAAAGTGGAGTTATAAAAAGTATGGCCTTGTTTAGAAGCCAAAAGGAAGAAAACATCTAACAGACTTTTTGCACAAAGCACCAATGGCAGCAACACTACTAACACTAATGGCAATATTGGGGATGGTATGAAAATTCAAGCACTATATGACAAGCTCGAAAGGCTGCATAAGAAAGAACTTGCCAAATGGTGGGAGGCTGAGTCCCTCCAGAAATAAACTAATGTTAAACGTGCCCCAGGGGTCTCAGAATCTTTACAGTACCTACCTATGAGGACCCTGACATGTTAGAGGATTGGACCAACAATTCAAAAGACTGCTCTATGACAATGATGAGGATCCTAGTAAAATATGCTTTGAAGGATCATACCAAACTCCTTGAAGAAATTGACAACCTAACTGTAGAATTGACTAGTATTGTTTCAAAAGAAGCATTTGAGGAGTTTACAACACTTTACAAATGCTCCTAGCCAAGACGGAACAAGAAATCAAGAGCAAAAAGCAGAGAAAATTCATGTGATTTTAAACCAATTAGGGAGGACCCTGACTTTTCACAGCAAATATGACCATATGTTTATTGATGGATCAACTGACCATCTACCACTGACCATCTACCTCCTACCAAGAGCAATGTCCACTGCATGATCTCAGAACCCGAGGTGAGCGATGTATCAGACAGTAAAACATCAGACGTCTCTGAGACCACCCTCACATGAGGCCCACAAACAAACACCTTCAGGAGGAACTTTTTAAAGCAATTCCAGCTGCCCAATCAGGAAGGGACAGAACAGTTCGCAGAGCAGAATTTGCGGAGGGGCTGAGGAAGGGGCAACAGAGGAGAAACACAAGGAACAAACAAGCAAAAACAAGATGCAAGAAAAAAAAGAGCAGTGCCCGCCCATGGGAATGACAACAAGGACCAGACAACCAACGTCATGAATGTGGTAAATCTGTCTAAACGTGTGTTATCTAAATATGAGACTGAACTCCTCTCTTTCGGGCTCTCGTTTTGTCTTTCCAGCAATCTTAATTATGTTCAAACAAGAATTTATTTGCTTTGTTTGTAAGAAAAAGCAAATTGAAGAAATGGTTTCACTCAAAACCCACTACAGTTCAGGACACTGGTACTTTACCTGTGTTGAGTAATGTACTTATTGATGACATCAAGACTTTACACACATTAGCGGTACTAGATGAGGGCCAAGCCAGCCATGATGACCCCTTTATCAATTTCAGCAACCTCAACATTGATGTGGACATGACTTGTCCAAGAACTTTTTGTTACACCGGCCGTGATCCGCAGGCGGGTTGTCGGACTCTCGTGCCGACTCAAGCGCCCGCGTTGTGATCCTGTAGGAGATGTGCTTCTGACGGGTGAGGCAGTATTAGTAGCCCGCCAGGCAGTACCGGATCCAATATTGCTAGACAGTGGCTTTACGTGGACTGACTACAGCAATTGAGGGGACCAATAATCTGGTCCACAAGTTCCAGGATAGGCGGGCAGCCGGTGGCTGGAACGCACGATTTCTTTACCTCGCGTACTCCTTCTTTCATCGGTCCTGAAGAGGCCATAATTATTTGGCCAAAACGCATCGACATTCCCTTTAAGAAGTCTCCACAAATATAACAGCTATGTATTCAACATCAAGTACACATCATTAAGAAATTGAAGAGAACAACTATACTTCCTGTATGTGTACTAATATAAGAGACTATCTTCAAATGTGATTGTGCGTAAAATTGACAGCACAGCCTCCATTGTACATTTAAGAAAAGAAGAGGAGTTCTTATTAGGATTGTTTAACATTGATGTATATTTTTGTGTGTCTTGTTTGATGAATTGTATAGTTTTCGTTTATTGTTTAGTCTTCATGTTTCAGCATGTGACACTATACAACAGCATGTATTTTTGTATAGAAGAATTGATGAATACAACCCTACATGATTGAATAAAATAATGTATGAATTTAGTCTATTGATCGATGATTAATTGAGGTAATCATCTCAATGAATTTGCAGTGCATGTATTCTTCCCCACATCTCAGTTTGTTGTTTTGAATTGCTTTGGATATAGCCCTTGGGATATGGGGTGACTAAGGCTTACCCCCTAACTCTTCTTTGCGTGGATCAGTGGCGGTCAGCATGGCTCGCAGGTGGCGGGGAGGGGGCAGGCGTGGGGGGACAGACGTGGGGGGCGCACGCAGGGGGGGTATAGGTGCGCAATGTAGAAAAAAAATTCAAAAAAATAAACACTTACCTTGCCACCAGGTCCCGCGTCTCTGCTCCTGCTCTCCTCGTGGGACTCGAAGAACAGGAAGCACAGTCAGGCTCCCCTGACCAATCACAATGCTGCAATGCAGCGTTGTGATTGGTCTTAGCATCCTGGTTTGACGCCCAGCCAGGGAATGGGTGCCTGGGCATGTTATCCTCGCAGGCTGTAATGCAGCCTGCAAGGAGAACAGGAAAAGTGCACCTGATTGTTTTGGGCTGCCCAAGAGAGCCGGCCAAATAGTCATGTGCACTTAGGAGTGGGCAAACCACTCCTCCCCTACCCTGCCCTGCTCCGAGAGCAGAACAAGCCTACCCACCCGCCTGCCCGCAAAACAGCAGGAAAACCAGTACTGACGGAAACATAAAATGATAAAAACTTAAAGTTATTATAATTTTATGTTTCCTTTACTTTGCACTGCTTAAAAGCAGTGGGGTGACGCTCCTCCGCCATAGCGGAGGAGCTGCCACTGGGCTGGATGCGGCAGGGGCGAAGCCAACAAAGAATAAGAGCAGGCATGGACAAACAGGAAGCTGCTGGCATTCTAGCAGTTACGTGCCTGCAGCTTCCTGCCGTCCGGTCACTCACCTCTGCTTCTGGGTCCCTGCATGTTTTCTCGGCATCTTCGTTGGTTTCATCGGGTTCCTCTGGGCATCGTTGTTCCACGCATTCGAATTTGGTCCCAGTGGCTCCTGCGGCATTACGGTTTCTTGGATTCCTGGAAAAGAACCTGCAAAACAAAACAAGGAGAAAATCATTAAAGAATCGGCATTCTAATAGTTTGGGTAACGCGTGCTGCGCTCTGACTAAAAAGTAAAATCTATCTGAAGTTGCATCTTGCTTGCTGACACAAAGATTTATATACTGCTGGTTGGTATAGTCTTACCTATGGACAAGAAATAACAGAAAGGAAGATACAGCTATATATTGGGACTATTTACAATAGAAAGTACTAAGGATTAGTACAGATTTCATTTTTATTCTTTTGAGAAAGGCCCTATAGTTTTGTTTTTTCTTTTTTGAGTCAGGTTTAGGATTGAGAAAGACAACATGATTGGAATGTATGTCTTTTCTCAACTTGCTATTGACTGATTTCTTTTTTAGTTAGTTCCTTGGACCTTCTATAAATATGAACAGTATATGCTGAGGTAGGTGGGAGTATACCAATAGAAATACATGAATTAAAAGCCATTTGTACTTATTACCTCTACACATTTTCTTTCTGTTTTCAGACCAACACATTCAACTATAGCTGAACCTTTTCATCCTGCTAAATATCGGGAGAGGAGATTAATTAAAGTATATGCTTTTGTGTAAAGTAGAATAATCTTACCACACAAATTCACGGGCTTTGGCAGTATCTCACTCTCTCTTATCTTCTCTCTCTTAGGAAGAACCTTAACTGGCCTGGGTAGACAGTCGCACTATACAACAGTCACAGAGGGACACTTAATTTCTCTCTTCCCATCCCCTCTTCCCCGCTGATGTGGTAAACTTTGACTTTGTTGGGTGGCCTTGTTCTAGGGACAAGTTAGGAGTAAGCTTCGTGGCTACCTATCGCTCCTGAGGAAAGAATAAAGGTGAGAGTCTGACACTTTTAAACCTAAGTGCACCTTTTTAGCTATGGTCCATTGTGATGCGTTGAGGTTTTTGAGAGGGGTGTAATTAAGGAACTGAAAAGGATGAGGTAGTAGACTAAGGGTAACATGAAAAAGAACCTGTCTAGTACTCAATTTAAGACATTAGAATGTCTGAAAGTTGATCCTTCTATTGTAATACGTCAATCTGACAAGGGGGCAATGTGGTGGTACTCTCTAAATTGACTACCTTACTGAGGGTAAAAGGCAGTTAGGGGACCCCAACTGCAATCCTTATCTAATTGAGCTGAGGTAACCACTTCCAACCAGAGGTATTGGGAGATGTTGGTGGACTGGGGTGAGAGAGGGCTCCTCGAGTGGGAGGAGTACCTCTTCCTCAAATGTAAACACCCCAGGACACAGGTCCTATACCTGTTGCCCAAAATGTACAAGAATGCACAGAAACCGCCAGGTAGACCGATTGTCCCATCCATCAGGTCACTCCTTGAGAATGCAGCCAAATACTGTGACCATTACCATAGACCATTTGTTACTGCACTTCCTGCATATATCAAAGACAGGACACACTTTCTCACCATCATTGAGGACATACATTAGGAGGATGACTTCACATTGGTTACATTGGATGTCAGCAGCTTATACACGAGACTCAGGCATAACTTAGGCATCCGTGCCTGTAGACATTTTATGCGAGCCAGGTCCATTTCCATTTTGTTACATACCGAAATGATACTGGATATGATCCATTACTGCCTCACCAACAAGTTCCTCTTTTTTGACAACCAGCTGTATAGACAGGTGAAAGGGACTGCGATGGGCACCTGCTATGCTCCCAGCAATGCAAATTTGTTCCTGGGCTGGTGGGAGGAGGAGATGTCCAACGAATCTGGGAGCTTTGATGAACAGATGATACTGTGGAGCAGATTTATAGATAAAATATTTGTTATCTGGAAAGGGGATGAGAAATCTGCCAGCGAATTCATCTTCACTCTTAATAACAATGAGTATAATCTGCAGTTCACGAGGCACACTAACAGGTCTAGCACGGTTTTCCTTGATGTTGAGATTTCACTCAAGAATGGTCAATTGGATACCAGGTTATTCCGTAAACAGCAGGCAATAGTTTTCTATGCGATTTTCTATGCGCTTCTAGTGCTCATCCACCTAGTCGGATATATAGCATCCCGTATGGGAAGCTATTGTGTGCTAAACGCAATGGCAGTACCAGAGATCCCTGCTGGGGAGAACTGTGAGCGACTCCTAGGAGTACAAACAAAAGAAGCCTGCCATTAAAAGAGGTGTCACCTCTCCCTGGCAGGAAGCCACTCAGGTGTGAGCCCAAAAGGCAAGCTTCAAAGGGGAAGCCACCTTTGAAGGGCAAATGGCGGGGACACACAAGAGGAGCTGCTCTTTTGTTGAGGTAGACTGGGTGGGCGTCAGGGACAGAGAGGGGAGAACAGTTGCCAAACTGTTTTTTTGTGTGAGTGTGTAGCCCTCATGTAGCCACACCTCTACAGTAGGCTACAAAGCTCCACATACCGAGAGAGGGGTTCGGCGACCTTCGGAGTGGGCAGAAGAGTGCACTCTGGGATAGCTAGATGCCATATTTTGCAGGAAGTCATCATCAGATAAGAAAGTTCCAATTAGCTCAATGGCTAGTGACTGCCACGTCCCAGAGGGCATTTTCTGGGAATAAATATGGCAGCCTTGGCCCCCAGACCTCAGATCACATCTGGACTTGAGAGAGGAGTAAAGAAGGCCTGTCCTGCTGTTCCCTGGACCTGGCAAAAGAGGCTGCAGCAACCGCTGGACTGCACATGGCAATCCTTGGGCAACCAAATAGAGGACTATGCATGTGGTGCCTGCCTCATGGAAAAGTCGTTCTAAAGCCACAGGCAGAGAAGGTGAACTTCAAGAGTCAGTTAACTGACTTCCTTTAACAGCACCAGGGGCAAAAAAGCTGAAATAACCTGTTCTGGCTAGTCACTAGCCAAAATCGTTTGACCGGCACTAACTACCAACGTGCAGTACAGATGACCAAGTCCCAAAGCTCAAAAGTTGCACACAAGTCTGATGGACCTGGGAGAGTCATTAAAGTGAAGTTTGGTCCCCAAAAACACAGACTATCCTTCACCAAAGGGAACCTCTGGTTTTGCTGTTACCGGAGACCAGTAGTCCAGTGGCAACTGGACTTTTGCTGGAGCAATGAGGACTTCGAGGGAACTTATTTTCTTTTTAATTCTTTTTATTTAAATTTTAGGCATAAAAACAAAGTGCAACTTACAAACCAGTTCATAAATAGCACACAAATCAGTACAGTACAATATACCTGATGTACATTTTCGGACAAATTACAGTGCAGATGATGTACTTCACTCTAACACAACAGGAGGGAGGAGAAAGAGGGAGAGAGTAGCCACTCAGCAAGGGAAAATAGGTTCCAGTCACTCGAAAGGGAGGCCCTCGGTGCACGCGTAAAGACATGTCAGTGGGTACACCACCGGTCTCATGGTTCTGCCTAATGAGTTTGACTCTCACCAGTGTGGGCAGTCAATTGATCAGCTACTCCAAGGCCCGGATTGGCATCCATCATCTCTTCCTCATCATTTCTAAGGGGGTCCATATGTCTTTGGGGCGAGATCTTGCAGGCATCATCTCCCAGTAAACAGTCAGTTGTTCCTGGCAGTAGGCCGCATCAGGAAGCCACCCTGACCTCTGTGGCACAAGCCGCCGCCCCCAATGCATTACCACTTGATGCTTAGTAAGCAATAGTAAGAGTGCTGTACGTTTGCGCACCCCCAGGGGGTCTTCCTTCACGTAACATGATAGCGCAACTCTCTGTGAGCCTTTTAGGATGTGTCCAGTGATCTCATCAATAGGTGATCTCATCAATAGCATCAAATACATTAAGCCAAAAATGCCCCACATCCAGGCAGTTCCACCCCAGGTGTAAAAAATCAGTGCAGGGTGCAATCATACCCATCTTGTGCATGTGCTCCGAAGTGCGGTATAGCTTATGCAGATACTTGAAAGGCACCAGCCTGTAGTTGGGCAAAAGCACTCAGGACTGAGTGCAACAAAACTTCAGTGGGTCTTCAGTAATAGGGATAGCAAGGGCAGCAGACCACACCTGCCGGGCTACAGGGACCCGGGCTGGCACTGTTTCTTGCATGCCGGCATATAGCCTCATGATCAGTCCGCGCGGGGAAGGGCACTTGAGAGTCACCTCAAGTACCTGAAACATGGAGGGGTTGTAGGAAAAGAGTCATGTAGTGTTCGTTCAGCAGCTTGCAGCTGGTTATATGTGAATGTGTCCAGTAGTGTAACATCAGGGTCCTGCAGGGCTTGCTGTGGCGTAATGAAGGTACCGTTTGGATATATAGGTCCCATGGCTGTCAGCTGTAAGCGGCGCAGCCTGCTGCGGGTGCCAACATCAAGTGTAATAGGAAAGGAGGGATGCCCAATGATTGGGACCAAAGGGGCGAATAGACTACTCAATCGAGCTTGTCGCCCCAGTTCGCTCAATGCCCACACCATGCAAGCTACAGTGTTAATCTCCATCCTCGGTCACTTTGGGAGCCAGGTACAATGCCATCTGGAGGAAACATGGTGCAACGTGATCATGTTCAGGCGCAGTGTGTGCCTGGAACTGTGTAGGTTAAAGTCAAAAATGTATGAACTGCTCCTGGGCGCTAAAGTAATACAAATCCATATCGGGCATTCCCAGTCCTCCCTGTTCAAAAGGGAGAGTTAATCTCTCCCATGCTATCCTAGGCTGCCTCCGTGCCTATATGAGGATCACCATGTGCGACCGGAGCTGTTTTCTGAAACACACAGGCAGCAGGATTGGCAGGTTAAGAAGTAAGTAAGGAAATTTCGGGAGCATCACCATCATAGCAATGGCCAGTCTCCCAGTGAGCGATAATCGGAGCTTTGTCCAAGTCCCCACCAGCTCCTCCAACCAGGTCATCAAGCGTCCATAGTTAGCTTCCCAAAGCTCATCTGAGTCTCGGCTCAGTCAGACTGCCAGGTAGAGCCTGGGCTCACTTGCCCATCGCAGCGGAAACTCTGAGGCAAATTCCTCTGTGGCATTCGTCAGTGGGAACAATATCGATCTAGCCCAATTGATAGTTATTCCCGTAATGCCACCAAATTTGGTGAATTCTCTAATCAGCGGGTCCAAGTTGTCTCACGGATCTCTCACATGTAGAGTAACATCATCTGCATACATGGACACTAAAACCCCGCAGGGTGTAAAGGCCAGGCCTCAATGGGAATGATGTTGTCTGAGCCGAGCCGCCAGTGACTCCATGGCTATTGTGAACAAAATGGGTGTTGGAGGGCACCCTTGTCGAGGGCCTTTCAATATTGAGACGGGAGGGGTGATCGTCCCATTACCCTTAGATGAGCAATGGGCTGAGCATATAGGAGGCCAATCAGCCGGATGAACTTGGGACTTACTCCAAGGCGAGACAGTAATGCGAAGAGGTAAGGCCATTCAAGTGAATCAAATGCCTTGCTAGCATCGAAAAAGATTGCAGCCACCCTAAGGGCAGGTCAATGGTATGCACAAGCGCAAACAAGTGCATTAATTGTGGACCATCAATCTTAGTAAACAACAAGGGGGACAATGAGGGCTTGATAAAGGTCCACCGTACTTGCCCTGGGTAGAACTAGAAGACAAAAGAGGTACGGTGTTCCTGGGTGGCAAGTTGGCCACCTGGTTAGTACTCAGAGTGGTGGGGAGGTGGGGAATACCTCCTTTCGGAACTAGGACCCTCATACACCCAGCAAGCTAGGTGTCATGCTTCATCATATGGGTCTGCTCCTCGTCGAGCCGGCGCTGCAATGCTCGACGGGCACCCATAAAGGGGCTCTTTATCGGAGATCTTTTCTTCCTTGCCGTATAGGTGCCATGGGTGTGAGGGGCCTGGTAAGATGTAGATGTGGTGTGTGGGTTAAAACAGGTAAGGGAAGCCTCTATAATTATTTTTATTCTGGAGAGGTCACAACCTGATTAAAAAGTAAAAAGAAGAAGGAGGGCGACTATTTTGTTTTAATCTGACAAAAATTACGCTCTACCCCTTAGTGGTCAACATGTTTCTCGCCTATAAAATGTCTCTAATAGATCAGTTGGCGATTCCTCAGGACCTAGTGACTAAATGAAAACTATCTACAGTGTGTGGTGTGGTTCTACATACCACTTCTTCTCTCGGTAGGACGTTGCCCCGGAGAAAAGCAGCCAACCTAGAGTACAAACAAAAAGGATCAAAAACCAAATGGAAATATTGGTACATGGTCCTATTGATTCAAGTGGGTGTGTTTCACCTTACACAACCTCTTTGAATCTATACAAGTGATAAAAACAACGTGATTTCATGCATATCACATTCTACGTGTGCCTTCATTTGTATTTAGAATATAAAACCTCTGTGTAACCAGTTAGAGTAATTGAACAACATGGTGAGTGAGTATCAGCTCACCTCTTAAGGATTCAAGTGCTGCTTCATCAGACCGCAGCGGAGTATATGGACACTCAACGTAGTGTCGCTGTTTATTAAAAGGAAAAAACAAACAACAAAATATGTTGGGTGTGGGCTAGTAGGCACAACGTTTAGTTGCTAAGGCCATGACTCTAGAGCATTAAAAGTGAAAGTGGGCATGGTTCAGGTTAAAGTAAGCCCATAGTCGTGAAATTGGTATCATTGACAAGGTTATTCAACAGACTCAAAAGTGCCCCAGACCTGTCTGCGTAGCTGCTGGTGCCTTCACCTTGCGCTCCGACATTATGCCAACCGTGCGGTGTGTTAAGAGCCCCTACAGCGCCCAAGCTATGTCTTAGTGCAGAGCTCTACAGAACATCAGAGTCAGCGTACCCTTCCCAAAGACCAGCGGTAACTTGTCAGCAATTCCCAGCACCTCTTATCTCTCTTAAAAGCTTGTGACCAGGCATAGTCTCAACGTGTAATCCATACTCACCTGCTCCCGCTCAGAGCAGTCCGGCTCACCTACCCGCTCCGCTGCATCAGGAAGGAAAAGACAGGTTGTCGGTTCCTGTCTTAAATACCCTCTCCTGGTGCCATTAAGCATGGTAAATCAGCCGCACCTGGTGTGTGGTGTGATGGTGTCGGCATGACATCATCTACAGTGTAACCATGGAGGCCATCTTTGAATGTGGTGAAAGTCTATAGTTCTGGCTATTACCTTGTTGTGGACGCGCATCAAGGGCTTCAAATTTGGCATTGAGTGGCGCGGTTTTATCAACAATGTGAACAAGAATTTATACAGTGCAAAAGTGCTCGCGTCACTGCGCTAAATTCGTGCATAAGTTGCTGGCGACTGCCGATTGGGTGATTCGTATGTCGGCCATCTTAGAGTGTAGTATTGTACTCTATTGTTCGTTATTAGATATATCGTCCTAACATAGCCTAATCTCCATATCTGACTAGCCTGATGTCGATATCATGTGGCAGAGATGTATAAAGAGGTGAGAGACTAGCGTGGAGTCCTAAGCTGATATATTCATTCATTAAAGTTGCGGACAATGGTTGTATATATCAGATTAATTAATGGTGCTCCAGGGTATGGCGTCATTCAGGCCGTCATTTGCTAAGTCAAGACGGAACACCCACCTTTGTTCAATCCTGTACAAAGCAGTCTGTGTTATTTGTTGGTGGGATTCTAGGATGACCCAGCGTAGACTCTCTGGGGGGTGTCCGAGTTCAGAGAAGTGGGTGTATAGTTTGGTGGTAGTTTTATGGCAACGAATATTGCTCTTGTGCTCAGTGATTCTGACCTTAACGGGCCTCATGGTCATGCCAACATACCTTCCCAGTACAAAGTCTGATTGATCTGGTCACGTTATAAGCTGCAAAAACCGGAGCAGCCTCGAGGCTATCAATTCTGCAAAGATTTTATTATCCATGTTAATCGTGGACAAGGGTCTATTTGGCTCACATTGCTGGGGGTCCTTATCTGCCTTTAGTATAGTTATAATCAGTGCTTCCTGCAAGAAGGGGGGGAAAACTCCAGCAGCAAGGGACTCCTCATACATGGCGAGGAGATACGGGCGAGGATCTTAGCAAACTCCTCATAAAATGCGGAGGTGAGGCCATCCAAGCCAGGGGCCAGCAGTGCGCCAGGTGTCACGTTTGTAGTGGTAGAAAAAGGGGGCATGGCCTCTGACAACCTCTTCACAATCCCACTGTGTGGGACTTACTGGAGGTAACAAGAGGGCGTGTTGACCCCCTAGGACTCTCTGGACCCAAGGGGACTTAATCCCCAAACCGGCAGTGTGCCAGGAGGTGTGTTTGCAGAGTAATGGTGAAGGAGGCGTGGCCTCCGGTCACTTGCCGGAGGTTTTTTTTCTTTTATTTCTTAATTATTTTAAGGGAGGGCTGTGTGGGCCCCCTACCCTGGGCAATTTTTGGCCCTGGGAACCCCATCCACCAGGGCCAGGCCTTTTTATTTATTTTATTTTGTATTAAATAATGGGAGATTGGCCCAGAGGACCCCATCCCCCAGGACCTGCTCATTTGTTTTGTTCTTTTTTTTATTTTTAAAGGGAGTGGCCATGTGGCCCTCTCTCCTGGACCGAATTCGGCCCCTTGGGCCCAGCCTCTAGACTGGGTATACCCTGGTCCCACCCAGGGCACCCACTTTTTGAAGGTTGGGGACCGTGCGGGTAGCCTCAAGGTCCCTGCCAGCTCCCCGCCTCCTGGGAGAGCCGTCATTGCTTTTACACATAGGGAGCTGCTAACAGGCATCTCCCTTTGTGTAAAATCAATTCTGCTCCGCTTCTAGTAAGCAAGAGCATTTTCTGCTCTCGCTTACTAGAAGCAGAGCAACATTTGCTATGTAATAGCAAACAGCAATGTCTAGGGGGTGGGCACCCCAGGACATTGCAGGAGCTGGCCCTGGGGGTGGCTGTCCCCAGGGCCATCTTTGGCTCCAGGAGGGGGAGGGCTGCTGGCCCCCCTCCTTTGTTAGAGGTTGCCCTGGGGAGGTGGTGGTCCCCGGGACTGCGGGGGTGGCACCCCCCCCCCCCCACATTCAATGTGCGTGAAGTCCTGGGGAGGTGGCGGTCCCCGGGGCTGCGAGGGGGTCCGTGCAGCCTCCCAAATTTTTTGGTTGCAAAGCCCTAGGGAGGTGGTGAACCCTGGGGTGCTAGGGGTGTCGTGCGGGCACCCTCGTAAAATACAATCGAAAAACCCAGGGGAGGTGGTGGTCCCCAGGGTTTAATTAAACCCTAAGAGGGCGGCCCCATGCGCCCCCCTCCTTTATTTTTAGCATGCCCCTGGGATTTGGCCCACCGGAGGGCTTTGTTTAAAAGACACGTGGGAGCCCGCACGTCTTTTTTTTTTTTTAGACTTTACTGCGGATTCGCAGGTCCACCCATGAAGCTGTGGCAAAATTTAGCAAACAATTCTTTGAAACTCCGGGGGGGTCCCTGTGGGAACCCCCCCTACCATATCTGGGGGGCAGGGTATTTCTACCCTACCCCTTTTCGTTATTCTTTACTTTTTTTGTGGGAATCGGCTTGAAGTTGAGTCCCAAGATGGCTGCCAACACTTCCTGATTGAATTGTTGGCAGCCAATCAAATTTTAGCAGGACCACCACTGTAAGGATTCGCGCCCCCAGATATCTATATTTTTTAAAGTTAAATATCTCAAAAACTACTGAATTGATTTACACCAAATCACAATAAGCACACTTTCTGGACAAACATCTAGCTTTCTGCCAAATTTGGTGTAATTACGTTCAGCGGATCAGGCTGTAGTCGTGTTCAAAAAATGAAAAATCCCCATAGACATAACATAGGGAAAACGCATTTTTGGGCACCCTTTTTTCTCGCCCCCCCCACTTGACGGATCACCCTGAAACTTTCAACACAGCAGCTGCACCAAAAAGGGGAAGTTTTGTTAAAATTTCATGAAAATTTGTCAAGCAGCGCCAAAGATATTGGCAAAACAAGAAATATTTTTCCTATGGAAATTTTGGTCCTAACTATAACTACCTGCTGGCTATCGCCAGTAGGTGATATTTACATATACATATATATATGTGTGTGATTTAGAATTTTGTTTTGAGTTAATACTTAAGGTCAGCATACTCGAACCCCAAAAAGCCCTGAAATTTACCAGTTATGGTAAGCAACGCAAACCTCAGCTCACGCCTCGCCATATATTGCTGTTTGTAGATAGCTTGTCTTTCCTATGGAATTGGGTTACTGGTTGAGGGGGGGTAAAACCCTACTCAAGCAGGAGCCACAATCTCTGTTGGGGAGAAACACAAGCGGACCCCCAAATAAACCTGTGCTTAACCCTCTGGTAGCTTGGTGCAAAGCAGTCAGGCTTAACTTTGAGGCAATGTAAAAAATATTTATGCAGGACTTCAAACAATAATAAAGTGAAAACACAGCTTAACCCTTTCAGTGCTCATGATGGAATGGTTCCGTCATGAGCACAAGTTCCAGTGTGCTCATGACGTAACCATTCCGTCATGAGCACATGCTCAGAAAATCCCTCTGCTGCAGACAGCAGAGGGATTTCCCATTTCTTTTTTTTGCCTGGGGAGGTGGGGAAGAGCTTCCCCAACCTCCCTAGGCCTCTTTTTGAATTTCGTTGTAATGACGATTGCGTGCATGGCGTGCTATCGTCATTGCTACGAAAACGAAACTGAAACTTAGTTTCAGTTTCAGTGTTTCAGTGCTCGTGGGGCTATCTCAGCCCCCCGAGCACCGAAAAAGATGGGAGAGGTATCGTTGGAAAGGGGAGAATCTCCCCTTTCCAATGGTACCTTTCCCTAGTGGATCCCTGCTTGGAGATCACCCCGGGGGGCGATCCCCAAGCAGGGATCCGCACTAGACACCAGGGAGGGGGGGGGCGGCCCCTTGGGCAAGGGCCTTTGCTCCCTCCATATTTGTTTGGGCACCACAGTCTTTCTGCCTGGGCGGTAGCCCCCAATCTGCCACCCCGGGGGGGGCGGAAAGCCCACTAGAAGCCAGGGATTATTTTTGTTTATTGACGTTGGGGTGGGAGCTGCCCAAAAAGGGCATGGCAATGCCCCCCTCCACCCCCCCCCCAGAGAAATGTGAGTCTTTCTGCCCCCCCGGGGGGCGGAAAGCCCACTAGAAGCCAGGGATTCTTCTTTTTTATTGATGTTGGGGTGGGGGCTGACCAAAAAGGGCATGGCACTGCCCCCCCCCAGAGAAATGTCAGTCTTTCTGCCCCCCCAGGGGGCAGACGGGGGCAGTAGCCCCTAATCTGCCCCCCAGGGGGCCAGAAAGCCCACTAGAAACCAGGGATTTTAATTTTTTTATTGACGTTGGGGTGGGGGCTGCCCAAAAAGGGCATGGCAATGCCCCTCCAGAGAAATGTAAGTCTTTCTGCCCCCCGGGAGGGCAGAAAGCCCACTAGAAACCGGGGATTTTTATTGATGTTGGGGTGGGGGCTGCCCAAAAAGGGCATGGCAATGCCCCCACCCCTACCCCCAGAGAAATGTCAGTTTTTCTGCCCCCCCAGGGGCCAGATGGGGGCAGTAGCCCCCAATCTGCCCCCCGGGGGGGCAGAAAGCCCATTAGAAACCAGGGATTTTTTTTTTTATTGATGTTGGGGTGGGGGCTGCCCAAAAAGGGCATGGCAATGCCCCCACCCCCCCTGGGAAATGTCAGTCTTTCTGCCCCCCCAGGGGCAGATGGGGGCAATAGCCCCTGATCTGCCCCCGGGGGGGCAGAAATCCCACTAGACACAAGGGATTTTTTTTTTTTATAATGTGGGGTGGGGGCTGCCCAGAACAATTACCACAGTCTTTCTGCCCCTCCCCAGAGGCATATTGGGGCAATAGCCCCATATCTGCCCCCCGGGTGGGGGCAGAAAGCCCACTAGGCCTCAGGATTTTTTTAATTTTTATTCAGGGTTGAGGTCAACCCAGAATGGGCAGGCCAATGCCCACACCTCCCCAAAAAAGTGCCACAGTCTTTATGCCGCCCGAGGGGCGAATGGGGGCAGTGGCCCCTGATCTGCCCCCGGGGGGGCAGAAAGCACACTAGGCGCCAGTCTTTATGCCCCCTTGGGGGCATATCAGGGTAAACCCCCCCCCCGATTCCCCCTCAGGGCGGCAGAAAGCCCACTAGGCACAGACTTGTTTTTAGCAATGTACCTGTGGATTTTGGGCCCTAGCGCAGCCGGCACATAGGGAAACCTAGCAAACCTATACATTTTTGAAAACTAGACACCCAGGGGAATCCAGGATGGGGTGACTTGACTGGCTCTCACCAGGTTCTGTTACCCAGAATCCCTTGCAAACCTCAAAATTTGTACAAAAAAAAAAACACATTTTCATCACATTTCTGTGGTGGAAAGTTCTGGAATCTGTGTGGATCCACAAAATTCCACCCACCCCGCATTCCCCAAAGTCTTCTAAGAAAAATGGTACCTCACTTGTGTGGGTGGGTCAAGTCCCCGAGACAGGCAAGGGCCCAAAACCTATTGCGGCGACATCAAAATTACCTATCACAAAACATCCTGGTTTTGCAAGGGGGTCCCATGAGTTTTTGGCCCCAGGCTCAGCGGCCATCTAGGGAAACCTACCAAACCCACACATTTCTGAAAACTAGACACCCGGGGGGAGTCCAGCAAGGTATGGCTTGCGTGGGTCCCCAAAATTTCCCTACCCAGAATCCCCTGCAAACCTCAATTTTAGCTGAAAAAATCACTTTTTCCACACATTTTTGTGTGGGAAAGTTGTGGCATCACCGGGCTGACACAAATTTCCTACCACCCAGCGTTCCCCCAGGTCTCCCGATAAAAATGGTGCCTCATTCGTGTGGGAGGCCCAAGTACCCGCGACAGGCAAGGGCCCAAAACGTATTGAGGTGACATCAAAATTGCCTATCACAAAACGACCTGGTTTGGCAAAGGGGTCACCTCGGTTTTTGCCCCGTGCTCGGCGGCCAGCTAGGGAAACCTACCAAACCCACACATTTCTGAAAACTAGACACCCGGGGGGTTCCAGGGAGGTATGGCTTGCGTGGATCCCTCAAGGTTTTCTTACCCACAATCCCTGCAAACCTCAATTTTAACTGAAAAAATCACTTTTTCCACATATTTTTGTGTGGGAAAGTTGTGGCATCACCGGGCTGACAAAATTTCCTACCACCTAGCGTTCCCCCAAGTCTCCCGATAAAAATGGTGCCTCACTCGTGTGGGAGGCTCAAGTACCCGCAACAGGCAAGGGCCCAAAACGTATTGAGGCGACATCAAAATTGCCTATCACAAAACTACCTGGTTTTGCAAGGGGGTCACCTGGGTTTTTGGCCCCGTGCTCGGCGGCCAGCTAGGGAAACCTACCAAACCCATACATTTCTGAAATCTATACACCTGGGGGGTTCGAGGGAGGTATGGCTTGCATGGATCCCCCAACGTTTTCTTACCCAGAATCCCCTGCAAACCTCAATTTTAGCTGAAAAAATCACTTTTCCCACACATTTTTGTGTGGGAAAGTTGTGGCATTACCGGGCTGACACAAATTTCCTACCACCCAGCGTTCCCCCAGGTCTCCCAATATAAATGGTGCCTCACTCGTGTGGGAGGCCCAAGTACCCGCGACAGGCAAGGGCCCAAAACGTATTGAGGCGACATCGAAATTGCCTATCACAAAACGACCTCGTTTTGCAAGGGGGTCACCTGGCTTTTGGCCCCGTGTTCGGCGGCCAGCTAGGGAAACCTACCAAACCCACACATTTCTGAAAACTAGACACCCAGGGGATTCCAGGGAGGTATGGCTTGCGTGGATCCCCCAACGTTTTCTTACCCAGAATCCCCTGCAAACCTCAATTTTAGCTGAAAACATCACTTTTTCCACACATTTTTGTGTGGGAAAGTTGTGGCATCACCGGGCTGACACAAATTTCCTACCACCCAGCATTCCCCCAGGTCTCCCGATAAAAATGGTGCCTCACTCGTGTGGGAGGCCTAAGTACCCGCGACAGGCAAGGGCCCATAACGTATTGAGGCGACATCAAAATTGCCTATCACAAACCGACCTGGTTTTGCAAAGGGGTCACCTGGGATTTTGCCCCGTGCTCGGCGGCCAGCTAGGGAAACCTACCAAACCCACACATTTCTGAAAACTAGACACCGGGGTGGTTCCAGGGAGGTATGGCTTGCGTGGATCCCTCAAGGTTTTCTTACCCACAATACCTGCAAACCTCAATTTTAACTGAAAAAATCACTTTTTCCACATATTTTTGTGTGGGAAAGTTGTGGCATCACCCGGCTGACACAAATTTCCTACCACCCAGCGTTCCCCCAGGTCTCCCGATAAAAATGGTGCCTTACTCGTGTGGGAGGCCCAAGTACCCGCGACAGGCAAGGGCCCAAAATGTATTGAGGCGACATCAAAATTGCCTATCACAAAACGATCTGGTTTTGCAAGGGGGGTCACCTGGGTTTTTGGCCCCGTGCTCGGCGGCCAGCTAGGGAAACCTACCAAACCCACACATTTCTGAAAACTAGACACCCGGGGGGTTCCAGGGAGGTATGGCTTGTGTGGATCCCCCAACGTTTTCTTACCCAGAATCCCCTGCAAACCTCAATTTTAGCTGACAAAATCACTTTTCCCACACATTTTTGTGTGGGAAAGTTGTGGCATCACCGGGCTGACACAAATTTCCTACCACCCAGCGTTCCCCCAGGTCTCCCGATAAAAATGGTGCGTCACTCGTGTGGGAGCCCCAAGTACCCGCGACCGGCAAGGGCCCAAAACGTATTGAGGCGACATCAAAATTGCCTATCACAAAATGACCTGGTTTTGCAAGGGGGGTCACCTGGGTTTTTCCCCCGTGCTCGGCGGCCAGCTAGGGAAACCTACCAAACCCATACATTTCTGAAAACTAGACACCCGGGGGGTTCCAGGGAGGTATGGCTTGCGTGGATCCCTCAAGGTTTTCTTACCCAGAATCCCCTGCAAACCTCAATTCTAGCTGCAAAAATCACTTTTTCCACATATTTTTGTGTGGGAAAGTTGTGGCATCACCCGGCTGACACAAATTTCCTACCACCCAGCGTTCCCCCAGGTCTCCCGATAAAAATGGTGCCTCACTCGTGTGGGAGGCCCAAGTACCCGCGACAGGCAAGGGCCCAAAACATATTGAGGCGACATCAAAATTGCCTATCACAAAACGACCTGGTTTTGCAAAGGGGTCACCAGGGATTTTGCCCCGTGCTCAGCGGCCAGCTAGGGAAACCTACCAAACCCACACATTTCTGAAAACTAGACACCGGGGTGGTTCCAGGGAGGTATGGCTTGCGTGGATCCCTCAAGGTTTTCTTACCCACAATACCTGCAAACCTCAATTTTAACTGAAAAAATCACTTTTTCCACATATTTTTGTGTGGGAAAGTTGTGGGATCACCCGGCTGACACAAATTTACTACCACCCAGCGTTCCCCCAGGTCTCCCGATAAAAATGGTGCCTTACTCGTGTGGGAGGCCCAAGTACCCGCGACAGGCAAGGGCCCAAAATGTATTGAGGCGACATCAAAATTGCCTATCACAAAACGATCTGGTTTTGCAAGGGGGGTCACCTGGGTTTTTGGCCCCGTGCTCGGCGGACAGCTAGGGAAACCTACCAAACCCACACATTTCTGAAAACTAGACACACGGGGGGTTCCAGGGAGGTATGGCTTGTGTGGATCCCCCAACGTTTTCTTACCCAGAATCCCCTGCAAACCTAAATTTTAGCTGAAAAAATCACTTTTCCCACACATTTTTGTGTGGGAAAGTTGTGGCATCACCGGGCTGACACAAATTTCCTACCACCCAGCGTTCCCCCAGGTCTCCCGATAAAAATGGTGCGTCACTCGTGTGGGAGCCCCAAGTACCCGCGACCGGCAAGGCCCAAAACGTATTGAGGCGACATCAAAATTGCCTATCACAAAACGATCTGGTTTTGCAAGGGGGGTCACCTGGGTTTTTCCCCCGTGCTCGGCGGCCAGCTAGGGAAACCTACCAAACCCATACATTTCTGAAAACTAGACACTCGGGGGGTTCCAGGGAGGTATGGCTTGCGTGGATCACCCAACGTTTTCTTACCCAGAATCCCCTGCA
Organism: Calotriton arnoldi; assembly: GCA_963921515.1. Lineage (NCBI taxonomy): Eukaryota > Metazoa > Chordata > Amphibia > Caudata > Salamandridae > Calotriton > Calotriton arnoldi. The sequence goes on from CAWUFW010002783.1 coordinate 1,941,466, forward strand.
AACCTCAATTTTAGCTGAAAAATCCCTTTTTCCACACATTTTTGTGTGGGAAAGTTGTGGCATCACCGGGCTGACACAAATTTCCTACCACCCTACGTTGCCCCAGGTCTCCCGATAAAAATGGTGCCTCACTCGTGTGGGAGGCCCAAGTACCCGCGACAGGCAAGGGCCCAAAACGTATTGAGGCGACATCAAAATTGCCTATCACAAAACAACCTGGTTTTGAAAGGGGGGTCACCTGGGTTTTTGGCCCCGAGTTCGGTGGCCAGCTAGGGAAACCTACCAAACCCATACATTTCTGAAAACTATACACCCGGGGGGTTCCAGGGAGGTATGGCTTGCGTGGATCACCCAACGTTTTCTTACCCAGAATCCCCTGCAAACCTCAATTTTAGCTGAAAAAAATCACTTTTCCCACACATTTTTGTGTGGGAAAGTTGTGGCATCACCGGGCTGACACAAATTTCCTACCACCCAGCGTTCCCCCAGGTCTCCCGATAAAAATGGTGCATCACTCGTGTGGGAGCCCCAAGTACCCGCGACCGGCAAGGGCCCAAAACGTATTGAGGCGACATCAAAATTGCCTATCACAAAACGACCTGGTTTTGCAAAGGGGTCACCTCGGTTTTTACCCCGTGCTCGGCGGCCAGGTAGGGAAACCTACCAAACCCACACATTTCTGAAAACTAGACACCCGGTGAGTTCCAGGGAGGTATGGCTTGCGTGGATCCCTCAAGGTTTTCTTACCCACGATCCCTGCAAACCTCAATTTTAACTGAAAAAATCACTTTTTCCACATATTTTTGTGTGGGAAAGTTGTGGCATCATCCGGCTGACACAAATTTCCTACCACCCAGCGTTCCCCCAGGTCTCCCGATAAAAATGGTGCCTTACTCGTGTGGGAGGCCCAAGTACCCGCGACAGGCTAGGGCCCAAAATGTATTGAGGCGACATCAAAATTGCCTATCACAAAACGATCTGGTTTTGCAATGGGGGCCACCTGGGTTTTTGGCCCCTTGCTCGGCGGCCAGCTAGGGAATCCTACCAAACCCACACATTTCTGAAAACTAGACATCCGGGGGGTTCCAAGGAGGTATGGCTTGTGTGGATCCCCCAACGTTTTCTTACCCAGAATCCCCTGCAAACCTCAATTTTAGCTGAAAAAAATCACTTTTCCCACACATTTTTGTGTGGGAAGGTTGTGGCATCACCGGGCTGACACAAATTTCCTACCACCCAGCGTTCCCCCAGGTCTCCCGATAAAAATTGTGCGTCACTCGTGTGGGAGCCCCAAGTACCCGCGACAGGCAAGGGCCCAAAACGCATTGAGGCGACATCAACATTGCCCATCACAAAACGACCTGGTTTTGCAAAGGGGGTCACCTGGGTTTTTGGCCCCGTGCACGGCGGCCAGCTAGGGAAACCTACCAAACCCATACATTTCTGAAAACTATACACCTGGGGGGTTCCACGGAGGTATGGCTTGCATGGATCCCCCAACGTTTTCTTACCCAGAATCCCCTGCAAACCTCAATTTTAACTGAAAAAATCACTATTCCCACACATTTTTGTGTGGGAAAGTTGTGGCATCACCGGGCTGACACAAATTTCCTACCACCCAGCGTTCCCCCAGGTCTCCCGATATAAATGGTGCCTCACTCGTGTGGGAGGCCCAAGTACCCGCGACAGTCAAGGGTCCAAAACGTATTGAGGCGACATCAAACTTGACTATCACAAAACGACATGGTTTTGCAAGGGGGGTCACCTGGGTTTTTGACCCCGTGCTCGGCGGCCAGCTAGGGAAACCTACCAAACCCACACATTTCTGAAAACTAGACCCCCGGGGGGTTCTAGGGAGGTATGCCTTGCGTGGATCACCCAACGTTTTCTTACCCAGAATCCCCTGCAAACCTCAATTCTAGCTGCAAAAATCACTTTTTCCACACATTTTTGTGTGGGAAAGTTGTGGCATCACCGGGCTGACACAAATTTCCTACCACCCAACGTTCCCCCAGGTCTCCCAATAAAAATGGTGCCTCACTCGTGTGGGAGGCCCAAGTACCCGCGACAGGCAAGGGCCCAAAACGTATTGAGGCGACATCGAAATTGCCTATCACAAAACGACCTGGTTTTTGCAAGGGGGTCACCTGGGTTTTTGGCCCCGTGTTCGGCGGCCAGCTAGGGAAACCTACCAAACCCACACATTTCTGACAACTAGACACCCAGGGGATTCCAGAGAGGTATGGCTTGCGTGGATCCCCCAACGTTTTCTTACCCAGAATCCCCTGCAAACCTCAATTTTAGCTGAAAACATCACTTTTTCCACACATTTTTGTGTGGGAAAGTTGTGGCATCACCGGGCTGACACAAATTTCCTACCACCCAGCGTTCCCCCAGGTCTCCCGATAAAAATGGTGCCTCACTCGTGTGGGAGGCCCAAGTACCCGCGACAGGCAAGGGCCCATAACGTATTGAGGCGACATCAAAATTGCCTATCACAAAACGACCTGGTTTTGCAAAGGGGTCACCTGGGATTTTGCCCCGTGCTCGGCGGCCAGCTAGGGAAACCTACCAAACCCACACATTTCTGAAAACTAGACACCCGGGTGGTTCCAGGGAGGTATGGCTTGCATGGATCCCTCAAGGTTTTCTTACCCACAATCCCTGCAAACCTCAATTTTAACTGAAAAAATCACTTTTTCCACATATTTTTCTGTGGGAAAGTTGTGGCATCACCCGGCTGACACAAATTTTCTACCACCCAGCGTTCCCCCAGGTCACCCGATAAAAATGGTGCCTTACTCGTGTGGGAGGCCCAAGTACCCGCGACAGGCAAGGGCCCAAAATGTATTGAGGCGACATCAAAATTGCCTATCACAAAACGATCTGGTTTTGCAAGGGGGTCACCTGGGTTTTTGGCCCCGTGCTCGGCGGCCAGCTAGGGAAACCTACCAAACCCACACATTTCTGAAAACTAGACCCCCGGGGGGTTCCAGGGAGGTATGGCTTGCGTGGATCACCCAACGTTTTCTTACCCAGAATCCCCTGCAAACCTCAATTCTAGCTGCAAAAATCACTTTTTCCACACATTTTTGTGTGGGAAAGTTGTGGCATCACCGGGCTGACACAAATTTCCTACCACTCAACGTTCCCCCAGGTCACCCGATAAAAATGGTGCCTCACTCGTGTGGGAGGCCCAAGTACCTGCGACAGGCAAGGGCCCAAAACGTATTGAGGCGACATCAAAATTGCCTATCACAAAACTACCTGGTTTTGCAAGGGGGGTCACCTGCGTTTTTGGCCCCGTGCTCGGCGGCCAGCTAGGGAAACCTACCAAACCCATACATTTCTGAAAACTATACACCTGGGGGGTTCCAGGGAGGTATGGCTTGCATGGATCCCCCAACGTTTTCTTACCCAGAATCCCCTGCAAACCTCAATTTTAGCTGAAAAAATCACTATTCCCACACATTTTTGTGTGGGAAAGTTGTGGCATCACCGGGCTGACACAAATTTCCTACCACCCAGCGTTCCCCCAGGTCTCCCGATATAAATGGTGCCTCACTCGTGTGGGAGGCACAAGTACCCGCGACAGGCAAGGGCCCAAAATGTATTGAGGCGACATCAAAATTGCCTATCACAAAACGATCTGGTTTTGCAAGGGGGGTCACCTGGGTTTTTGGCCCCGTGCTCGGCGGCCAGCTAGGGAAACCTACCAAACCCACACATTTCTGAAAACTAGACACACGGGGGGTTCCAGGGAGGTATGGCTTGTGTGGATCCCCCAACGTTTTCTTACCCAGAATCCCCTGCAAACCTACATTTTAGCTGAAAAAATCACTTTTCCCACACATTTTTGTGTGGGAAATTGTGGCATCACCGGGCTGACACAAATTTCCTACCACCCAGCGTTCCCCCAGGTCTCCCGATAAAAATGGTGCATCACTCGTGTGGGAGCCCCAAGTACCCGCGACCGGCAAGGCCCAAAACGTATTGAGGCGACATCAAAATTGCCTATCACAAAACGATCTGGTTTTGCAAGGGGGGTCACCTGGGTTTTTCCCCCGTGCTCGGCGGCCAGCTAGGGAAACCTACCAAACCCATACATTTCTGAAAACTAGACACTCGGGGGGTTCCAGGGAGGTATGGCTTGCGTGGATCACCCAACGTTTTCTTACCCAGAATCCCCTGCAAACCTCAATTTTAGCTGAAAAAATCCCTTTTTCCACACATTTTTGTGTGGGAAAGTTGTGGCATCACCGGGCTGACACAAATTTCCTACCACCCTACGTTGCCCCAGGTCTCCCGATAAAAATGGTGCCTCACTCGTGTGGGAGCCCCAAGTACCCGTGACCGGCAAGGGCCCAAAACGTATTGAGGCGACATCAAAATTGCCTATCACAAAACGACCTGGTTTTGCAAAGGGGTCACCTCGGTTTTTGCCCCGTGCTCGGCGGCCAGGTAGGGAAACCTACCAAACCCACACATTTCTGAAAACTAGACACCCGGTGAGTTCCAGGGAGGTATGGCTTGCGTGGATCCCTCAAGGTTTTCTTACCCACGATCCCTGCAAACCTCAATTTTAACTGAAAAAAATCACTTTTTCCACATATTTTTGTGTGGGAAAGTTGTGGCATCACCCGGCTGACACAAATTTCCTACCACCCAGCGTTCCCCCAGGTCTCCCGATAAAAATGGTGCCTTACTCGTGTGGGAGGCCCAAGTACCCGCGACAGGCTAGGGCCCAAAATGTATTCAGGCGACATCAAAATTGCCTATCACAAAACGATCTGGTTTTGCAATGGGGGCCACCTGGGTTTTTGGCCCCTTGCTCGGCGGCCAGCTAGGGAATCCTACCAAACCCACACATTTCTGAAAACTAGACATCCGGGGGGTTCCAAGGAGGTATGGCTTGTGTGGATCCCCCAACGTTTTCTTACCCAGAATCCCCTGCAAACCTCAATTTTAGCTGAAAAAAATCACTTTTCCCACACATTTTTGTGTGGGAAGGTTGTGGCATCACCGGGCTGACACAAATTTCCTACCACCCAGCATTCCCCCAGGTCTCCCGATAAAAATTGTGCGTCACTCGTGTGGGAGCCCCAAGTACCCGCGACAGGCAAGGGCCCAAAACGCATTGAGGCGACATCAACATTGCCCATCACAAAACGACCTGGTTTTGCAAAGGGGGTCACCTGGGTTTTTGGCCCCGTGCACGGCGGCCAGCTAGGGAAACCTACCAAACCCATACATTTCTGAAAACTATACACCTGGGGGGTTCCAGGGAGGTATGGCTTGCATGGATCCCCCAACGTTTTCTTACCCAGAATCCCCTGCAAACCTCAATTTTAGCTGAAAAAATCACTATTCCCACACATTTTTGTGTGGGAAAGTTGTGGCATCACCGGGCTGACACAAATTTCCTACCACCCAGCGTTCCCCCAGGTCTCCCGATATAAATGGTGCCTCACTCGTGTGGGAGGCCCAAGTACCCGCGACAGTCAAGGGTCCAAAACGTATTGAGGCGACATCAAACTTGACTATCACAAAACGACATGGTTTTGCAAGGGGGGTCACCTGGGTTTTGGACCCCGTGCTCGGCGGCCAGCTAGGGAAACCTACCAAACCCACACATTTCTGAAAACTAGACCCCCGGGGGGTTCTAGGGAGGTATGCCTTGCGTGGATCACCCAACGTTTTCTTACCCAGAATCCCCTGCAAACCTCAATTCTAGCTGCAAAAATCACTTTTTCCACACATTTTTGTGTGGGAAAGTTGTGGCATCACCGGGCTGACACAAATTTCCTACCACCCAACGTTCCCCCAGGTCTCCCAATAAAAATGGTGCCTCACTCGTGTGGGAGGCCCAAGTACCCGCGACAGGCAAGGGCCCAAAACGTATTGAGGCGACATCGAAATTGCCTATCACAAAACGACCTGGTTTTGCAAGGGGGGTCACCTGGGTTTTTGGCCCCGTGTTCGGCGGCCAGCTAGGGAAACCTACCAAACCCACACATTTCTGACAACTAGACACCCAGGGGATTCCAGAGAGGTATGGCTTGCGTGGATCCCCCAACGTTTTCTTACCCAGAATCCCCTGCAAACCTCAATTTTAGCTGAAAACATCACTTTTTCCACACATTTTTGTGTGGGAAAGTTGTGGCATCACCGGGCTGACACAAATTTCCTACCACCCAGCGTTCCCCCAGGTCTCCCGATAAAAATGGTGCCTCACTCGTGTGGGAGGCCCAAGTACCCGCGACAGGCAAGGGCCCATAACGTATTGAGGCGACATCAAAATTGCCTATCACAAAACGACCTGGTTTTGCAAAGGGGTCACCTGGGATTTTGCCCCGTGCTCGGCGGCCAGCTAGGGAAACCTACCAAACCCACACATTTCTGAAAACTAGACACCCGGGTGGTTCCAGGGAGGTATGGCTTGCATGGATCCCTCAAGGTTTTCTTACCCACAATCCCTGCAAACCTCAATTTTAACTGAAAAAATCACTTTTTCCACATATTTTTGTGTGGGAAAGTTGTGGCATCACCCGGCTGACACAAATTTTCTACCACCCAGCGTTCCCCCAGGTCACCCGATAAAAATGGTGCCTTACTCGTGTGGGAGGCCCAAGTACCCGCGACAGGCAAGGGCCCAAAATGTATTGAGGCGACATCAAAATTGCCTATCACAAAACGATCTGGTTTTGCAAGGGGGGTCACCTGCGTTTTTGGCCCCGTGCTCGGCGGCCAGCTAGGGAAACCTACCAAACCCATACATTTCTGAAAACTATACACCTGGGGGGTTCCAGGGAGGTATGGCTTGCATGGATCCCCCAACGTTTTCTTACCCAGAATCCCCTGCAAACCTCAATTTTAGCTGAAAAAATCACTATTCCCACACATTTTTGTGTGGGAAAGTTGTGGCATCACCGGGCTGACACAAATTTCCTACCACCCAGCGTTCCCCCAGGTCTCCCGATATAAATGGTGCCTCACTCGTGTGGGAGGCACAAGTACCCACGACAGGCAAGGGCCCAAAACTTATTGAGGCGACATCACACTTGACTATCACAAAACGACCTGGTTTTGCAAGGGGGGTCACCTGGGTTTTTGACCCCGTGCTCGGCGGCCAGCTAGGGAAACCTACCAAACCCACACATTTCTGAAAACTAGACCCCCGGGGGAGTCCAGGGAGGTATGCCTTGCATGGATCACCCAACGTTTTCTTACCCAGAATCCCCTGCAAACCTCAATTTTAGCTGAAAACATCACTTTTTCCACACATTTTTGTGTGGGAAAGTTGTGGCATCACCGGGCTGACACAAATTTCCTACCACCCAGCGTTCCCCCTGGTCTCCCGATAAAAATGGTGCCTCACTCGTGTGGGAGGCCCAAGTACCCGCGACAGGCAAGGGCCCATAACGTATTGAGGCGACATCAAAATTGCCTATCACAAAACGACCTGGTTTTGCAAAGGGGTCACCTGGGATTTTGCCCCGTGCTCGGCGGCCAGCTAGAGAAACCTACCAAACCTACACATTTCTGAAAACTAGACACCTGGGTGGTTCCAGGGAGGTATGGCTTGCGTGGATCCCTCAAGGTTTTCTTACCCACAATCCCTGCAAACCTCAATTTTAACTGAAAAAAATCACTTTTTCCACATATTTTTGTGTGGGAAAGTTGTGGCATCACCCGGCTGACACAAATTTCCTACCACCCAGCGTTCCCCCAGGTCTCCCGATAAAAATGGTGCCTTACTCGTGTGGGAGGCCCAAGTACCCGCGACAGGCAAGGGCCCAAAATGTATTGAGGCGACATCAAAATTGCCTATCACAAAACGATCTGGTTTTGCAAGGGGGGTCACCTGGGTTTTTGGCCCCGTGCTCGCGGCCAGCTAGGGAAACCAACCAAACCCACACATTTCTGAAAACTAGACATCCGGGGGGTTCCAAGGAGGTATGGCTTGTGTGGATCCCCCAACGTTTTCTTACCCAGAATCCCCTGCAAACCTCAATTTTAGCTGAAAAAAATCACTTTTTCCACACATTTTTGTGTGGGAAACTTGTGGCATCACCGGGCTGACACAAATTTCCTACCACCCAGCGTTCCCCCAGGTCTCCCGATAAAAATGGTGCATCACTCGTGTGGGAGCCCCAAGTACCCGTGACCGGCAAGGGCCCAAAACGTATTGAGCCGACATCAAAATTGCCTATCACAAAACGACCTGGTTTTGCAAGGGGGTCACCTGGGTTTTTCCCCCGTGCTCGGCGGCCAGCTAGGGAAACCTACCAAACCCATACATTTCTGAAAACTTGACACCCGGGGGGCTCCAGGGAGGTATGGCTTGCGTGGATCCCCCAACGTTTTCTTACCCAGAATCCCCTGCAAACCTCAATTGTAGCTGAAAAAATCACTTTTTCCACACATTTTTGTGTGGGAATGTTGTGGCATTACCGGGCTGACACAAATTTCCTACCACCCAGCGTTCCCCCAGGTCTCCCGATAAAAATGGTGCCTCACTCGTGTGGGAGGCCCAAGTACCCGTGACAGGCAAGGGCCCATAACGTATTGAGGCGACATCAAAATTGCCTATCACAAAACGACCTGGTTTTGCAAAGGGGTAACCTGGGATTTTGCCCCGTGCTCGGCGGCCAGCTAGGGAAACCTACCAAACCCACACATTTCTGAAAACTAGACACCCGGGTGGTTCCAGGGAGGTATGGCTTGCGTGGATCCCTCAAGGTTTTCTTACCCACAATCCCTGCAAACCTCAATTTTAACTGAAAAAATCACTTTTTCCACATATTTTTGTGTGGGAAAGTTGTGGCATCACTGGGCTGACACAAATTTCCTACCACCCAGTGTTTCCCCAGGTCTCCCGATAAAAATGGTGCATCACTCGTGTGGGAGCCCCAAGTACCCGCGACCGGCAAGGGCCCAAAACGTATTGAGGGGACATCAAAATTGCCTATCACAAAACTACCTGGTTTTGCAAGGGGGGTCACCTGGGTTTTTCCCCCGTGCTCGGCGGCCAGCTAGGGAAACCTACCAAACCCACACATTTCTGAAAACTAGACACCCGGGGGGTTCCAGGGAGGTATGGCTTGCGTGGATCCCTCAAGGTTTTCTTACCCACAATACCTGCAAACCTCAATTTTAACTGAAAAAATCACTTTTTCCACATATTTTTGTGTGGGAAAGTTGTGGCATCACCCGGCTGACACAAATTTCCTACCACCCAGCGTTCCCCCAGGTCTCCCGATAAAAATGGTGCCTTACTCGTGTGGGAGGCCCAAGTACCCGCGACAGGCAAGGGCCCAAAATGTATTGAGGCGACATCAAAATTGCCTATCACAAAACGATCTGGTTTTGCAAGGGGGGTCACCTGGGTTTTTGGCCCCGTGCTCGGTGGCCAGCTAGGGAAACCAACCAAACCCACACATTTCTGAAAACTAGACATCCGGGGGGTTCCAGGGAGGTATGGCTTGTGTGGATCCCCCAACGTTTTCTTACCCAGAATCCCCTGCAAACCTCAATTTTAGCTGAAAAAATCACTTTTCCCACACATTTTTGTGTGGGAAAGTTGTGGCATCACCGGGCTGACACAAATTTCCTACCACCCAGCGTTCCCCCAGGTCTCCCGATAAAAATGGTGCGTCACTCGTGTGGGAGCCCCAAGTACCCGTGACCGGCAAGGGCCCAAAACGTATTGAGGCGACATCAAAATTGCCTATCACAAAACGACCTGGTTTTGCAAGGGGGTCACCTGGGTTTTTCCCCCGTGCTCGGCGGCCAGCTAGGGAAACCTACCAAACCCATACATTTCTGAAAACTTGACACCCGGGGGGTTCCAGGGAGGTATGGCTTGCGTGGATCCCCCAACGTTTTCTTACCCAGAATCCCCTGCAAACCTCAATTTTAGCTGAAAAAAATCACTTTTTCCACACATTTTTGTGTGGGAATGTTGTGGCATCACCGGGCTGACACAAATTTCCTACCACCCAGCGTTCCCCCAGGTCTCCCGATAAAAATGGTGCCTCACTCGTGTGGGAGGCCCAAGTACCCGTGACAGGCAAGGGCCCATAACGTATTGAGGCGACATCAAAATTGCCTATCACAAAACGACCTGGTTTTGCAAAGGGGTAACCTGGGATTTTGCCCCGTGCTCGGCGGCCAGCTAGGGAAATGTCGGAAGGGACCGTCTCACGGACCTCTAGGAACCGCCCCCTTACCTGGGACAGCAGATGAGATCCCCGGGGATAGAGTCCGATCCGTAGACGAGCCGTATAGACTGTGGTCCGGGACTTCCTTCCCACAGGAACCAGGAAGCGAGTCAGTTTCCGGCGACCAATCAGGACGAGGGCAGCCCGACAAAGAGGCGGAACAGGAAGAGGCAAAGGAGGACGTCAGGAGAACCCGGAAGGCGGAAGGAGCAGGAGACGCGAGGGACCGGAGAGACAGAGACGGAGAAGGCACGGGACGGAGACGAGGAGACCGGGATAACCCCGAACGACGTCGAGGAGGAAGAGGAGTGGTCGGAGGAGTGGTGGAGCCCCCTTCAGGAAGGACGTGCACGCCGCCGTAACTCAGGAGAGTTACGGCAGGGACGGTGAGTGACATCGTATGCGAGTCGGGGACTCGTAGGGGTAAAAGGAGTTGGGTGGGAGTACGAGGGAAGGAACGGGTCGGGCGAGAACGGGGAACATTCACGGGGCACTTGAGTGTGAGGGTTTACGCACGGTCTTATGTTCATTTCGGTTTCTTTCTTCTCTCCACGTATTTGGCTACATCCTCACCTCCCCTTCCCATAAACACTGAGTCTTAGGGGTTAGAAAGGATGTCAAAGCATCACAAAGAATTGTGACAGAAAGGGACGTGGCGTCGATGCTCCCTGACACTTCCTGACCACGTCTTCTTACACCGGGTGTGGTGACGGTCTCCAGCCTTTTATTGTATAAACAAAGAGCGAGGCAGACAGGGTGCTTACCGTCCTCTTTTGTTCTCTTTCCTCGAGCTTCCTGGAGGGACGGTGGACGGTGAGAACAACCCCGGTCAGGATAACAGAGAGGACGCGCCGAGGGACGGCCAGCAGCCATTAAGAACTTACCCAGAGGATGTATTGCCCGCCATAAGACTCTAAATAAATACCAACATTGAGAAACCACTAAAGCCTCCTAGATTCTGTTTCCGCCCATCCCTCCCACAGGTGGTGTCAGAAGTGGGATCGGTGGAAATGGAGGCGGTTATAAAGAAGATGGCGGACAACCAGGAGCACCTGGGGAAAATCATGGAGAAGTTCCTGGCGGTTGCTGAGGAAGACCGAGAAAAACTCCATCGAACACTCACTGAACAAAGCACCACACAGGAAACGGTGATAGGGAGGTTGGCGGAAACACTAGGTCAACCGAGGGCCCATACCGCTCTTCCTTCCGTCGTGATGCAGAAATATGTTGCCGGGGAAGATCCTGATTACTACTTCTCCAACTTTGAAAGAATGGCCAGAGCGGCAGCCTGGCCGCAGGACAAGTGGGGACAGTACTTGGGGCCATTGCTGTCCGGGGATTTACAGGCGGCCTACCAAGCAGCCAACCCTTTAGGTCTCACCCCATACGACGACGTGAAAAGGAGCATCTTGGAACGTCTGGGAATAGACCCCGAAACCTATAGGACCCGTCTACGACAGGTTCGCGAAGGACCCCAAGAGACCCCGAGAGCATTGTACTACAGAGTACGGGATTTGGCAGATCGTTGGCTACAACCCGCCAGTGCCACCAAGGACGAAATAATGGAAAAAGTATACTTGGCGCAATACTTGTCGTCCTTGCACCCACCCATACAAAAATGGGTTCGACAGCACACACAGCTTACCTTGGACAGAGCGGTGGAAATCGCCAGCGCCTTCAGTAGGGCGCAGGAGAGCCAAAAAGGGAGAGAGGACGTCCCGTGGAGACACCACGACAGGGGAACGCCCACCCGGACAGTCAGACCCCCTTTTTCCAGAAAACCGGAGACCGTCACAATCCTACCTGGACCCCTACCCGTCATCCCAAGGCCTTCAATCCCACAAGGTCCTCAGTGTTTTCATTGCGGGGTGTACGGTCACATCGCCAGAGTATGTCCCCAAAAAGAAGAACCGATGGAGGTGGGGCTGACTCGATCATATCTATGTAGGCTGGGAGACGGAGGGACCCTTCCTTATCATCGTCAGGTGGCTGTTAACGGAGAGCCCAGGGAGGCCCTAATAGACACAGGGTGTCTACGAAGCGTCATGCAACCACAAGCCGGCCCAGGAGGGGTACAAGACACCCGCGGGATAGTAAATATCCTCTGTGTACATGGAGACCAGAAACCATATCCTACCACCGAAGTGGCCGTACAACATGACCCCACAGTTGAACCTGTAATGCTCAATGTAGGTCTCATCCCCAAGTTGCCCGAACCCCTAGTCCTAGGGCAGGACTACCCGTATATAGAAGACCTACTCCAAAAGACAAAGACCCAGGAGGATGAATGGAGAGAAACAGCACCATTTGCTTTCCTCAGAGATCAGGATTGGCCTCCGCCCAAGCAGAAGAAAAGCAAAGGACGAAAACGGAAAGACAAACGAGAATGGACACAAGTGTCTTTAACCAGAACCGTAGACGAATGCCCTTGGGAGCATGATCAACAGTTCCGCATAGCACAGAGAGAAGACCCTACATTGAGGGAAGCCTGGAGTAAGGCAGTTGATGTGGAGGACGACCAAAACGTAGGTCCTCAGTTCCTAAAGATAAGAGAGTTGTTGTACCGAAAAGGAGGGAAAGACCAAAAACCACAGCTATTGGTACCCGGGGGTTCAGGGAAAAGGTCCTCTTTCTTGCCCACAGCCATCTCCTAGGGGGTCACTTTGGGGGAGAAAACTGAGAAAACCATCCTTGCCCGTTTCTATTGGCCTGGTATTTACCACCAAGTGAGGAAGTACTGTCAAGAGTGTCCTACCTGCCAAAAAAACAGTAGATACAAGCCCCCACCAGTACCCTTAAGACCCCTTCCCGTTATCGAGGAGCCCTTTTCCCGGGTGGGGATGGACCTCATCGGCCCCCTGTTGCCCTCTCGTAGCGGGTGTCGATACGTGCTAGTCATTGTTGACTATGCAACCCGGTTCCCAGAAGCAATAGCTTTACGCCAACCCAATACAACCCAAATAGCAAAAGCTATGATCGCCTTCTTTTCGAGGGTAGGGTTCCCCAAAGAGATCATCACAGACCAGGGAACGCCTTTTGTCTCTCGAATAATGAAACAGGTATGCAAACACTTAAAGATAAAGCAGATCCGCACAGCTGCCTACCATCCCCAAACAGACGGCCTCGTAGAGAGGTACAATGCCACCCTTAAGACCACTCTGAAGAAATTACTAGACTTGGAATCTCGTAAATGGGAGGATATGTTACCTCTGGCCCTTTTTGCCATAAGATGCCAACAACAGAAGAGTACAGGGTATTCCCCTTTTGAGCTTTTATATGGGAGACAGCCCCGTACATTGCTGGATATGACTAGAGAGGAATGGGAGGAGGAAGAGAACGGGGCCAAACCACTCCCTGAATATGTCTGGAGATTAAAGTCCCATCTAGCCCAGATCAGAAGCATCGTGAAGACCCATATGGAACAAGCCCAGGAGTCCCAGAAGAAGCAATATGACAAAAAAACCGTAGAGAGGTCCCTGAGCGTGGGTGACATGGTCTTGTTGATGATGCCTAGCTCAGACCATAAATTAATAGGGCAGTGGCAGGGTCCCTTTAAAGTGATAAATAAGGTAACCCCTGTGACGTACCGCTTAGAACTAGATCCCCATGATAGGAATAAAACGCAGATATATCATGTGAATCTGCTCAAAAAATTGTATGGTGCTAGGCCTTCCTTGGTAGGAATAACGGAAGGGTCAACCCCCTTATTTCATCAGTGTATTGACTGTGAATTGCTGCCAGACCTCAGACAAGACCTTTGTACACAGCTATCTCCATTACAGGAGGTGTTTTCCAAGAGCCCAGGGAAGACCACACTGGTACAACACGAAATCCATACAATCCAGGGAAAAAAGGTACGGCTACGTCCTTATAGGCTGCCCGAGTCCCGAAGAGACGCCATAGAACATGAGATACAGCAGATGTTACGCCTGGGTATCATTGAACCCTCACACAGTGAGTGGAGTTCTCCTATCGTCATAGTACCCAAGCCTGATGGATCAATCAGGTTCTGCATAGACTTTAGAGAGATCAATAAGATATCCCAATTCGATGCTTACCCCTTACCCAGGGTCGATGAGATGGTAGAGAAATTGGGCAAAGCCCAGTATATCAGCACCCTGGACCTCTGTAAAGGCTATTGGCAGGTGCCTCTCCGTGAGAAGGACAGAGAAAAACGGCTTTCTCTACTCCTGGGGGTTTATATCACTTCCTTGTCCTGCCATTTGGTTTGCACGGAGCCCCTGCCACCTTCCAGAGATTAATGAACCATATACTGAAGCCCTGCGAGGCCTTCGCAGCGGCATACATTGATGACATCATCATTTACAGTGACTCGTGGGAGCAGCATGTGACCCATTTATACAAGGTAATCCAAGCCCTGAAAGAGGGAGGTTTGACCATCAATCCAGCCAAAAGCCATTTGGCGGGGCGCTCAGTCAAATATCTGGGGTATCTGCTAGGTGAGGGATACATCAAACCGCAGGAAGAGAAAGTGGCTGCGATTTCACGACTAGCTTTCCCTCACACAAAGAAAGACCTGCGGGCATTTCTCGGAATCCTAGGCTATTACAGGAGGTTCATTCCCTCTTTCTCACAGACAGCAGCCCCCCTAACCTACCTCCTTAGAAAAGATAAGAAAACGGAAGCAGAGCTCAAAAACCCCTCAACCCCGGTGCAACAGGCGTTCCATAGCTTAAAAGGGCCCTGATAACCCATCCTGTGCTTCTCAGTCCCGACTATACCAAACCGTTCATAATACAGACGGATGCCTCCGAATATGGTTTGGGAGCTGTCTTATCACAAAACGATTCATGGGGGCAGGAGAGACCAGTAATGTATATAAGCCGCAAACTCTACCCCAGAGAAAGGAACTATGCGGTAATCGAGAAAGAGGCCTTAGCCATCAAATGGGCGGTCGAGTCCCTCAAGTATTATCTGGATGGTCGTGAATTCATGTTGTTCACTGACCATGCACCCCTTAAGTGGCTTGCTAGTAACAAGGGTCACAATGACCGGATTCTACGTTGGTTCTTGGCGTTACAACCATTCCGATTCACCATTTCACATCGCAAAGGAAGGGCACAAACCAATGCGGACTTCCTCTCTAGATACCCGCTTGAGCCTCTCCTTGTGAACAAGGATGTTAGGGAAAGGGGATATCGGAAGGGACCGTCTCACGGACCTCTAGGAACCGCCCCCTTACCTGGGACAGCAGATGAGATCCCCGGGGATAGAGTCCGATCCGTAGACGAGCCGTATAGACTGTGGTCCGGGACTTCCTTCCCACAGGAACCAGGAAGCGAGTCAGTTTCCGGCGACCAATCAGGACGAGGGCAGCCCGACAAAGAGGCGGAACAGGAAGAGGCAAAGGAGGACGTCAGAGAACCCGGAAGGCGGAAGGAGCAGGAGACGCGAGGGACCGGAGAGACAGAGACGGAGAAGGCACGGGACGGAGACGAGGAGACCGGGATAACCCCGAACGACGTCGAGGAGGAAGAGGAGTGGTCGGAGGAGTGGTGGAGCCCCCCCTTCAGGAAGGACGTGCACGCCGCCGTAACTCAGGAGAGTTATGGCAGGGACGGTGAGTGACATCGTATGCGAGTCGGGGACTCGTAGGGGTAAAAGGAGTTGGGTGGGAGTACGAGGGAAGGAACGGGTCGGGCGAGAACGGGGAACATTCACGGGGCACTTGAGTGTGAGGGTTTACGCACGGTCTTATGTTCATTTCGGTTTCTTTCTTCTCTCCACGTATTTGGCTACATCCTCACCTCCCCTTCCCATAAACACTGAGTCTTAGGGGTTAGAAAGGATGTCAAAGCATCACAAAGAATTGTGACAGAAAGGGACGTGGCGTCGATGCTCCCTGACACTTCCTGACCACGTCTTCTTACACCGGGTGTGGTGACGGTCTCCAGCCTTTTATTGTATAAACAAAGAGCGAGGCAGACAGGGTGCTTACCGTCCTCTTTTGTTCTCTTTCCTCGAGCTTCCTGGAGGGACGGTGGACGGTGAGAACAACCCCGGTCAGGATAACAGAGAGGACGCGCCGAGGGACGGCCAGCAGCCATTAAGAACTTACCCAGAGGATGTATTGCCCGCCATAAGACTCTAAATAAATACCAACATTGAGAAACCACTAAAGCCTCCTAGATTCTGTTTCCGCCCATCCCTCCCACAGGAAACCTACCAAACCCACACATTTCTGAAAACTAGACACCCGGGTGGTTCCAGGGAGGTATGGCTTGCGTGGATCCCTCAAGGTTTTCTTACCCACAATCCCTGCAAACCTCAATTTTAACTGAAAAAATCACTTTTTCCACATATTTTTGTGTGGGAAAGTTGTAGCATCACCCGGCTGACACAAATTTCCTACCACCCAGCGTTCCCCCAGGTCTCGCGATGAAAATGGTGCCTTAC
The DNA here is from genome assembly GCA_963921515.1 of Calotriton arnoldi. Lineage (NCBI taxonomy): Eukaryota > Metazoa > Chordata > Amphibia > Caudata > Salamandridae > Calotriton > Calotriton arnoldi. The sequence continues at coordinate 1,958,106 of CAWUFW010002783.1, forward strand.
TCGTGTGGGAGGCCCAAGTACCCGCGACAGGCAAGGGCCCAAAATGTATTGAGGCGACATCAAAATTGCCTATCACAAAACGATCTGGTTTTGCAAGGGGGTTCACCTGGGTTTTTGGCCCCGTGCTCGGCGGCCAGCTAGGGAAACCTACCAAACCAACATATTTCTGAAAACTAGACATCCGGGGGGTTCCAGGGAGGAATGGCTTGTGTGGATCCCCCAACGTTTTCTTACCCAGAATCCCCTGCAAACCTCAATTTTAGCTGAAAAAAATCACTTTTCCCACACAATTTTGTGTGGGAAAGTTGTGGCATCACCGGGCTGACACAAATTTCCTACCACCCAGCGTTCCCCCAGGTCTCCCGATAAAAATGGTGCATCAATCGTGTGGGAGCCCCAAGTACCCGCGACCGGCAAGGGCCCAAAACGTATTGAGGGGAAATCAAAATTGCCTATCACAAAACGACCTGGTTTTGCAAGGGGGGTCACCTGGGTTTTTCCCCCGTGCTCGGCGGCCAGCTAGGGAAACCTACCAAACCCACACATTTCTGAAAACTAGACACCCGGGGGGTTCCAGGGAGGTATGGCTTGCGTGGATCCCTCAAGGTTTTCTTACTCACAATCCCCTGCAAACCTCAATTTTAACTGAAAAAATCACTTTTTCCACATATTTTTGTGTGGGAAAGTTGTGGCATCACTGGGCTGACACAAATTTCCTACCACCCAGCGTTCCCCCAGGTCTCCCGATAAAAATGGTACCTCACTCGTGTGGGAGGCTCAAGTTCCCGCAACAGGCAAGGGCCCAAAACGTATTGAGGCGACATCAAAATTGCCTATCGCAAAACGACATGGTTTTGCAAGGGGGTCACCTTGGATTTTGGCCCCGAGTTCGGCGGCCATGTAGGGAAAGCTACCAAACCCACCATTTCTGAAAACTAGACACCCGGGGGGTTCCAGGGAGGTATGGCTTGCGTGGGTCCCCCAACGTTTTCTTACCCAGAATCCCCTGCAAACCTCAATTTTAGCTGAAAAAATCACTTTTTCCACACATTTTTGTGTGGGAAAGTTGTGGCATCACTGGGCTGACACAAATTTCCTACCACCCAGCGTTCCCCCAGGTCTCCCGATAAAAATGGTGCCTCACTCGTGTGGGAGGACCAAGTACCCGCGACAGGCAAGGGCCCAAAACGTATTGAGGCGACATCAAAATTGCCTATCACAAAACAACCTGGTTTTGCAAAGGGGTCACCTCGGTTTTTGCCCCGTGCTCGGCGGCCAGCTAGGGAAACCTACCAAACCCACACATTTCTGAAAACTAGACACCCGGTGGGTTCCAGGGAGGTATGGCTTGCGTGGATCCCTCAAGGTTTTCTCACCCACAATCCCTGCAAACCTCAATTTTAACTGAAAAATTCTCTTTTTCCACATGTTTTTGTGTGGGACAGTTGTGGCATCACAGGGCTGACACAAATTTCCTACCACCCAGCGTTCCCCCAGGTCTCCCGATAAAAATGGTGCCTCACTCGTGTGGGAGGCCCAAGTACCCACCACAGGCAAGGGCCCAAAACGTATTGAGGCGACATCAAAATTGCCTATCACAAAACGATCTGGTTTTGCAAGGGGGGTCACCTGGGTTTTTGGCCCCGTGCTCGGCGGCCAGCTAGGGAAACCTACCAAACCCACACATTTCTGAAACCTAGACACCCGGGGGGTTCCAGGGAGGTATGGCTTGCGTGGATCCCCCAACGTTTTCTTACCCAGAATCCCCTGCAAACCTCAATTGTAGCTGAAAAAATCACTTTTTCCACACATTTTTGTGTGGGAAAGTTGTGGCATCACCAGGCTGACACAAATTTCCTACCACCCAGCGTTCCCCCAGGTCTCCCGATAAAAATGGTGCCTCACTCGTTTGGGAGGCCCAAGTACCCGCGACAGGCAAGGGCCCAAAACGTATTGAGGCGACATCAAAATTGCCTATCACAAAACTACCTGGTTTTGCAAGGAGGGTCACCTGGGTTTTTGGCCCCGTGCTCGGTGGCCAGCTAGGGAAACCTACCAAACCCATACATTTCTGAAAACTATACACCCGGGGGGTTCCAGGGAGGTATGGCTTGCATGGATACCCCAACGTTTTCTTACCCAGAATCCCCTGCAAACCTCAATTTTAGCTGAAAAAATCACTTTTTCCACACATTTTTGTGTTGGAAAGTTGTGGCATCACCGGGCTGACACAAATTTCCTACCACCCAACGTTCCCCCAGGTCTCCCGATAAAAATGGTGCCTCACTCGTGTGGGAGGCCAAAGTACCCGCGACAGGCAAGGGCCCAAAACGTATTGAGGCGACATCGAAATTGCCTATCACAAAACGACCTGGTTTTGCAAGGGGGGTCACCTGGGTTTTTGGCCCCGTGTTCGGCGGCCAGCTAGGGAAACCTACCAAACCCACACATTTCTGAAAACTAGACACCCAGGGGATTCCAGGGAGGTATGGCTTGCGTGGATCCCCCAACGTTTTCTTACCCAGAATCCCCTGCAAACCTCAATTTTAGCTGAAAAAATCACTTTTTCCACACATTTTTGTGTGGGAAAGATGTGGCATCACCGGGCTGACACAAATTTCCTACCACCCAGCGTTCCCCCAGGTCTCCCGATAAGAATGGTGCCTCACTCGTGTGGGAGGCCCAAGTACCCGTGACAGGCAAGGGCCCATAACGTATTGAGGCGACATCAAAATTGCCTATCACAAAACGACCTGGTTTTGCAAAGGGGTCACCTGGGATTTTGCCCCGTGCTCGGCGGCCAGCTAGGGAAACCTACCAAACCCACACATATCTGAAAACTAGACACCCGGGTGGTTCCAGGGAGGTATGGCTTGCGTGGATCCCTCAAGGTTTTCTTACCCACAATCCCTGCAAACCTCAATTTTAACTGAAAAAATCACTTTTTCCACATATGTTTGTGTGGGAAAGTTGTGGCATCACCCGGCTGACACAAATTTCCTACCACCCAGCGTTCCCCCAGGTCTCCCGATAAAAATGGTCCCTTACTCGTGTGGGAGGCCCAAGTACCCGCGACAGGCAAGGGCCCAAAATGTATTGAGGCGACATCAAAATTGCCTATCACAAAACGATCTGGTTTTGCAATGGGGGTCACCTGGGTTTTTGGCCCCTTGCTCGGCGGCCAGCTAGGGAAACCTACCAAACCCACACATTTCTGAAAACTAGACATCCGGGGGGTTCCAGGGAGGTATGGCTTGTGTGGATCCCCCAACGTTTTCTTACCCAGAATCCCCTGCAAACCTCAATTTTAGCTGAAAAAATCACTTTACCCACACATTTTTGTGTGGGAAAGTTGTGGCATCACCGGGCTGACACAAATTTCCTACCACCCAGCGTTCCCCCAGGTCTCCCGATAAAAATGGTGCATCACTCGTGTGGGAGCCCCAAGTACCCACGACAGGCAAGGGCCCAAAACGTATTGAGGCGACATCAAAATTGCCTATCACAAAACGATCTGGTTTTGCAAGGGGGGTCACTGGGTTTTTCCCCCGTGCTCGGCGGCCAGCTAGGGAAACCTACCAAACCCACACATTTCTGAAAACTAGACACCCGGGGGGTTCCAGGGAGGTATGGCTTGCGTGGATCCCTCAAGGTTTTCTTACCCACAATCCCCTGCAAACCTCAATTTTAACTGAAACAATCACTTTTTCCACATATTTTTGTGTGGAAAAGTTGTGGCATCACTGGGCTGGCACAAATTTCCTACCACCCAGCGTTCCCCCAGGTCTCCCGATAAAAATGGTGCCTCACTCGTGTGGGAGGCTCAAGTACCCGCAACAGGCAAGGGCCCAAAACGTATTGAGGCGACATCAAACTTGCCTATCACAAAACGACCTGGTTTTGCAAGGGGGGTCTCCTGGGTTTTTGACCCCGTGCTCGGTGGCCAGCTAGGGAAACCTACCAAACCCACACATTTCTGAAAACTAGACCCCCGGGGGGTTCCAGGGAGGTATGGCTTGTGTGGATCACCCAACGTTTTCTTACCCAGAATCCCCTGCAAACCTCAATTCTAGCTGCAAAAATCACTTTTTCTACACATTTTTGTGTGGGAAAGTTATGGCATCACTGGGCTGACACAAATTTCCTACCACCCAGTGTTCCCCCAGGTCTCCCAATAAAAATGGTGCCTGACTCGTGTGGGTGGCCCAAGTACACGCGACAGGCAAGGGCCCAAAACATTTTGTGATAGGCAATTTTGATGTCGCCTCAATATGTTTTGGGCCCTTGCCTGTCGCGGGTACTTGGGCCTCCCACACGAGTGAGGCACCATTTTCATCGGGAGACCTGGGGGAACGCTGGGTGGTAGGAAATTTGTGTCTGCCCGGTGATGCCACAAGTTTCCCGCACAAAAATGTGTGGAAAAACTGATTTTGTCAGCTAAAATTAAGGTTTGCAGGGGATTCTGGATAAGAAAACATTGGGGGATCCACGCAAGCCATACCTCCCTGGAACCCCCCCGGTGTCTAGTTTTCAGAAATGTGTGGGTTTGGTAGGTTTCCCTAGCTGGCCGCCAAGCACGGGGCCAAAAACCCAGGTGACCCCCCTTGCAAGACCAGGTCGTTTTGTGATAGGCAATTTTGATTTTCGCCTCAATACGCTTTGGGCCCTTGCCTGTCGCGGGTACTTGGGCCTCCCACACGAGTGAGGCACCATTTTTATCGGGAGTCCTGGGGGAACGCTGAGTGGTAGGACATTTGTGTCAGCCCGGTGATGCCACAACTTTCCCACACAAAAATATGTAGAAAAAGTGATTTTTTTCAGTTAAAATTGAGGTTTGCAGGGGATTGTGGGTAAGAAAACGTTGGGGGATCCACACAAGCCATACCTCCGTGGAACCCCGGGTGTCTAGTTTTCAGAAATGTGTGGGTTTGGTAGGTTTCCCTAGCTGGCCGCTGAGCATGCGGACCAAAACCCAGGTGACCCCTTGCAAAACCAGGTCGTTTGTGATAGGCAATTTTGATGTCGCCTCAATATGTTTTGGGCCCTTGCCTGTTGTGGGTACTTGGGCCTCCCACACGAGTGAGGCACCATTTTTATCGGGAGACCTGGGGAACGCTGGGTGGTAGGAAGTTTGTGTCAGACCGGCGATGCCACAACTTTCCCACACAAAAATGTGTGGAAAAAGTGATTTTTTTCAGCTAAATTCGGTGTTTGCAGGGGATTTTGGGTATGAAAACATTGGGGGGTCCACGCAAGCCATACCTCCCTGGCATCCCCCAAGTGTCTAGTTTTAAAAAATGTATAGGTTTGCTAGGTTTCCCTAGGTGCTGGCAGAGCTAGGGTTAAAAAACTACAGCTAGGCACTTTGCAAAAAAAGGGTCATTTTTCACTGTGAAAATGTGGTGCGTCCACCTTGCCTTTTGGGCCGTTTCCTGTCACTGGCACTAGGCCTACCCACACAAGTGAGGTACCATTGTTCTCGGAAGACTTTGGGGAACATGGGGTGGGTGGAATTTTGTGGATCTACGCAGATTCCAGAACTTTCCACCACAGAAATGTGAGGAAAATGTGTTTTTTTTTATAATTGTTTAGGTTTGCAAGGGATTCTGGGTAACAGAACCTGGTGAGAGCCAGTCAAGTCACCCCATCCTGGATTTCCCTGGGTGTCTAGTTTTCAAAAATGTATAGGTTTGCTAGATTTCCCTAGGTGCCGGCAGTGCTAGGGTTAAAAAACTACAGCTAGGCACTATGTAAAAAAAGGGTCATTTTTCACTGTGACAATCTGGTGCGTCCACCTTGCCTTTTGGGCCGTTTCCTGTCGCTGGCACTAGGCCTACCCACACAAGTGAGGTACCATTTTTCTTGGAAGACTTTGGGGAACGCGGGGTGGGTGGAATTTTATGGATCCACGCAGATTCCAGAACTTTCCGCCACAGAGATGTGAGGAAAATGTGGTTTTTTGGACAATTTTTTAGGTTTGCAAGGGATTCTGGGTAACAGAACCTGGTGAGAGCCAGTCAAGTCACCCCATCCTGGATTCCCCTGGGTGTCTAGTTTTCAAAAATGTATAGGTTTGCTAGGTTTCCCTAGGTTCCGGCAGAGCTAGGGTTAAAAATCTACAGCTAGGCACTTTGCAAAAAAAGGGTCATTTTTCACTGTGAAAATGTGGTGTGTTCACCTTGCGTTTTGGGCCGCTTTCTGTCGCGGGCACTAGGCCTACCCACACAAGTGAGGTATCATTTTTCTCGTAAGACTTTGGGGAACGCGGGGTGGGTGGAATTTTGTGGATCTACGCAGATTCCAGAACTTTCCACCACAGAAATGTGAGGAAAATGGGGGGTTTTTGACAATTTTTTAGGTTTGCAAGGGATTCTGGGTAACAGAACCTGGTGAGAGCCAGTCAAGTCACCCCATCCTGGATTCCCCTGGGTGTCTAGTTTTCAAAAATGTATAGGTTTTCTAGGTTTCCCTAGGTGCCGGCAGAGCTACGGTTCACAAACTACAGCTAGGCACTTTGCAAAAAAAGGGTCATTTTTCACTGTGAAAATGTGGTGTGTCCACGTTGCGTTTTGGGCCGTTTCCTGTCGCGGGCACTAGGGCTACCCACACAAGTGAGGTACCATTTTTCTCGGAAGACTTTGGGGAACACGGGGTGGGTGGAATTTTGTGGATCCACACAGATTCCAGAACTTTCCACCACAGAAATGTGAGGAAAATGTGTTTTTTTTTACAATGTTTTAGGTTTGCAAGGGATTCTGGGTAACACAACCTGGTGAGAGCCAGTCAAGTCACCCCATCCTGGATTCCCCTGCGTGTCTACTTTTCGAAATTGTATAGGTTTGCTAGGTTTCCCTCGGGGCCGGCAGAGCTAGGGTTCAAAAACTACAGCTAGGCACTTTGCAAAAAAAGGGTCATTTTTTACTGTGAAAATGTGGTGTGTCCATCTTGTGTTTTGGGCCGTTTCCTGTTGCGGGCACTAGGCCTACCCACACAAGTGAGGTATCATTTTTCTCGGAAGACTTTGGGGAACGTGGGGTGGATGGAATTTTATGGATCCACGCAGATTCCAGAACTTTCCACCACAGGAATGTGAGGAAAATGTGGGGTTTTTTACAATTTTTTAGGTTTGCAAGGGATTCTGGGTAATAGAACCTGGTGAGAGCCAGTCAAGTCACCCCATCCTGGATTTCCCTGGGTGTCTAGTTTTCAAAAATGTATAGGTTTGCTAGGTTTCCCTAGGTGCCGGCAAAGCTAGGGTCAGGGCCGGACTGGGAACAGAAACCGGCCGTGGCAAACTGCTCGGCCGGCCCCCCCTGGGGTGAGGGGGGAGTGCAGCTGAGCAGTTTGCGAGGGCCGGTTTCCGCCGATTTTGTTACCGGGGGCCGATATTGCCGACCCCCGGTAACAAAAACGGCCCCCCAGTGGCCCAAAACCGGCCCCCACCCTAGCGGCCTACCGGGGAAACGCCCGGTGCCCGCTATGGCCAGTCCGGCCCTGGCTAGGGTTCAAAAACTACAGCTAGGCACTTTCAAAAAAAGGGTAATTTTTCATTGTGAAAATGTGGTGTGTCCACGTTGTGTTTTGAGCTGTTTCCTGTCGTGGGCACAAGGCCTACCCACACAAGTGAGGTACCATTTTTATCAGGAGACTTAGGGTAACACAGAATTGTAGAGCAACTGTTATTACCTATTGACTTTCGATGCATTTCTGCCTTCCAAATGAAAGACAATGTGTAAAAAAGAAGTCATTTTGAAAAATGACCTATAATTCTCATGCTAGTATGGGTACTCCCAATTTCTGAAATGTGCAAATATCTACTGTTTCTAAACTCTATATTTTGTTCCCATTTCAGAAATACATAGGTGTCTTTCATACCGATTTTTCCATGTATACATTTTCCCAAATGAATTGCTATATACCCGGTACATAATAAAAAACCATTGCAAGACGCTGCTCAGTTATTGGCTCTGGGTTCGTCGGGTTCTTGGTGAACCTACAAGTCCTATATATCCCCACAACCAGAAAGGTCTAGCGGATGTAATGGTATATTTCTCTCAAACACTTGTCATAATTAGAAGAAGTTACAGGTGAAAATGTTGACACAAATGGCTGTTTTATTCAACTAATTTTCAATTTTTCCTATATTTAACTGTTAGTTTCTATGAAGAAACCTTGAAGGATCTACACAAATGACCCCTTGCTGAATTCAGAATTTTGTCTACTTTTCTAAAATGTATAGCTTTCCAGGATCCATTATTGCTTTCATACACATTTCTACCATTAACTGGAAAGAGGTTGAAAGCACAAAAAATAGCAAAAATAGGCTATGTCCCAGAAAAATGCCAAAACTGTGTAAAAAATGTTGGTTTTCTGACAAAAGTCTGTTTGTCCCTGAAAGCTGGGAAGATGGTGATTTCAGCACCACAACCCCTTTTTTGATACTGATGGAGCAAGGTTTCAAAAATGAAACTTGCTTGTATGCAATACTCCTCATAGTATTAATTTATTAAACTTGTACTGTCAATACTAATCTTTGCATTCACAAACACAGAAGGGATAGACGCTTGCCTATGTATTTTACTAATGAATAACGCTTGTCTATAAACCAAGATGGCCGCTAAAGCGCGGGAACTTCATTGCGCATGTCGCAACCTGATCACATGGTGTGACGTCTTTCTTTGCTTGGTGGGAAACTTCTGCTTCTGCGCAGTGTGCATTAAAATGGCCGCTAAATGTTTTCACATGCTTAAGCTTGCTCTCATGTCATTATTAAATTGTCGTTTTCTTAACGCTACTAATGCAGGATAGTATTATGATTAAATGGGAATAGAGTAGGGAAAGTGGGTATACAGTGAAACTTTTTATTTGTGATTTTAATATTTTCTTCTTACACTTTTAGTAATTCGTAAACTTGGGCCTGGGTTGGTGTCTTGAAACTCGAGAGACAGAGGGTTCTGCGCATGTGTCCTGTATGCCTGCCAAGTGAAGTCAACTTGGACGTCTCCCAAGGCCACGACCTATTGGCCGAAGATGATGTACTCAATGTTTCCGGCGGACAAATTGTTACTTTTCTCCAGTAAAATGTATAACATTTGTCGTGAGACGGGTGGGAAATAAAGTGAATGTATTAATCTGAAGGGGAGGGAACGTAAAGACAATAGGCTTTACAATTTAGGCCAAATCGATATGGTGCGAGAATCCACCCCTGTCCCTGTCCAATCAGAAGTAGTGGTCCCATATTTAGCAACATTAAGGGGAGGTACATGGGCGTAGAAGGGTATAATAGAATATAGCATTAGTAAATTAGTCAGAGCATGCGTTCACGAAGAACAGGCGTCCATACTGCCAGAGCGCTCTCAACTCCAGACTGCCCAGCTGATCGGTTGCTGACTGAATTCCTGACCGGAAGAGGTCCTGAGGAGGGGCGGCGGAGTCCATTGAAGGACGGGAGAATCGAGAGAAGTCGAGTATCAGAGAGGGGAACGGCGCAGGCGTCGTTGTAGAGAGGTTACCGGTCCTGTCCTGATCCTGGAAGAAGTCTTTGCTCTTCATCCTTCCTGGGTCCTATCTTTTCCAACTCCTTGGCCAAGGGGCTTGGTTCTCGCATTTAGGTAACTATACTGCAACCTTTAGTTGCGCTGCTGTCTCTATCTTCTCCTCTTCCTTAAACACCGTCAATGATTAGCAAAATCATTTCTATGCTTTTTCTTGGGTATTTCAATCAAGTACCGTGTTTTCTGTATTTTACTCTGCTAAAACTTTAGATAAACAATTTTAAAACTTCTTGACTCAGTGGTTATTTCAGGATTATGTACTATAATGAATGTCACTCATTTTAAACTTCCCAATTAGCAAAGGATCCATTGGTAAGTTATTACTCTTCAATCAGAAGGTAATTGGTAGCAGGGACTTTGATAAAAGAGTACATCTGACACCCAGCGTAAGTATTAGTGTAGTGTGAATGTATGGGCCCAAGTGAGTATATGGTGTATGAATGTTGTTGGCTAATATTGCGCTGGATCAGTTTTCTGGTAAGCAGAGGATGGTTTTTGTTACTCTTTGTTAATTGGGTAATGAGAATTTTATTTGTATTTTTTATGAACTAACATCCGCTTATTTTTGAGTTTTGTTATATGTTGTCCAGAATACCCCGGGGTAGGGAAAAAGAATAGTGGGTGGCAAGTGGAAGCCATACTGCAGTGAGGTTATCTGTCAGGCAGAAATAGTACTGAGAAGTTAAGCAGGACTTCAAGTACTCGTTAGGGACTCTATGCGTGTGAGTAATAGCAAAAAGGGTACGCTGATAAAAATTTGATGTTATATCACCTAGTAAGGGTAACATTGGAGAAGTAACAGGTACTTCTGGAGCTTGTGTGAAGAGTAGACGGAAGTGTTTTTACTCGTAGTGTATGTATTAGTAAACGGAAAGGTTTTACTAACGTGTGGAAGAAACTATCCTTTTCAAAATTAGTGGAAACTGGCACGATAGCGAATGTTTTATGTTGTTACTGAAATTTAATTAAGATTTATAGAGAAAATAAGTTTGCGTAAATTTTTGTAAAGGGAGGGTCAGTTGCCGGAGAGGGAGCTGACGTCACAAAATGCCGCGTTGTGGTAGGTTGAAACAGCGGGTGTGGAGAGACACTTGTAAAGGAGGGGTCAGTAGTCAGGAGTAGTACTGACGTCACAGGTGCCGCGCTGGGATTAGTTAACCAGCGAGGAAGGAAAAGAGCAGATTGTAAAGGAGGGGTTGACAGAGAAACGTCACCAAAAGGCCGCGCAAGGATTGGCTTGGAAATAAAAGATAGCAGACATTTGATTGGTCGAAAATATAGAAGCAAAATTCTTAGTGGATAAGGATTGCATGATAAAACGTGATCCGACTTTAACAGGAACTCGTCCGGATAGGAGATTCCTATGTTTTGCAGAATATAATTTTGTACACAGAAGATTAGATAGAATGTACCGAGAAAGGAGAAAAATGTCATTCTTACAAAAGATTAAGAATTATTTTAAAAAGGACAAACCAATCAAAACTAGAGAAGGAATTATTATTCCACCAGCTAAAACGCCAGCATCATTTATGATGATGGAGAGAGGTTATCATACTTGTGAATGGATGGAGAATTGGATAGAATACACCAAAAATGATGGAGTATTAGCATTTCCCGAGAATGGTACCTTCAATGGAAGAATTCTTCAAAACTTGAGATTGAGGATGAATGATTTAGAACCCAGACCTAGATTAACCCAGTACGAAGCTCTAGAAGAATGGGAAACCGAGGCATTTGAGTGGGATAGATCTAGAAGTAATAGGAGTTACCCAGGATTTTACCCCAGATATGTACGTGAGTCAAGAGAGGGTCAGATGAAACAATGGAGAAGGGCAATGATTACAGAGGGACTGTATCCATTATTCACAGAAGGAGAGAAATCAGGAGGCAAATGTACAGAAAAGACAAAACATTTAATGAGAAATGAGGATTCAGAAGACTAATTTATGGAAGAAATGTTAAGAAATCCCCCACCATATCAGGAAGGGACAAGTGGATGCACCCCAAGTGCACCACCAAAAACTCCATTAGTGCCACAGGTAATGCATGAGTTCACCCCGACTAGAATACTTCATGACAAAGAGAAAGAAGCCCTAGAAAAGACCAGAACAGAATTAATACAGAAAATAACTCAGATAAAAGTACATCCTGATTCGTTGACCATACCAGTAACAATTGGTCCAGTGGTTCCATTATATGGTACTCCGGGAAATTGTCCTCAACCCATACTTGCACCTACTCCTGTGAGTAATCCCAGACCTGAAGCTCCAGTTATAATTGAGGATCAATTTAGTGACTGTGAATCCACAATATCACTTATGGACTTGCCTATTCGAGGTTCTGTAAATAGTACTCCAAGAAAAGATGTACCTGGAGGTTCAAAAGATGTAAGTTTAGTAACTTCATCAGGAACAAAAAGTGCTACCATAGTAACACCTGAAGATCTAGAAAGATGGGTACAAGGGTCAGTTAAACAGTGCACACCTCCAAAAGTACTGAATATCCATAAATTAAAAGTTGAATTAGAAGAAATAATAGCAGGAAATGTAGGAGTAGAACGCTTGAATACCTATGATGAAGAAGAATTATTATTCTTGTGCAGGAGTATCACTAGAAATGTAAAGATATTCCATGAAAAATTGTCCAATTTAGCACTACAGATGGGCATAGAAATAGGGAGATCAAAGGTACTACAGAAACCCTATAGAGCAGAATTTTCAGACAAAGATTTAGAAAATATGAATGCATCTGGAAGAAGACTGCAAATAAGAGAATTAATGTTAGTTTTACAAAAATGGGGAGATCTAGATAAATGGAGATCTAGGTGGACCTGAAACTTGGAATGAGGTGAAGAAATTGCAAGATGAGGTTGATGAAAGTGAAAAATATTTGTGGATCAAAGTGGGTTGCTCCCAAAGAGGAGAAGATGGAGTGTGGATCAGTGTAGATGGCAGACCAGTCCTGCCAGACTGTTTACTCTCACAAATGGCCAGAATGCATCATGGAGACACACACATAGGGAGAGATGCAATGATTAGACTGTTCAGACAAAATTGGTACAATCCCAAATTCAGGGCTGTTGCAGAGAGTCTTTGCCAGAGATGTCTAACTTGCCATATGCATAATCCAGGCAGGAAAACGATAATTGGGTTTGGAAAAATTGGAAAGGCAGAGGGCCCATTTATAAGACTCCAGTTCGACTTCATACAGTTACCACCATGCAGAGGACTAAAATATGTTTTAGTCATAGTGTGTCTGTTTTCAAAGTGGGTGGAGGCTTACCCTACTAGGAGAAATGACAGTATTACAGTTGCAAAACTGTTGTTACGTGAGCTCATACCTAGGTTTGGTTTCCCAGTATCTTTGGAATCAGATAGAGGAAAACACTTTAATAGCGAAGTGATCCAGATAATCTGTGAAGCATTTCAAATAAAACAGAAATTGCACTGTGCATATCGCCCAGAGGCTTCTGGAGTGGTTGAACAATTGAATGGCACTATAAAGCCAAGATTGGGAAAAATGTGTGCATCAACATCATTAGAGTGGCCAGACGCATTGCCACTTGTCTTGATGGGAATCAGAAGCATACCTGACAGAACAACAGGATTGATCCCCCATGAAATAATGATGGGAAGAGCAATGAGACAAACACATGTTCCCACAAACAAATTAGTAAATATATCTGATGATATGGTTCTGGATTATTGCAAAGGATTGGCTGACCTAGTGCGTTCTGTCTCTCATCAGGTTGGAGAAGACGCAGTTTCCAGGCAGCCTGAACTAGAACATGATCTGAATCCTGGTGATTGGGTGGTAGTGAAGAATCACACCAGAGAAACGTGTCTATCACCCAGGTGGAGCAGACCTTGTCAAGTTATATTGACCACCAATACAGCAGTGAAGTGTGCAAGATTTCCTAATTGGATTCATGTAAGCCACACAAAGAGAGTACCAGACCCTGAAGAAGAGAATCCACAGACAACGCCAATCACTGAAGAAGCTGAAGGTTGCCCAGCTGAGGAATCTCAGGCTAGAGGTTCGAGAGAAGCTGACGGGGAACAACTGAGCACAAGTCAGGATTGGATACCAGTGGTAGAAGTTCCTGAAGTATACCACAGAACAAGAAGTCAAGCGAAATTGGAAGAAATTGAAGAAGATCAGATAGGTGAAGAAGAAGAAGAAGTTCAGGATCAAGAAGAAAAGATAGTAAAAGATCCTGAACAAAATAAGATAGGGAAAGAAAATTGGACTCAAAACAGTGAAGATTTAATTGACTTTACACAGGGAAAGACAGGTTTAGAAGAATCAGGTCAGGCTGCAGAAGTTCACAGTGCAATAAGCCCTGATCAGAAGCAGTTAGATCAAGAAGAATTCACTAAAGAAAAAGGGGTAACTACAAATGAACATAAAGAAATAAAAAAGGAACAAAGCCAACATCTTGAAAGTCATTGTGGAGCTACTGAAAAGAAACCAATCAGACCTGAAAAAGAACAAATAAAAGAAGCAGTAATCAAAGAAAACAAAACAGTATTGTGCAGTGAAAGTAACAAGATCTCTAAAGACGTAAACAGAGAAACAGTGCCAACAAAGAAAACAAGAAAAGGAGATCATTGGCCAAGTGTCATTAAAAGAGTAAAATACCACATAACAACCAGAAGTGAAGATCCAGAACAAGTACCTGAATTGACAAGTCAAACTGAACAAGAGAAAAAGTCAGGAAAAAGAAAAAGTAAAAGACTGAGACTTGTGAATAACAAATTCAAGGGTCCTGACTGGACTTATATCATTCTTGAAGATTTTGAAAGCTCAGAGTCAAGTGACAGTGGTGGCGAAGGAACAAGTGCAGAATTAACATACGAAGAAGAAACAAGACCACCCTGACTAAACAAAAGAATCATCTAAAGAAAAGAAGAAGAGATAAGAAGAGAAATCTTCCTTGTCGAAAAATGCCTGATGATAGAGTTACTGGGAGACCAAAAAGAAATTGTTGTAGGAGATGCTGTGCAATCTGCATATGTAGTCTAGTATTGGTGCTTATAGTATGGTTAGCCCTGATTGTAGCAATTCCTTACCTTATGATAAAAGATAAGAAGTTTAATAATGAAACTAAAGGGAGGACAGCAAACATGAAGGGCAATAGAGTAGAATTAAAGGCAAAAGATGAGGCAGAAATTCATCATGAAATAGCTGATAACGAAACTAGTTTAAATGTTTTCACAAAGTTATTGTTTCAGTATGTAGACACAATGGAAGTTAGTAATTGTTATGTCTGTATGAAGTTACCTGAATCAGTAGCGGAAGGATTAACATACCATCATTTACCACTGACATATGGCATCTCATGTAGTGTATTAACAAGTTTATTTTATAGAACAGGTAGGCTACAGTATTATTATTCAAACTTAGATGTGATATTTTCTGAGGTTCCGATTCGCAAGAGAATGAACCCAGTGCTTACTAGTCAAGACGCACAGTTTATGGGAGAGTTTTTCTTAACAATGAAATCGATAGACATAACACATGCACATAGACACAATCTAACATGTTCTTTACTTGAAGAAGAAAAGATATTTTTGAATTTAGTAGAAGATAGAAGACATGATTTTCAAAAGAAAGCTTCAGAGCATAAGGCTCAGTTGCCACCTTGGGCGGAGAAGGAAGGGAGTTATACACCTGGTAAAGCTCAAGCTGCAATGGCTCTGGATTTCGTAAAGAAAGGGAAAATTTGTCTTCATAGGTTAAAAACTGATTATAACAATGTTTTCATCGGTACCAGTGAATGTGAACACAATTTTTTAATTATTGGAGGTTGGGGACTCAAAGGAGGAACAGATTCAGTTTTTCCTGGAATTTATTATGTATGCGGGAATAAGGCTTACTTTAGGCTTCCTGCAAGATGGTATGGAAGTTGTTATTTTGGAATAGTTTTTCCAAAGATATACCACGTAAAAAGAAACACTGGAAGCAGTGAAAACAATAATGAATTAATACGTAGTAAAAGAGCTAGTTTTTCAGAAATTGTAGGTGATATATTTGGTGCATTGATACCTTCAGTGGGAATAATTCTGAACTCAAGGAAAATATGCAAATTGTCTACAGTGGTTGATCGTTTATCAACGGATACTGCTGGAGGTTTTCTAATGATTAATACGGAGATGGTTGCGATTAGATCTATGGTGATGCAAAATCGACTTGCTCTTGACATTCTATTGGCAAAAGAGGGAGGAGTCTGTAAATTATTGAAGAAAAAAACATTGTTGCACTTATATTCCTGATAAGAGTGCAGAAATTGGAACGTATATTCAGAACATAACTAAACTTGAGAAAGAACTTAAACCACTGGAAGTTGATAGTGTATGGGAAAGATTGACAAATAGTATCTCGTCAATTGGAACCTGGTTTGCTAATATAGGGAAATGACTTATAGGTCAAATATTAGTACCCTTAGCAGGGATAGCAATAATAATTTTAGCAATAACAATATGGTGCAAATGCTGTAGAAAGAATGTAACATATAAAGTGACAGGAAAAGGAAAGAAGAGAAAACTAGATGAAATCGAACTAGAAGAATGGAGAAGTGATTTATACAAGAAATTAAAAGGAGACTGTAAGAATAGAAAAAGTAAAAATGAGAATGAAACGATTTGCTAAAAGTTGGCATCTGATTGAGGGTAGTATTGTGATGGCTCAGAAACGCCATCAGAGAGGGGATTGATGGAGCAAGGTTTCAAAAATGAAACTTGCTTGTATGCAATCCTCCTCATAGTATTAATTTATTAAACTTGTACTGTCAATACTAATCTTTGCATTCACAAACACAGAAGGGATAGACGCTTGCCTATGTGTTTTACTAATGAATAACGCTTGTCTATAAACCAAGATGGCCGCTAAAGCGCGGGAACTTCATTGCGCATGTCGCAACCTGATCACATGGTGTGACGTCTTTCTTTGCTTGGTGGGAAACTTCTGCTTCTGCGCAGTGTGCATTAAAATGGCCGCTAAATGTTTTCACATGCTTAAGCTTGCTCTCATGTCATTATTAAATTGTCGTTTTCTTAACGCTACTAATGCAGGATAGTATTATGATTAAATGGGAATAGAGTAGGGAAAGTGGGTATACAGTGAAACTTTTTATTTGTGATTTTAATATTTTCTTCTTACACTTTTAGTAATTCGTAAACTTGGGCCTGGGTTGGTGTCTTGAAACGCGAGAGACAGAGGGTTCTGCGCATGTGTCCTGTATGCCTGCCAAGTGAAGTCAACTTGGACGTCTCCCAAGGCCACGACCTATTGGCCGAAGATGATGTACTCAATGTTTCCGGCGGACAAATTGTTACTTTTCTCCTGTAAAATGTATAACATTTGTCGTGAGACGGAGTGGGAAATAAAGTGAATGTATTAATCTGAAGGGGAGGGAACGTAAAGACAATAGGCTTTACAATTTAGGCCAAATCGATATGGTGCGAGAATCCACCCCCTGTCCCTGTCCAATCAGAAGTAGTGGTCCCATATTTTAGCAACATTAAGGGGAGGTACATGGGCGTAGAAGGGTATAATAGAATATAGCATTAGTAAATTAGTCAGAGCATGCGTTCACGAAGAACAGGCGTCCATACTGCCAGAGCGCTCTCAACTCCAGACTGCCCAGCTGATCGGTTGCTGACTGAATTCCTGTCCGGAAGAGGTCCTGAGGAGGGGCGGCGGAGTCCATTAGATGGGAGAATCGAGAGAAGTCGAGTATCAGAGAGGGAACGGCGCAGGCGTCGTTGTAGAGAGGTTACCGGTCCTGTCCTGATCCTGGAAGAAGTCTTTGCTCTTCATCCTTCCTGGGTCCTATCTTTTCCAACTCCTTGGCCAAGGGGCTTGGTTATCGCATTTAGGTAACTATACTGCAACCTTTAGTTGCGCTGCTGTCTCTATCTTCTCCTCTTCCTTAAACACCGTCAATGATTAGCAAAATCATTTCTATGCTTTTTCTTGGGTATTTCAATCAAGTACCGTGTTTTCTGTATTTTACTCTGCTAAAACTTTAGATAAACAATTTAAAACTTCTTGACTCAGTGGTTATTTCAGGATTATGTACTATAATGAATGTCACTCATTTTAAACTTCCCAATTAGCAAAGGATCCATTGGTAAGTTATTACTCTTCAATCAGAAGGTAATTGGTAGCAGGGACTTTGATAAAAGAGTACATCTGACACCCAGCGTAAGTATTAGTGTAGTGTGAATGTATGGGCCTAAGTGAGTATATGGTGTATGAATGTTGTTGCCTAATATTGCACTGGATCAATACCATTTGCAGGGAAAAAACCAGACGCTTTCATCTGTAGCCCTTTTTTCCCATTTTTCACCAAAAAAAATGTTGCTGTATTTTGGCTAATTTCTGGGTCCCCTCCAGGGAAATCCACAAACCCTGGGTACCTTTAGAATCCCCATGATGTTGGAAAAAAAGGACGCAAATTTGGCGTGGATACCTTATGTGGTCAAAATGTTACAGGGGCCTAAGCGCGAACTACCCCAAATAGCCAAAAAAAGGCTTAGCCCAGGGGGGGAAAAGGCCTAGCAGCGAAGGGGATAAGGAAAATTCCAAAATGTAATCAATTATTTAACACCAAAATGACAAAAATTCAATCAGTGGAACCGGAGAAATGCAATTTCAAAGTTTTAAATAAAAAAAGTGGCTAGAAGTACAAAGCGCCAACTGTGGTTATCTGGTCGCGCAGGACCGGGACAAAGCCATAAGTTCAGATCAACCACGATGGAGCGTGGGCCGGATACAGGAATCCAGTTAGGCCTACTGAACAAGAGTACCTTAAATCGTGGTTGCAGAGCATTGCGAGACCCCATGTTGAGGATGCGTTGTGCAGCAGAGGCGATGCAAGGCCCTGGAGTGGAGATGTGTCGCTCAACGGCAGTTCTGGGAAACTGCGAGGCTGTGATGTGAGAACCTGCCTTGTCATTGAGGATGCCGTCAAAGAGGTGCTTGTGATGCAAGGTCCAGCTTCAAAGGTGCGTTGAGCAGTGGGTCCATTACAGAGTTTGGTGAGGCGATGTGTCACGTTGCATCGGTTCTGCTGGGACCACAGTTGGACTGGCAGAGTAACTTCGGCCCACTTCCAAGGGTCCAGGACTGGGAAGGCACCTCTTTGGAGGGTAGGACTCACAGCAGACCGAGCCCAGGTGCTGGTCAGGAGGCCTGCCATCTAGCCCTAAGAGTCACTGTGGTGTTCCTGGGTTCAAGATGCAGGTCCGGTCCTTCAATCAATCAGTAGGACAACAGAGTAGCAGTCCTTCTGGCAGAGCAGCACAGTAGTCCTTTTGAGTCTTCCACAGGTCCAGAGGTGTACCGAAGAATTAGGTCTGAGGGTCAATATTTATACTTGGTGCCCACTTTGAAGTAGGAGAAGGTTACAGAGGATTCCACACTCAAAGGTGTTTGGAATGTCCTGCCTCCCAGCACTGGCCCCAGATCGTCTGGGGTCACAATAGACTAGTGTCAAACCCATTGTGAGTGTGTTCAGGGAGAGCCTTTTGTGATGTGCAAGTATGGTAGGTGACAGCTCCTCCTCATCAAGTCAGAGATGGCCCATCCTGCCAACATCCATGGCCCTTTGTCTCACTGTCTAACAATGGGAACGTCAAAGGAAGTTCCAGCACAGCATGGACTGTAAATTCCATGCTGTGCTGGAACTGGTGGTGCTTGCACACGGGGGCACATGTTGTGCCCACCTGTGTGCATCCACATGGAGTGGGGTTTCTTTCCTCACTACTACTGTTTTCATGGAGCAAAGACCTCCATGAAATCAGTGGCAGTGAGGAAATTCGTAATATGCTTGGCTGGATCGCAGCAGTCCTGCCAAGCATATTACTGCCTCAAGCCTGCCGTGCCACAGCCAGGGAACGGTGCAGTCTGAGGGCGGCAGTCTCAGGGCGGCAAGACCGCCAAGGTCGTAATGTGGTGGTCGGAAGAACGCCACCACCGCCCCACCATGAGTCTGGTGGTCTGAGGACCGCCAGACTCGTAATTAGGCCCTTAGTGCCTAGTTAAAAAAAACATGTATCAGAGTCCACACAGGGCCTGCTGCCA
Source organism: Calotriton arnoldi (assembly GCA_963921515.1). Taxonomy (NCBI): domain Eukaryota; kingdom Metazoa; phylum Chordata; class Amphibia; order Caudata; family Salamandridae; genus Calotriton; species Calotriton arnoldi. Next base: position 1,977,749 of record CAWUFW010002783.1, read on the forward strand.
GACTTAGGGCCTGATTCCGATGTGGTTGGGAATGGCTCCAACCGTCGGTGGGAGCCGTTCCGACTGCATCAGAATTGCCCGTTCAGATTCCTTTCCGACCGATCCATTTCGATGGGCTTGGTCGAAAGGGAATCCGATTCGGATTTCCGAATGGCCTCCAACGGGCTTGGAGAGCCCTCAGTAATCCCTCGGTCGGCTCTTTCCAGCCGAGGATTACAATGGCAGCTTCCTACTGCCTTTCTGTGCCAGCCTTTCCGACACAGAAAGGCATTGGGAATCTGTCTTTGGGGGCCCCCAGCAGGGCCCCCATGGGGGCAAGGCCGCCCAATGGCGTCCTAGGGGGCACATACGGTGCCTCCCTGTTGATCCCTGCACCCGGTGGCAGGCACCTTGAGGTGCCTGCCACGGGGTGCAGGGATGAACTGCACCTCTGCTCTTTACAATGGGAGCATGCATTCCATTCAGAATGCATGCTCCCATTGTAAAGAATAGGCAGGTGACCGAACAGGGTTCGGTCGCATCCTACTTCCTGGGCTGGAACCAACGACAGGAGGTCGTTTGGTTTCAGTTCCAAACCGATGTCGGACAGACTCCGGTGCGTCCGACATCGGAATCGGGCCCATACTATCTCAACTGCTATAGATGGCCAACTTTCATAACACACAGGTTTCATTGCAAAGTGGCAACTTCCAGTGGGACCAACACTGGGCATGACAATTGTCAGAACCCATTCAGCAGTCACTGGCAAGCTGGGTTTACGGGACCACAACCCTGGGGTTTGGAGCCTTTAACCACTGATGTCCAGGGGCCTGCCATTGCTAACTGTGTGCCAAGTCTCTCAGTTACAAACTTGACTCTTACGGTAGGGAGGGCAATCAGTCCAGGGCGTCTGAGGGAGGCAGTGTGGGGGTAGAGGCTGAGTGCCTTGTCTAGAGTTTGGCAGATAGAATACTGTGCCACAAATGTGGCAAAGTCCCTTGTCCTCCAAACAGGTTGGTCCACTCGCTCAATTATGATTTAGGCAGACGTTTCCGCTGACAGCCATGTTTCCACTGGCAGAGCCTCTTCTGGCTCGGCCAGTTAAAGCCTTAGAATGACTGCTCCACGAACATCAGGTCGTTGTTCTACGTAACTCAGACCATCTGCCTTATTTAGGGTGCATGTTCTAATGCACTGTAGGAAGCTGGCTCTATATATAATATACCAAAGTAAGATACAGTGTGCACAGAGTCCAGGGAGTCCCCAAGGGTATAGCAGAGGCTAAATTAGGTAGGTACTAACAGCTCTCTTTGTGGTAGTGTGGGCGAGCAGTTAGGCTTATCCAGAGGGTCTGTTAAGCATTTATTGTATTCACTCCATCAAGGACTGATTATACACACTCAGAGACAGAATCCAGATCAATTAGGTAAGTATAAAAAAGGTATACTTATGTTTTATTTTTAGAACCAAGCAGGACTTGGCACAGGTAAGTAAAATACACTTCTCAAATGCAAGACTGTTCAAGGAAATGCAGTTGTGGTTGAATTTACAATTGTTACAGGTTTGTATCACTTTAAAATGCAGTTTTAATTACTTTTCACTACTCTAGGATTCATTTTGGATTACATTGAGTAATGGAGGTGGTATGCCTAGATACCACACCTTTGGATTTCACAATACATGGTAAGTACGACTTTTTATACTTTGCAATTTAGTTCTCTTTTCTCCATACAATAACAATTCCACAATTAGAACATTTTTAGGCCCAAATTCTCACTACATGGGTTCCTACGGGAGAAAAATGGTTATCGGTTTTATGGGTAAGTACATGACATTCGAGTGGGAAATTTGGGGGTTAGGACCAAGATTCACCAAGGTGTAGATGGGCACTTGAGTTGCAGCACCAGTGGCACTGGGGCGGCCAGGTGCAGAGTGCAGGGGCCCAATGTTAGCCAAAGGGACTAAGGGGGCCTTCGGTTAGGGACTGCTGACGAGCAGGCCACTGGGTTGTGAGAGCAAAGCTCCCAGGATTAAGGTCAGCACTGCAGGGGCCAACGACCAGCACAGGAGCTGCACCACCAGCGACACTGGGGTGGCTGGGTGCAGGGTGCAAAATGGACGACGGGACCCCAGTGCTTTCCAATGGAGACCTTTCGGTTCTGCGAAGTTGCTGCAGGCTCAGGCAGGGAGACTTCCTGGAGGCAACCACCGGCTGGAGAGGTAAGTTGGGATCTTGGGGAATGCCTGGACACCGTCGGGTGGGCCACCCGAGGCCATGGGGCGTTGGGTGCAGGGGAGTCTTCTGGCATCGGGTTTTCTTACCAGCTCCGGTCGCAGTCGTGGGACCCTTCAGGTTGATGTTGCAGGCGTCGTCTTGAGGCTTGAGAGAGGTTGGGGATCACCAGATCCCAGGTTAGGATCGCTGGGGAGACCTCCTTGTGGTGTTGGGCCACTCGAACTCGGGCCGTGGGCGTCGGGTGCAGAGTGGTGCAGAATTGCAGAGTCGCCGGAGTCCGGATTCTATAGTAAGTCTTTGTTTTGAGCAAGTCTGGTGTTCACGGGAGACAGAGTCCCTGAGAGGGTTGCAGGGCAGGTCCTCCAAGCTCTGGGGGTTGCTGGCTGCTGGACTCGCCGGGGTTCTTGCTGTAGGCAGGTCATAGACGGGACAGGCCGGTAGGGCTGGGGCCAAGGCAGTTGGTGTCCTCTTCTTCCTGGGTCAGCACTGCTCTTCGGTCCTTCTTCTTTCTTCCTTGAATCTGAGGAGGCAAGGTTCAGGGTTGCCCCTAAATACAAAATTTAGGGGCATTAAAGGGGTGTGCAGGTCAGGACCAATGGCCGTTCCCTTGGGGTGAGTACACCCCCTATTATGCCGCCCTCCAGTGAGAGGGGGATTGAGCTTCTCTCTAATTGGCTGAGTCCCCCAATCTTCAAGATGGAGACGACTGAGATGTGTGCTTAACCTCGCCTCCCCCACCGTAGGGGTGGGGTTGGCAAAGGTGGGCACACCTCTCTTCTTAGCTTAGTTTTCCCACCGATTCTCCCCCCCAAAGTGGGGACCAGAACCGGTGGGAGCCAGTTGCTGGAGGCAGCAAAGGGCAGGGACAGCTTCCAAAGGCGGCAGGCCTTTGAAGCTTCTCCTTTCGTGGACCCAGCCCATCCTGGGGTAGGAGGCATGACACCTCTGCCCAGAATGGGCTTTGTTTCTGGACCAAAAGAGCGGAGGCTTTCTACCCAGGGGTCCAGAAACCTGTCTGGTGGTGGCAAATGGCAGTCAGCCATTCAGGAACCACACCAGGGCTGGTCGAGTTTCAGGGGGCATCTCTAAGATGCCCTCTGAGTGCGTATTACATTAAATCCTACATTGGCATCAGTGTGGGTTTAATGTGCTGAGAAGTTTACTTCAAAACTTCCCAGTTTTTAGTAAAGCCAATTATGGAGCTGTGGAGTTCGTAAGGACCAACTTCCAGACCATATACTCTTTATGGCTTTACTACACTTACAATGTCTAAAAATGGACTTAGATACTGCAGGGGTGCAGGGCTCATACCACTATACCCTCACCTTAGGGCTAGGGCACCCTGTAGAGGGGTGACTTACCAAGGCCCCAGGCAGTGGATTGCAGGCATGGCACACAGGGATGTGTGCCATGTCGACTCTTCAATTTTCTCTGCACTGAAACACGCAGCCTGCAGTGGCAGTGTGTGTGTGTGTTAAGGTGCAGGGCCTCTAAGGGTGGCACAATAGGTGCTACAGCCCTTAGAGGCCTTCCCTGGTCACAGTGCCCTTGGTACCCATGGTACTTTTTACAAGGGGCTTACCTGTGGCCAGGGTATGCCAATTTTGGATACAAAGGTACAGTTTTGGGAAAGAACACAGGCCCTGGGAACTTAATTGACAGGGTCCCAGGGCACATCAAGTCAGGTTGCATCAGATGTCAGGCACAAAGTGGGGGATAACCATGCAAAAAGGGGAACTTTCCTACACATGCTTTTTTTCCTATTTAGTACCAGCCTGGATGTCCCTAACAGAACAAAATCAAAACAACCCTCACACGCTGGGAGAAACGTCCCAGGGTTTCAAGGCCATTCGTTTTTTGTATTCAAAAACTCCTGGTTTAGGAGTTTATTTTGGAAAAACAAAAAACTTTGCAGAGCGGCTGCATGAAACATAGCAGCTGCTCAGCAAATCTATAGTGCCTTCAGAGGAGCTGTCATGGCGGCGGCCCTACTGAAGTCACAGAGATCTCTACCAGGTAGGGGGTGATCTCGAAATATATCTCTGCCACCCTGGCAGGATGACGAGATGTCCACCAAACTACGAATAAGGCCATTAGGGCTCAAACGGTCAATGAAGAAATGCAATCAGAACTTTTTAGCCCAGTATTTTTTTTTGTAATAAGAGAAGTACTTTACTCACTCACTAAAAAGTAATAGTACACATGGGAAATTTTAATCAGCGACAGTTGTTAGACGGGTGCTATGGCATACTAAACACACCGAAATGTGCTGGTGTAAGTCTGGCACAGGCTGAGACAAGCTCACTACGATAAGGTGCAAGCAGCTTCCCGGGTTCTGTAACTCATAAGCCAGTCCATACATACCTCAATACTAAGGTTCTTTAAGGCAATTCTGTTCAACTGGGTTACATAACTCACGGGTGTTTTAGCAGAAAGAGATGCAGTCAATGTTCACGTCTATGTGGCTCAAGTTACCTGGTAGACCGGGTGTTGGAACACACACCGAAGCGTGCTGTGGCTAGTAACTGGAGCATGGGAGACCGGTCCTCCTCGCAGTTCCCGTTAATGTGGGCTAGAGTAAAGTTGCTCCAGGCGTGAGCAGCACAGGTCCAGCAGCGCCCCAGGGTCCCTCGTTATCACAAATCCTCCCACTGGAGTTTTCTCAGGGCTTTGACCGCAAGGCTTGGTGATACAGCAGAATCAGCACCTGGTCTTTGGCCTCTGGCAGATGACTACAGTTGGTTCTGTCGGGTAAGAACAATTGCTTCAAAGTTCATGAGCTCAATCATAAAACATACATTATGGGTTGTAGCAACAATGCATTGGTGATTAAGTTGGAACACAAAAGACAGACAATTTTACGCTACGTCAAAAGTATTTACTTTTTGTTCTATAAAGAAGTATTATTATGCATTTTACAATGAGGCTGTCAACAAGTCCATTGAAGATTGGAGTGACATTAAATATAGTGAAAAAAGGAAGGTGCTCAGTGACATGAGTGAAGTAAGTGTCGTTTATACATAGGTGAGACAAACTTATGTACAAATTATACAAGAGAGAAAGGAGCTAAAAATGGTCAGTATAACGAGGAAAACAGTGTCTCTGGTAGATCACACGATTGCTTGCTAATTTAGAACCAGAAGACCTGATGGAACTGAACCAAAAACGAACGTCGATGTTTCGACCCTGACGTAAGCATTATTTAAGAAAGCGTCATGGCGGGTCTTCTTCAGGACAAGGTGAAAGATGAAAGGGGAAGACAGCCCATTTGTGGAGACAATTCTCCTAAAACTGCCTTAAAGGATGTCGGAGACTGGCCGGTAATCAGAAGAATTCAGGAAGACTCCAAAATATGTAAAATCTCAAAATGAATCTGGAGGTTAGAGCCATTTTCGATCTGTGTGAATTATTTGGAACTGAGTCCTAGGATTGGGGTGCTCTTGAGTCACGTCTAACAGTCTCTACTCAGTTCTGATTGTATGGATCGGGCGTGGAGGACTAAAATATTTAAGTTCCCCCGCAGGGCGGACTGATTTCCAGTGCGGCCCTACCCCACAAGATCCAAATAATTCACACAGATCGAAAACGGCTCTAACCTCCAGATTCATTTTGAGATTTTACATATTTTGGAGTCTTCCTGAATCCTTCTGATTACCGGCCAGTCTCCAACATCCTTTAAGGCAGTTTTAGGAGAATTGTCCCCACAAATGGGCTGTCTTCCCCTTTCATCTTTCACCTTGTCCTGAAGGAGACCCGCCATGATGCTTTCTTAAATAATGCTTACGTCAGGGTCGAAATGTCGACATTCGTTTTTGGTTCAGTTCCATCAGGTCTTCTGGTGCTAAATTAGCAAACAATCGTGTGATCTACCAGAGACACTGTTTTCTTTGTTATACTGACCATTTTTAGCTCCTTTCTCTCTTGTATAATTTGTACATAAGTTTGTCTCACCTATGTATAAACGACACTTACTTTACTCATGTCACTGAGCACCTTCCTTTTTTCACTATATTTAATGTCACTCCAATCTTCAATTGACTTGTTGACAGCCTCATCGTAAAATGCATAATAATACTTCTTTATAGAACAAAAAGTAAATACGTTTGATGTAGCGTAAAATTGTCTGTCTTTTGTGTTCCAACTTAATCACCAATGCATTGTTGCTACAAGGCAAAATGTATGTTTTATGATTGAGCTCATGAACTTTGAAGCAATTGTTCTTACCCGACAGAACTAACTGTAGCTTTCTATATAGATACCCAGGTTCTGAGGGACACAGGCTTACCCCATTGTTACTATACATTCTCTGGCAGATGACAGCATGTCCTGGTTGTGCTAACTGACACCTACAGGGGCGGGAGGAGGATTCAGCTCACTTGGTTTGTAGCAGAAACTCTTTGAGATGTCAGGAGACCATCCCTAGGCTTAGGTCAGCACCGGTTTTACTCCCAAGTTCAGTCCGTTTCTACTGGGCTGCACTACACTCCAGGCACAGCAGCAGGACTTCTCCTTGGGTGGACTCTTCCTGCAGGGTCAGGTGGTCTGGCAAGCTTACAGCCCTCCAGCAAGATGCACAGATATAAGGTGATGCCCATTAACCTCTGGGTGACCGGCTATCACAAATACCAGCCCCGGATCTCAGCAGTCCTTCAAGTGTTCTGGGGAGCTCTTCCTCCATTGGGTAGTGAAGAACTTGGAACTGGAACCAAGTGGGATAATTTGGATCCCTGTGAGGTTACAAGTAAGCAGGCCCCCTAAAAGGCCTTGCAATACCTAAATACCTGCACAGGTGAGTGAAGGAAACAACACAACTGCTGTAACGAACAGGAGAAAATAGGGAAAGGGAGTGACAGTAATGATGGACTGGACTTCGCTCTCGGAATTGATTTGTCACAGGCTGGGAATGGCACTAAGTAACATCGATGGAGGGGGAATGGTAAATCATGACACCAGCTGTATGTAAGTAAGAGACCACAGGTAAATACACTGGTACCGGCCAGAATGAGCCAGCAAATCTTAAAGAGGCTCTGGCTTACCAATATCGTTGAGCCCCAAAAGACTACGATACCAGATGGAGACCCCAGGACACCACTGCAACTAGACCAAAGAGGCGCTGAGAAAGGATGCCCAAAGGTATCATACACAACAGGCACAGTAATGGAGGGAAATAGAGGGATTCCTTTCTATGAGGGGGACCGAGAAGAAGCAAAACAACAAATGTAAGGAACGCCTAAATGGGTGCAAACTGGTATGTAATAATGGGTCACAACAACTAATGGCACATTGCCAAGCACAGACTCCGGGTCAGTGGCCTTAAACACTGGTGCCTGTACCCCTTATGTGACAGGTGTCGTCTAGAACCAGGAAGAGAGTTTACAGGTTTATTAGTCTGTTTAGCGATCTCGTGTTCAAGTCTCTTCAGTTTCCATTGTCCTGTTCTCCAGTCTCCAGCTCCGTTTAGCCATAAGCTTCATCCCAGGTTTGTGTTGAGCCTTAATCCTGACAGTCACACTTTTATACACATTTTTCATACAGGGGCTATTGATTTCACATGGAGTGAGGTGGCCACCCAACTCGTACAGCCTCTTCGGCTCTGCCGTCCTACTCTGCAGCAAGACACACCAGGTAGTCCCTGGTATGCTGTATGTTTGAGTGACTCAATGAAGTCTGCAGTGGTGGACAACGTAATGGGGCTAGGATGGCAGTTTAGTGTAATATGCAGCCTCTAGGTCTGTCGTTGGGCTGAAGCACAGGGCTATGGGATAACTCAATGTTTAGCTATATTTTCACAGTGGGTGCCTTGTTCTGGAGAGATCCAATGTTCCAGTCGAATTCCTGGCAAAGCAGATGTCAGCCTGGTGGTCCCCAGTGTGCAGGGTGTGACTGGGTTGGAAATCACTGTACGGCCACTTGGGAAACAGTGTTTCGATGTGGCAGCATGTGGGTGTCTGATTCAAGCACTCAGTAATCAGGTAAATTGTCAATCAAAGCTGATGAGATTGATACATAATCAGAATTGATGTTCTGTGTGAGTATTAGCTATAACCTGTAGCCAGCTGATTTGTTGGCCTAAACACTGCCTAAATGAAGAGCAAGGCCTACATGCTTTCAAGAAAGTCTGAAGCTAGTTTCGGTTCTCGCCTGCAGCCCTTAGGTTGGAGTCACCCATGATGCATATATTCTTGGCCGGTGACGAGGGGTAGTGCAAAGAATTGGAAGTCACTTTTGGTTATTCCAGTATTTATGCTTGTGTATTTGTCACTGATGACAGTTTATGAAAAGAATGAGGTGCTGTTTTTCAAAGGTGGATGGGCACACTTGGATCCTAAAATGTCTCGGGAGCTGCAATGTGAATCTCCCCCACACTATCTTAAATATTTTTTGGACAGTTCTCTTACCTCTTCCCAGGGTTAAAGTGGACTAGCTTTCTCTGGACTTCTTCACAGACCAGGTGTAAGGACAACATCCAGAACACATGTGCAGCTCTTTCATCCGCATCATTTTTTCCTTTTTTCTGAGAGCTTGTCTCAATTTTTATTTTTGGCGACAGTTTTTTGTGTGGCGGCAATTCTGATGGACCAATCAAACTGCTCCTGAGGGACACTCTGTTTGGGACTTATCAGTTGGAGTGCTTGCCGTACCGTCTAATCTTGATGGATCACTCTTTGTATAACCACAAAATGAGGTGCAATGGGAAACAATAGCAAAGGGAAGTTTCTTCAGTAAGCCCCAAAAGAACTTCAAATGTGGTGTGACAGGTGCTAAATAGTTATTGCTAAGGTCCTGCAACAAAAGATGATAGCTGTTGTTTGTGATGTATCAACTCAGATACTAAGGGTACTGTTTAAAAAGAAGCCATCAGCTTCTCACAGTGTTGGCCGGGAATGATCGGGTCCTACTTCACAACTTCTAGCTCCATTACATCTCTGTACGGTTTGGCACTTAATTCGAGCAATGTTGTAAGCTTTCTTTGCCTTCTCTACGGCACTTTGGGGTGACTTTGTCAGATCTCCCTGTGTTCTCCATCATTGTTCTAAATTTCAACCCACTCTTTATACTAGCTACGTGTTAGCTGTAGCATTATTGCTAGCCCCTCTCATTACTTCATATTTTTAGCTGAACAGGTGCATTTAGAAGTCTGGAAATTTTGTGGTGTAAGAAATTGAGCAGAAATTCAGGGTTGGAGTCTGTTGAAAGGGAAGTAAGATCAGCAGCTGAGAAACCTTCATAAATATTTGTTGGTGAAACTTTTCTCCCTTGTGTAAGTTGGGACAAGTAGCCCGATGCAAGTAGCCTGTACAAGTTTTGGGCTTAATATTTGCATCTGAAGTATTGAAAGCCTAGGTGAAGCCGAGGTTAGGGGTAGGTGTCCTTCTGTATGGGTAGGATCTGAGATTGTTTGGATGAATCCTAGAGACTGTCGCATTTCGTCCTTTTCAGTAGCGAGTTTGCTATTCAGTACATCTACCCAAAGACTGAGGTTGCTCATTAGCATCATTTTCCTGGATAAAGCTTGGGTCGTCATTGCCCGTCAAAGGTTTTGACACAGAGCCAGATCTTCAAAGATTTGGGGGCATATTAGCAAGGGCTTTATCGCCGCTTTAGCGGCACTTTTTGCCGCCAAAGCGGCGATTTTTTTATCGCCCTATCAGCAAGCTGTCGCTAACAGGTGTTAGCGACCGCTTCCAGGCAATAGCGTCTGGTTTGGGTGCCGCTTTGCATGTCAGCTATATTTATCGCTAATGACATGCAAAGGAGGCGTTCCCAACCTAACAGCGACTGAAAGCAGTTGCTAACATACCTATCGCCTATTAGCAATGCCCGCGAAGCGATAGAAAAACGCGCGCTAACCACGATTAGCGCTGGATTTTTACACCTGGTACAAACCTGACTTACCCATTATAGTCTATGGGAGGTGGATTCTACGGTTAAGTCCCCACCTGCCTATTAGCGAGATTTTCCTTAGCGATGGGAATTTATCGCTAGAATTCTCGCGTTATTGCTGGGATTCGCCGCTATTGCTGGATATTTTATCGCATTGGAGATAAACGTTGCTAATAACGTGTTATCTCCGCGATAAAATCCAGCGATAGGCGGCGAAAAAAAAAACGCGCTAGGCGCGGTTTGCGATAATTATCGCAAGTTGTTGCTAATATGCCCCTTAGAAACCGGCTCTGCATCGAACAAAATCACCTCCCTGAGGCAGGTGGGAAGTCAGAGAACATTTTTATTTCTCCTCCCAGCTCCCACATTGCATGTGTACTGCACTGTTCAGCACACATGCAATGTGTGAAATGTTTTAAAGTATGTCTGGCATAGGTTTTGTAGTGGAAGAGTATCCTTCCACTACAAAACATATGCTAGAGAGCACGCATACACCTTTGCACATGGTGCAAAGGTTGTGCATGGCGCTAGGAAGTCTGTTTGTGCGCCAGTGAGGCAGAAGCATGCTATATTTAGTAAATATGGCTCTGTGCTGCTTTCTCTCCCTTGCACAACAACTTTGGGTGCTGCGTTGCATTGCACTATTTTTCAGTAAATCTGCCCCATCGTTTTACAGATGGTATTATCTATGGCACTGAAACGGAAATGATACCGGTAATAATTAGCAATTTTGGCCATGACCCCGAATCTTGAAACCCTGAGCATTGAACATTTTATATCACTGACCTGAGCCTAACAACTACATTGTCATGTGATCAAATTTGGGAACTACTTTCACCGACAATTTAAATGGCAGTCCTTCGGAGAAGAGTGACACCCACTGAAAAATATTTAATGCCATTTCTATATGAGCTGCGCACACCAACCTTTTTAGCTGCACTCCCAAAAGGAGGAAAGAGACGCACACAAACACACCCAAATGTAGCTGTAGAGTTAGAACCACACCAGTAGGAGGGTTTGGTGGCAGAAGGGTGTGACACACTCGCTTGCAGTGTCAGTGCTGCAGATGATTCAGAAGGGCCACAGTATTCAATGAATGAGTGACAGAAATGTTATTCCTTCTCACCCACATCTGGCACTCCACGGTTTCCGCCTTAGCTGCTCAAGGTAGTTTGAATCCATCCCTCACCCATGCAGGAAAAGGAATAGAGGGGCTTCCTTTTCCCCTGTGTGAAGTTCCTGGGGGGTTCTTGCACCACTCTTGTCTTTCACTACTGGGTCAGTGCCTCGAAAACTCCCCACTAGTGGCTGCATTTGCTGAGAGCCCAAACCCCCCACACGCAACTAGAACAACCACTACATCTTCATCAACTCTACCGCCACTATCTCTCTTATCACTCTCATTCTCAGATTATTTTGAAAAATCTATTGAGCTCCCCTCACCCACATCCAAGCCCAGGGCCCTCTTCTGATTCCAAAAGGACCAGTGCATCTCACATCACAACATCAGCATTACTTTATTCATTCTGGCTGTAGATGGTCACCGTGTACTAGTCATCTAGCTTCTCCTTAAGGGTCTTCATTTATGGGGGCCGTGGCTTGCAGCCCAAGATGGAGGTCGTTTAGACGACGAGCTCCGTGCCCGGGGCGCTTAATCCTGATAATTATCCACAACCCCTTCGTGGTCGGGTGGCTGGCGGAGTCACCGGCCATGGCGGAATAATTGGGGAATGCGATGAAGAGTTGCTGAGGAGCTGCGAGGGGCATCATCCCGAGTTCGGCCCGAGAGGAATTCCAGGGACTCGGAGGGCCTAAAGTATGGGAGGGGCCTAAAGACGCAGCGGTCTTTCCTGGCTCCAGTTCGGCGTCGGAGAACTCACGAGCGGCGTGCGGGTGCACGCGAGGCCCCGGATCTTTGCCTGCGGTGCGCATCCGGCAGCAGCAATCGGAAGGTCCGGACATCATCCGGATATGTACAGCATCAATGAAGGCGAGTTTTGGCCATCTGCGACGACGTTGTGAACCCCCTCTTAAGTGAGGGTGATGGCCTTCTGGGGGGGCGCGGGGCTGGCTCCTTCCCCAACTGGCCTTACTGCGCGAAGTCCAGGGTCGCGACGCCAGGGATATACCCCCGTGGCAGTACTTGAATGATACCTGGAGGGGGCCAACTTTATTAATTGAATTTTCCCCCACTACGCTTCAAGTGGTGAATGCGGCCCCTCCCCCTTCTGGCTCCAGGGACTGCGGTGCACGAGGGACAGTTCCCGCCGACTGGGCCTCAGTGATCGGAGGAGGCCCAGCGGGTGCCCTGGGTGGATCTGAGCCGTCCTGATGTGCCTGGATGTGTTCCATAATCAGCAGGGAGAGGCCGCCTATTGCTTCCATTTGCCTGGGGCCCCCCTTCCCCATGTACCTTGAGTGAACTCTCGAGTGGTCATAGACTGCTGTCGCTTGATGGGGGGACACCCGTAAGAGTGAACCTTGCGGATGAGGAGGGACCCTTCCTGGGCCAACTGATCAGGAGGACCTGTGGCACATGGCGTGACGCTACTTCTGCTTTAGACCCCAGGATCTTAGATCGATGCAGGACCTGCTGGGGGCACTTAGTGGAACTACCTTTGGACAGTAACAGTAAACTTGGCTGAACTGGAGCTGCTACGGGGGTGCGGCTAGGGGTCGGTGCTGGACCAGTGGGGCGGCTGTGGGGTTGCGAGATCCCCCCCCCTCTTTCTGGAGCGGCTGGAGGGGGTATTGCAAGAGTGCGGCCTGGGAGCAACAACCTGTTGGGTAGGACTATCACTGCCGATGGTTCCTGATCAGTGGTGATACAGCGGAGTGCTGCTGAGACGGAGTCCTGGTAATTGTGAGAGTCTGAAGACTACATGATAGTGAAGACGCGCGTTTCTAGTGACTGAGTTGCCGTGTCGACCTACCGCTCACGACCATAATACGTAATCCGCCAGATCACTAATAACCATGGGCAGAGGGAAATCTAGAACGATCTCGAGGTCTGGGAGTGCTGGATCTCGCTCGCCTCCCACAGAAGCCTCGTCTGGATGCTCTCGTCGGATGGAGGAGGGGGCCACGTCCAACCCCCCAGTAGATAAACTGGACATGATCCTAAAAGAAATCCATGATTCCCGATCTGCGATCGAGAACCATCTGGGCACAATCTCAGTGGAGCTTAATCTGCTTAAGGACAACCACAGAAAGTTGTCAGATAAGGTCAAGTCCACAGAGCAAACATTGTAGGCGGTGGTGCCTCAGGTGAAGGAACATGACGAACAATTGAAACAAATGCGTCACCAAATAGAATCCTTACAAGCCCGCGCGGACAATGCAGAAGGGCGGGCTCAACGCAATAATCTCAGGATTGTGGGCCTTCCTGAAGGAACAGAGGGCCCCCAACCCAACAATCTACATAGAAGAATGGCTGAGAACTACTGTGTCCTCTACAGGCTTATCACCACATTTCACTGTTGAACGAGCCCACCGTGTCCCCACACGGCGGCCAATTCCTGGATCAAACTCCTGTCCAATATTGGCCAGGATTCTGAACTACAGAGATCGTGATCATGTGTTGCAGGCGGCAAGGGACAACGGTCCATTTCAAGAAGATAATGCAAGGATCTCCATATTCCCAGACTATTCACTGGCAGTACAATGTAAACGCTTTTCGTTTATGGAAGTTAAAGCACGGGTCCGGGCAGCGGACCTTACATTTGCATTGCTTTTCCCAGCGAAACTGAAAAATAACCACAATCAGCGTGCTTTATTTTTTGATACGCCAGACAGTGCGTGGGATTGGCTAGACAGGACTTTTCCTGATGTTTTGCCGGACAGACGTAGAGTACGGGATCCAGTCCCCCGCCTCACCAACAGGTAATGGAGGGCAGGCAAGAGGCCCTACGGTCTGATGTGGCTCTCCGAGTTCCACATCCACCCATCAGCACCAGTCCTTCCATCTAGGCACACACAGACTCTGATTCGGAAGGTAGTATTGCATTATTCCCTTCAGGGTCTACACAGCACACTCATGATCCAATGGGTTGAACCAACAGTATGTAAGGAAGAACTGCACCTGTGCATGGCTTAAAACGAACTAACTCGGCTCTATAGATGGCCAATAACCAGCTCCGGTGACTCTTTAGCCAACTACTATTGTACTGTAATTATGATATAATATCTCACACACACGAAGGGGGGAGGAATGACGAGTCCTGTGGCCTGATCTGTCCGGGGCACTTCCTCTTAGCACATATTGTATACTTTGTAAATCGAACACGCAGCCTACCCCGTGGGCGAAAGCAAGAGTTCAAAGTGTATTATGTTAACCTTTTATTACGCAGTTTGGTCGAGCGAAGTTGAATCGTTGGACCCAGTATTGGGACGAGATTGTTTAGTCTATGTTATTGCTGCACTACCTGATGATGGTCTGGGGGATGGGGCGGGCGAGGGGGTGGGGGGCTTCTTAATTAATTGCTGATGAAGTCAATTGTCAAAACTTACACTATTATATCCTGGAATGTGCATGGGATGGGGTTGGTACACAAGCGGCACAGAATAGCCGCCCAACTCCACCGCCGTAAGGCCCAAATAGTATATCTCCAAGAGACGCATTTATTGCCAACAGAGCCCTGCAAATTGCAGAAACGCTGGAGAGGCCAACTTTTTGCAACGGCGTATTCCGCCTTCTCTAGAGGGGCCGCAATTTGGGTAAGGGCAGGAGTCCCCTTTACCCTCAGTGAGAGTAGAATAGATGACCAGGGGAGATATGTGTTGCTACGTGGGACACTAGATGGTAAGCAGGTGGTATTAGGCTCCATTTATGCTCCAAATGTAGATCAGGAAGCTTTCCTTTCACGGGTGACACGGGCTCTCTCAGACTGGTCCCAATATCCATGGGTCCTGGGTGGGGACTTTAATGCGGTGTTCGATGTGCATTGGGATCGATCCCATCCTCCCTTGCCGAACACTACTGCCACAGCACAGGCGGCTACCCTGACTAGATGGGTACAGGGATGGAATCTTTGTGATATCTGGCGATCACAGCATGTGAATATGCGGGAGTATTCCTTCTATTCCCACCCGCATAACTTGCATACCAGGTTATATCACTTCCTCTGTACACCTGATTTATTCTCGACTACACAACAGAGTACCTACTTGGGTAAAACCATATCTGACCACAATCCCATAGAATTAACATTAAATTGGGGCCGAGTCCCCACACCTATCCCCACGTGGCGGCTGCAGCCCTTGCATTTAGAGGACCAAGTGTTCCGTACCACATTAGCCACGCCCATCACCACATATTTCGAAGAAAATTAGAGCACAGCCACGACAAGGTCCATAGAGTGGGAGGCTTTTAAAGTGACAATACGGGGAGTTTCCATGGGGTCCTTAGTGGGAGTTCGAAGAGAGGTGGTTAGAGACATAACAGCATTAGAGGGCACTCTGCATGCACTAGAGGTGGCAGCTGAAGCGGATGTGACGGGAGCTGAAAGGCTGCAAGAAGCTAGGATAAAATATGCTGAATTATTGGAGCGGTTACGAACGATCGACTTAAATGCTTATACATTACGCACACACGCTGAAGCAGATAGGGCCAGCACATTACTAGCATGGCTAATCAAACCCCAAGTCTCCTCCACTCCCATCCTAGCAATATATGATTCCCAGCAAACGTTAGTTACTTCCCAAGTGAAATTAATAGGACTTTTCAGGACCATTATGCCAAGCTTTATATGGCTCCCCCCCTGGATATGACTGAAGTGACTACGCATTTTCTCTGGGTGATCAAACTCCCCTCTACATCGAATTAGAACGCTGAAGAATTGGCAGCCCCGCTTACCTTGGCAGAGATCCGTTCCGCCATAAAGGCATTGGCCCGCAATAAACCTCCGCGTTCCGATGGCCTACCTATTGAATTTTATTCAACTTTTGCAGCGTCATTGACTCCCAAACTATTACAACTTTACACCACCTCTCTTGCAGAGGGCACACTACCTCCCACCACTAGAGAGGCAATAGTCACATCTTTATTGAAACCTGACAAGGCCCCAACTGATCTTACGTCCTATAGACCTTTATCAATACTTAACACCGAATACAAAATACTTAGTAAAATTTTAGTGTCAAGATTACTCCCCTTACTTCCTAAATTGATACACTCGGACCAGTGTGGGTTCATACCCAAACGCAGCACCTCACTAAATATTCGCTGTTTGCATGCCCTGATGCATACAATGGCTGCAACAGTCCCACTAGCGGGCTGTTTGTCCCTAGATGTACGTCAAGCGTTTGACACTTTGAGTTGGCCATATATGCTTGCAGTGTTGACAAAGTTTGGGCTACCCCCAGAATATTGCAATAGGGTGAAATTACTCTACACCGACCCCACAGCCCGGGCCAAGACTGGTGCAACTATCTCTCCTGCATACCATATTTATCGGGGTACTCGTCAGGGATGCCCCTTGTCACCCCTATTGTTTGTTTTGGCACTAGTACCCCTAGCGCAATATTTACGATGCGTCATGTCTCAATTTGGCATCCCAACAGGCGCGATGATCCACTCTATATCACTTTACGCCGATGATATGTCATTGTATTTTAAGGATCTGAGCATGAACATGCAACCCATTGCAGCAGTGTTTTCGCAGTTCTGGACCATTTCGGGCCTTTGCCTTAATGCCTCAAAATCTGTGGCGTATTCCTTTTACGATAATTACAACAGACCCTACTTACAGTTTGGCCACTTACAATTCAAAGTGGAACCCCCGACCTTTAAGTACCGAGGAGTACATATTTACAGGACCAGTGCAGACACTATTGATGGAAATGTGGTCAGAACTATTAATTCTCTTCGATCACAGGTGGCATTCTGGACTACCTTGCCGTTAACAATAGCAGGCATATTGGCCGTATCCAAGATGGTCATGCTACCCAGACTCTTATATCATTTTGTAAATCTCCCAGTTGCCCTCCTGACTTGGATCTTTAAAACACTGGATACCCTATTATCATCCTTATTATGGGGGAAAGGGAGGCATAGGCATAGGTTAGCCCTGGCTAAGATGCAACTTCCGAGCACTGCGGGCGGTTTGGGGGCTCCTGATTTTAAGGCATACTGCATTGTTGGACAATTGCAATGGCTGGCATATTGGCTAGCTGGCCACAATTTATTTGAGATTGATTATTCTCCTGAACGCTTACAGTGCGGAACACTGCAGGCATTGCTGTGCCCCGGAGCTGTCAGAATGCGTAATCCCCCCTTTCGGCTGCATATTGCATTGCACTGTTGGAAATAGGCGCTGAAATATGCACACATGCCTACCCCATATGCCCCCAATATTCCTCTCTGTGGTCTACCTACCCGGTGTGGAATATTATCAAATGCTCGTTGCGGAGCTGGACACAGGAAGGGACGGAGACGGTTGGTGACTTCTTTTTAGACGGTAACTTGATGCCCCACGACGGATTTGTACGTACTAATGCAGTACCAGACACTCTATTTCTCATACATGCGGCAATCACACAATAGATCCAGAAATACTGGCTGATGGATCAGAGAGAACCCCCTACATTTCACCTACTACGAGCTCTCCACATAATGGGGCATGGGCGTCACCTTGTCAGATGGCTGTACCGAGAACTGAGGGAACATCTCAATACGTCATTATTCATCCTTCGGCAGAAATGGGAAGGGGTGCTGGCAAGAGACTTGGAGGATAGGGAATGGAACGTAGTCCTAGAGCATCCTAGGCGGGTGCCCCGTAACTTTAGGCTAAAAACAATACAACTTTTCATATTACATAGGGCCTACCTCACTCCGCTGACACTACAGAGGATGTATCCCACTGCTTCTGCTGATTGCCCCAGATGTTCTCATCAATCCACAGACTTTATCCACATGTTGTGGACTTGCCTTACACTGGGGAAAGTTTGGTCAGAGGTCACACGGGGTCTATCTCAACTAATGGGTCGTTCTCCTTGGAATACTATAGAGGCTTGTCTGCTGGGTCTTTTACCTCTCCCTAAGAAGGCGACTTTATTGCGCCGCTTTGCGTGGTTGGCGTTGATGCTCGCTAAATGACTAATTACACAGCGCTGGAAATCTCGCATGGCACCACGTGAGGGCCGATGGAGGGAGGAGGTCGTTAGATGGGCCATGGCTGAGGGAGAGGCGCTCCGGCGTCTAGGGGATTAAGGAAGAAACCGATCTCCCTGGATTGGGCCCAGCTGTTGGAACAGTTTAAGGTAGAGGTGGGTGGGGGGATGGGGTCCCCCAGAACACACAGACTACACTGAATGACCATACAGACAGTACCTAATTCTCAGTTATATTGTGATGTGAATATGCATGTTGGGCCACTCCTTCTCTCTACCTTCCTCCTCCCCCCCCTCTCTCCCTTGTCCACTTCCCCCTCCCCCCTTGTTCTTTTCTCCAGTAACCGAATGTTTGCCCCCACATGCAACTTGCTTGGGGTATTGATTGGATAGTAGCGGCAAAGTTCTAAGGGAAGTTTTTCTGGGGTGGGTTGTATTGTGGGAGGGATAAGGGGAGGGTTTGATAGCGGGGAGGGCAAAAGTTTATTAAAGGACATAGCAACATATATGATGTTCTGCGAAATGATAGGTAGATACTTCTGTAACTTAGCTGGGAGTAGAAATGTCATCATTAAAAGCTTGATTAGTAACTTGGTATGAAAAATATATGTCCATATATACTAGTTATGTAAAATGTTTTAAAACTGACATACGGAAATGTATAACCAAATGGAAAACAAAAATTAACATAAAAAGCAAGGACAACACTGATTTCTTGCATACACACACCTTAGTGTATTTGTAATAAGTCCCTAATTTATATAATGGTAGACGTCCCATTTCTCCATCAGGGAGAGGGAGTAAATTACTCCATCGCCATGACGGAGGTGCCGCATGCCAAATTGAGAAATGACCACAAAGCTGGCGGTTGTTTCTAAAGCATTGTCAGGAACTGCTGTCACACCGTTTCCTGTAAATGCTGTTTACAGTTGTGACGGAGTATCCATATCACTAAGATATAGATCAGGCCCTTAGTTTGTAACTTTCAATTAAAGGAAAACGAGCACGGGGAGGACAGATATAACACAAGAGGGTGTTATCCTGACTAGGTACCTTACTAACAATAGCTCCAACAAGAAACCAGTATTTGGTAGTAGGGAATTCTTTTTATACATTTTCATTTTAAAAGTGTGTTGTAGTTTTAAATAATAGTGCATTTGTAATATCCTTTTATTTTTTCTTGAGAGTTACAACTCTGCACACTTGCACCCAACATATTACAAAGCACAAAGTTTGCACAGTTAGAAGCAGAAAGAAAATGATGTTTAGGTCTCTCCTACAGACAGTCTAAGTTACCTATTGTTGAAGACCTATTGTGCATGATACAATACACAAAGTGGGTTTAGGGTAAGCTTTTGCTCAATAATAGGATGGCTTTCTTGTGTATCTAAACTCCCTGCTCCTTATTCAATAGCTTTCCTCCCTATTCTTGTGTTGGACCCGCCTGTGAAGCATTTCTTCTTAACATCATTTCTGAGTCGATGAGTTGTATTCTACTGCTGACGTGAAGGGACTACTTTTTATATCTTTTCAGCACTCCATAGGAGCGCATCACTCTCCTCACTCTCTTTCCTGTCCCTCCTGCTATATTTCTTTATTTCTTTATTTTTTTTTCTTTTTGTGAAGTCCTAGCAGCTTTATCCTACTACCGCGCTGCTCACTTGTCCCTCTTTGCACAGCATTCATTGCATACTTGTTTTTTAATTTACTATTCTAAAAGGGTCGTCCATTATCTTAGAACAGTAAATTAGAATAAAGATAGAAAACATCATTCCATAATGGCCACCGTGCGTGCATGCGAATGCATGCCCGCCATCTTTGAATGTTGTTTCTCAATTAAAATCAAATTCATTCCAAGATGGATACCATGCAGAGTGTGGACAGCAGTCATCATGAAATTATCATTTTTTTATTTAAGAAATATCATTCAGAGAAGGGTGCTGTGCATGCATGCAGATGCACAGCCACCATGATGGAATGACTTTTGTAAAGCATAAGAAAAACAATTGCAAGATGAGCATGCATGACTACACACTTGCCTTCTTTGGCTGTTTTCCTTCTGCTTTACGAAAAATCATTCCAGGATAGCCACCCTGCTTGTAAATGCGATCATTTGTGTGAAAAACAAGCGTTGAAAAAGCCAATAGTTTTCACGGGCGAGACCTATTGGTTTTTGCCAAAGCTGGTTCTTTATTGTATTTATTCTTGTTTCTGTTGTTACACTTTAAACAGCTGCCACGTGTTTCATCTTTAGGACATTCAGAAGACATAGGGGGATATTCACAAGAACGTGTGATAATCATCGCAAATGTAGCTTAACGCAACCTTGCATATCGCAGTCCATCGCGAGAAAATAACACCATCCTAACGTCCAATTCCCAACCCCTCGGCACGATGCGATAGCAGCATGACAACCCGCCAAATGCCCGCGTAAAAACCAACGCGAAAAACAAAAAATGCAAAACACGACCGCCCAAAAAGTTGCGACGCCACAAAGCGCGATACCAAAATCTGCGAAGACCAGCGACAGGCCTGCAATACCCACGCGTCATACGAGAAAATGCACTATAAAAGCAAACAAAAAACCAACCCCAAAACCAATCCAAACTGCGTAGCACCATGGATGCACCCGGACCTAGTGCAGAGGACAAGCCGAACTCCACAAACCCCACGGAGGACCAGCATGGAACCCTCTGTTCGGGGGAGGGCAAGGAGAAGAGGAAGAGGAAGACGGGGTTCAGTCCGCAGGAAGACCAGATCACTGTCACGGAGGTGATAGAACACCACCAACAACTGTTCGTCACCTCCACTGCGTCATTGGCAACACAAACGGAAATATGGCAGTCCATCGTCACCAAAGTGAATGCAGTCGGAGTGTCGAGGAGGTCAATGGAGGATGTCAAGAGGCGCTGGCATGAAGTGCACAGCCAAACCAAACAGAAACTCGCTGCCAACATGAAGGCAGCAAAGGCGACTGGAGGTGGGAGTCCTGCGCCACAGGAGGAGCTGGATGAGCTGGAGGAAATGGTGGCCACAGTCATCAGTGTGGAGACGGTGCAAGGAGTTGGAGGCCTGGACACAGCCCAAAATGACCTGGCCCAACAGCAACAGGGTGATTAACGACCAGGGACTGGGGGGGCGGGGGCAGATGGGCACAATGGCACACATGCACAATCATGTGCAGCACACTGCACACCCGCAATGAGTGTGGAACATGTCCCTGATACCCTTGGCACACTGCAGCACCCATAGAAACACCAAGTAGGCCCCCGTCCACAATGTGCACAAATGGGCCCCCCTCCATATCACCAATGCCACAACCTACCCATGCACATGTGCTGAATCCAGAAAAGCAGCGGCTCTGTGAGCCACACTGACAATGCAAGTGACACTGCATGACAGATAGCATGGCTGAAGTCACAATACATGACATGGTGCACGAGACGACACTGAGGTGGCTGAGTGTATACCACATCTGTAAAGGAGCCGGTCACACTCTGACACATCCAAATGCACCTACGACCCATGACGTCAAGAACACATCTGCAGACAAACAATGCACAAGAGTACCAAATATCTCCAGTAGCACAAATGACCCAAGTCCCAAACATCCCAGCCCCCGAAAAGCACACAAGTCAAATGCACACCGACTCAAAGGGATAAGGGTCCGCCAATGCAGAGCTGCAGGGGTGAATCGCCAACAATGCAGCACACACTCATAGCAATCACAGTACATCAACATTGACGACAATGTGGGACAGAGTGCAACCCCTACACCACAGGACAGAGGACACAACTGGTGCCTCTCGTGCGTAGAAACTGGCCAATCACATCTGGCAATGCATGACACTGTGAGATGATAATGTACGAGTACAACCACACATCCGTCATGTAGTCGAAATGTCCACTGACTCCCATCAAATAGCCAGCTACACCAAAACAGTCACAATGTACACCGTCATGCAGTCTAAATGTAAACATTCACAATGCGTCAACATACCTGGAACACACTGTTAACCTGCATCTCCCCTTACATTGCAGAGGGACAACCAACACCTCCTGCAGAGCAGACCACACATCTCTTCAGTGATGATGAAGAGGACACCCTGCCCATTTGCCCAGACACACTCCAACGGCTCGTGGACAGCCTCCTCACCCCACCTACAGGAGCAGGGCAGCCCAGCTGCATCGCGGTGAGCCCACACCCTGCACAGACCACACAGCAGGAAGCACACACCTCCACGGCTGCCTCCCAGGACCCCCACGACCAACACATGGATTTCAAACGCCGTGTGTTAGGGTGCCAGGAGAAGATGGCAGATCAGCTGCGGCTGGGTTTCGACCTCATGGCAGCCAAACTCGATGCCATACGTGGGTGCCTGAGTCCCATCAGGGAGCACCTACAGCCCTTAACGGATACCCACTGTCCACACCATGCCCACCAACAATCCTTGGCTGACATCGCTGGTTCCATTACTCGGAGACAAGAACTGTCTAGGCAGACAGGCTCCAGCGATGACAGCACAGAGTTGGCACAGATGCGGAGGACAATGGAGAACATGGATCCGATGCAGGCTGGAAGTATGGCTGCCACTGCTGAACACCAGCGAGATGTAGCTGCGATCTTCCATGCCTTGCAGATCCTCATCTTGCCACTGCTGCCACTGAGCCTGTACCAGATGACTGCTGCAGGAACCCCAACACACACATCTCCGACCCCTGATGTGTCAGTGGCACACAGTGTTGCAGCCCCATCGCCTTCGCACCCTGATGTGTCAGTGGCACACAGTGATGCAGCCATTACACCGCCACACACACCGGACACACCAGACACAGAAGAAGTATCAGAGGAGTAAGATGTGGATGGTAACTACTGTGTGAGGAAGGAGACAGTAGCATCCATCACCTCCATTTGGCTTGCCGTGCCTGGCTCTGCCCCATGCATCATGCCCTGGGACAACCCCTTCCACTGACCCCCGGAACACTCTGCGACATTCACCCGGACCCCGACACGGACTGCCATATCTCCACTGCTTGACAATTACACAGCAATCCTGCTGCGGACTGCACTCCCCCTCTTCCAAATCAATTTTCAATGCCCAAAGGACTCTGGTTGGCCCACCACTGGGCTTCCATGTTATGTGGGCTTGGATGGCCATGTACAGCTCCCTCTCCGTCATTCGTAGGAATATGAATAAAACATTCGAAATCATGCAGATGTGGCATGACTATGTTCACTCACATATGGAAGTATGGCTGGATGTAGGGACAATGATTGCACAAGAAGGTACACCCTGGTAAATGACATCAATGCGCATGTTCATCCCCGAGACACATGGCCAATTGGATGACTGTGAAGGTGGGTACTGGCTGTGTCCCCATAGCACATTAGCAACAAACTCACAACCCCCAACGTAGGCACAGGTCCATGTCTTGAATAGGGCTGTGTGTAGGAATGACCAAATCGGTAGCAGGCCAGAAGTGGTGTCCTACATCACATGTGACGACAGAACTTCACGTTGCATACCTACTCACACACATCTGTGTGGACACATTCTGTAATGATTCATAACATTGCTCAACATGGTCAGAGGTTGGACACCATACTCACATTGCTGAAGACACGTAAGAGCACAGGTCTACCAGCAACTCTCCCAAAACAATGTCAGGCTCACAGAGGTGGAGCTGTCAGAAGGGACCCACCCCCATTGAACATGCGTCAGTCAGTTCCTCCATGTGTAGGGACGTTGCTCATTGTGGCACACGAGTGGTCAATCTAATCAACACTCATCACAGTTAGACACCAGTGGTTTTGCGTAGACTTTATTGGCATGTGCATGTCAGTACGGACAAGGCAACGGCCACAACAAGCAGGAACATGCTTAAAACACTTACACGCAGCATGGGTACATGCAGTGACGGCTGGTGGAATTTGAAACTGGTGGGAGTGTGCATAACAAATCAACGTATGCGAGCGAGCGCAGCGAGCGAGCCCGACGGCAATAAGGGGGGTTCGGGGGGGGGGTTCTCCCCCCCGTGAAGAAATTTTTTAAAAATTGGCATCATTTTGGTGCGATTTTCAGCACTATTTCTGTGATAAATGGACTAAAAATTCAGTTCTTCTAGGCATTCATAAAAGAAAACTCATACATTATTTCAGAGAATTTCTGGGTTGCCAAGCAAGTGTGACTTCTGAAGAGGGCTAGGGTACTAAGCAAGACTTCTTTGGTTCTACCCTTTCCAATAGAAAACACTAGTTAGTGATGTGAACAAGTTCAATGGACAAACCTGGGGTCTAGGGAGAGTCTCTCCTGAGAAAGAAATTTAAAAAGATTGGCAAATGGTGCATTTTAAAGCAAATGAATGCAGCGATAAAGCAAGGTTTATTAAGCAGTGGGAACGTATAGTCTTGAAATATTAAACACATTAAAAACTGCCACCTATCTTCTTGCATTAATTTGTTCAACAGTTACTGTAATATGTAAATTGTTCTGCATGACAACTTTAGCCCTTTAAAATGTATGCTTGCCCAGTGTCTGCATGCAGCATTAACTTTGGAAAAATATGCTCTAACCAGACTTTGGGAAGCACCCACAGCTGCTGGCTGTAACCAGTCATATAGAAATATGTGCAGACAAGTCTTTAAGTGAGATGAAAAAGTGTGTGCTCCCTATAAAGGAACATGCCAAATACATTTCTGTGATTCCCATAGTGTGCCATCAGACCGGTATTTTGGTTTCTCTCTGAGATGTAATTTTATCCAGATAAATGGCACAGCAACTGACATACGCCTAAAGCCTGTCAGTATGATTGGCTTTGTCACTGGGTGTTAGCTGTTTAAGATAAATGAGTAACAACAATGATTTCTTATAAATAATTAACATTGAAAATGTTTAAATTCTGAACTTCTGAAATAGTGAGTCTGTGAATTAAATAGCATTGAGGCCTGTGGAAGGAGTTTTGGCCTTCAATTATGTGTGCTTTATGTTAGATATGTATCCTCGTTTTCTCTGCATATCTTGTCCATCTGCACATCTTCAACCCCCTCTCTTTGCTCTTCAGCATCCTCTTTTCACTCTTCCCCGAATGCCCTTCCTCACATCTGTCACTTCACCGCCCCCAACATGCACTGCACTCCCTCAAATATAAGCACCTTAATTTCTCTTACTTTTGCCTTGCAAATATTTTGATATCAGTGTACCCCCTTCACACACATTTCCACAGAATTTCAGTTGCAAATGGAATACACAAACATTGTTCTGTGTGCTCTGCAGAGAGGCCAACCCACTGACAGGCACTTTGTTTGGCTTTAGCCTTAGCGCATGCATGCTCAATCAAAGCCCCTCATAAACACCTGGCATGGCTCAAGCCTCAAAGTATGCACAGAAAAAAATACAGATAAACAACACCAACCTAGGCAGATATCTTCGCAGCCCAGCCGGGGGACCAGCACATATAAACATAGCTGCCAAGGTTTCAGATGGCTTATGCGTGACAATTTTCATAATTTCAGTGTAATTATGAGTGACATTCCTCAACTATGAGTGACACTTTCTCACAAGCAAAATCAAGCCGAGGGAAACCTATAAATATCAGAAATGATACCCATTTGAGCAATGTGAAACTCTAAGATCTTAAAACTGCTGCAAAGTACCAGAAATGGAAGGGCACTGTGAGACACGACTGTGCCAAACAGGATGTGAGAGGCCACGCTGCCTGCAAATGAGCCTCATGTTCCTGACTCCCGCTGTGTCCACTGAAATGTTGCTGCACACATAGGCAGGAGTGGGCAGTGTGCCTCCTTCACTACGGCCTTTGCAGGTGACACACACACACAAGGCATGGATCGAGACTGCTGCATGTAAACCAAAGCTGGCACTGCATGCGTAAAACACCCTGTAGCAGGTTGGCCTCTCGAACCGGCAAAGCACATGCACACATACTTCACACTATCACAGTCAAGCTCATTACTGACAGCTTATGAGGCACACGGGCGTGTACCCCCACATTCAGACATTAAAATCACCATTAGTCCTAACTGTTGACATTTAGAAAATCAAAGACTAATGAATCTCAGTGATTGCATGCCCTGCACGTGGAACACCAGAAATATGTCCTGCAAGGATTGGCCACTTGCCTCCCAGGCCGGAGATCTGGCCTGGACACCCTCAGTCTTCACGATCTACTCCACCAATCGCAATGTTCCTTTCAGTTTTATACAGGGCCTAAACTGCACTACATTTTCACTTTGGAACCACCCTGTACACACTGGGAAGAGTTTAATCTTTTGAATTATTCATTATGCACTGTATATTGTGAAGGACGAAAAAGAAATTTAATAACCATTTCTTCTTCACGGTCCAGGTCAACACAAAAATATGGTGTTGTTGTCACTGTCACTGTTACGTGGCGTGAGTGATGGTTTAATTGTTTTTTGGCTTTTTTTGGACAAAGATTTAGTGATTATTTATGTTTTTTCCATGTTTTTGTATTAACGTTTTGTGTATTCACCACACCAATATTACATACCCTATAGTTGTCTTGAATATTTTTGTGCCATAAAATGTTTTCTTCCAGATGATTGAAGCCTATATGGATAATTATTTCACTGGCCTCCTACACCAAAAGGATAGATGGGTGACGTAACACAAACTTATATGGTGCAAGTGCGTACCAAGGCAAGAAACCGGTACAAGGTGACTTCCAACAAGCAGATAAATTGAGTGAGCACTTCTGATACAAACACGATAACACGCTATTTCCACATCATAAGAGTTGGAGGGGACGTGCAAAGGACGAAACATTTGGGTTTTTTAACAATTGAATAGGTGTTTAAAAATAACAACAGCTGAACACAAGCAAAAATGTGTGGTCAGTGCTGCCATGTTACCTCATGCCATGTATCACACCCTGCGCTAATCCAGGTTGGAGGAACCAGCACTCTGCATTCTGGGAGTTGTAGTATCGCTCTTCCCCCATGAGCTCCCAAGTTTCAGATTGCTGAGCGATATTAGGTAAAAAAAAACAGAACTGGTAGCGCGTGACATAACCACACGGGCAGAGGGTGTATTTGTAAATGAATACCTAACTCTAATGGTAATTTTAGTGGGCAATATTTGTATCAGCCTTCAGCGATTACCTAAAGTTCGTGAAGGTTCTCAGTGGGATAATTCACATGCTGCAGCGGCCTGTGTGTAAACCGCACCTCACGCTTAGATCACACAGCCTTTCCAGCCTCCTTAGCTTAGATATTTTGCGCACCATAGGGTTAGCTAATGGTAACGCCTGTATTTCACAGCGCGTCGACACCTGCATTTCGCAGCGCTACGAACTCAGCAATCTTTGTGTAATAATTAAAACATAATCTCTCAACCACGTCACACACACTGGAGTTGTCACTGGGTGTTGCAAAATCAAAATCATACTGTTCACATTTAAATGCTCGGTTTAATGTTAGCCCTGAACACAAACGTAAAACACAAAAGTTCCCTTTTCCTCTGTTAATTGTGAGGTTTAGATCCAACTAGTATTAAATCCAATTGACAGGCACTACTATTCACTCCGTGATGTATAACAAAGCTATCAAAAAGAAAAATTTCCAGGTTGCTAAATCACAAATTCTTATACACACAAAATAAAAACATTTATATTCAAATAACAAATTCTTATAAGGAATGTATATTAAAAACAAATTTATTTTCAATGTATCATACATAAAAATATCATGAATGTCATGTATTTGGCTAATTCACAGAATAAAAACATTTTATAAATTCATAAACATATTGTTAAAATTATGTAAAACACAAAACAAAAAGAGAGAACAAACTGTCGACGCGGCGTTTCGGTGTACAGGTGTTTCGTCACCTTCTTCAGGACAATAGTTCATTGATTTAAGAAATAATCTAAACAAACAATATAAACACTGAAGTTAAAATACAATAAAATACATTCCCTTTTTTATATACAAGTGCCTATTTTTAGCGTCATGGAAAAGTATTGCTTTAGAATAAAAAACCTAATTCACGGAGTTTATCACAGTGTCTGGTAATTGAGACATATGTAGATAAGCAGTAGATTGCTTACTACATATTATCAAATCATGTTCAAGGAACTATTCGGGGGTAGCTGATTATTGTTCCAAATTTGAATGTTGTGAACGAACATCACCTTATATCCCCTTTTACCCTAACACCAAATGATATATCGGGCTTATGACCATTATATATTCCTGATAAGTACCTTGAAACATGAAGTTTTTTAAACATAAAGTTTTTCTTCCTTGTTGTGGTATGAACTCTCAAGGATAGCTAGGCCCATAGGTCCACTTCATCAAATTCGAGGACAGTATGGTTTTGTCTAGGTGGAGTAAACAGAACAAATTTGATAAACATATTTACCTCCTATTGTCATTTAATTGTGAATGGAGTATATATCACCATGTTGCGGATTATAAAAACCCACCTTAAGCAGTTTGTATGTCTTAAAGTATATGGCAATTGTTTCTTAATGCTGCGGTCAACCTGCTGCAAATCTATCTAAGAAATATAAAAAGATGGTATTATAATTTACATCTTCATATGCCCTAAACCCTTGTATGTTCTAATAATTACAACTTTTACTGCCCATCTTATTTAAAATCAATTAGTTTGAACAGAGGGGGCAATTTTTTCTTTTGCGCCTCTTTACGGACGTTGCGTTTTTAATGCAAGAATTGTTTGGGGGTACACTGAAAAATAAGAATTTTAATTTCAATAGAGCGTTTATATTAGCTAAAATATTACCATGACTTGCCGTGAAACAATTTGCAAAAACCTCACCTGCAGTTATGGACATTAGGACATCATAGTCAAATTCTGTTGTTTTGCTAATTTGTCAATCTATAGAAGATATAAATATAATACTTTATTTACTAAAATGCTCAAAGGATTTTAAAACATTTCAAAAACCCAAATCTAATTTTCTGTTATAAGTAAAAAAATATATACCTTGATCTGGGAATTTTATCAATTCTCCCTTCTTTATTGGAATAATCGTCCCCGCCAAACCACGCACTTTAAATCTGTATTGGGGTAAAGTAAATAAACTAAACTATTCAATATGTACCAATCGATAATAAAATTACTATAAAGAACTATTTTCTCGTATTGTCTAATTTTGTTTACAAAAATAGTATATTGGTAAAACCAGATTTTATAAGAAAGGTCTTCGAGAATTTCAGGAGAATGACCTCATTGCGTAATTGATCTATATATATATATATATATATATATATATCTCCTACTGCTGCTTTTTGTAAAAGTTTATAAAATCAAAAAGTTTAAGTAAACGTTTAAAAGTTTTAATAAAAGTTTTAATAAAACAACTACAAGAGACCCCCACCATTACATCTTTCAATCCGGGCTTACCTCAAAGGTTAAAAGGATGTAGCGACCGTCCGTATCGCCTGACCGCTGTTAGAGCTTGCCAAGAAACACTGATGCGGGCGGCTTTTTTTTTTTTTTTTTAAATATACTTGTGGTTGTTGCATGAGAATGATGTCACAGTCTAATTGAATGCACCTGGGTTATTTCAGTTGCTGGTAGGAAATGGCTACAGTGTATGGAAACATAGCGGCCATCTTGTAATGAGTTATCACCGAGAGTATATTGGTGGTGGTTAATGATAATCTATCTCGTTCTACTACACACTCTCTAAGATTTTGGTTATATCTCCATTGAATCATGTTGAAGTACTATTATA
Organism: Calotriton arnoldi; assembly: GCA_963921515.1. Taxonomy (NCBI): domain Eukaryota; kingdom Metazoa; phylum Chordata; class Amphibia; order Caudata; family Salamandridae; genus Calotriton; species Calotriton arnoldi. The sequence continues at coordinate 2,007,699 of CAWUFW010002783.1, forward strand.
AAAAATAAGAATGAAGATTTAAAAAACTTTTTCAAGCAAAATAATTTTCAAGAATTTTGCATAAAAATACTATCACGATCTATTTGTTAAATCATGTTAGGATACCTTGTAATCAAAACAAGATATTCCCAAAACTATTAATTTTACTTTCACATAATATCACAGTTTAATATTCCGAGATTATTGGTAAACTGTATTACTTCAGTGCATGTAAGCACAGCGGCCATCTTATAATGGGTCTGGGAGTGTGGCGATAGTTATCGTTAACAATGCATCCAAATCTACTCCAGATTCGCTGCAATTGTATTATATCATTATGAAATTTATTTAAAAATGTATTGCCATTTACATGAACACTATAGTGTTGCAAAAGGGTTAACATTCTTATTCATCATTGACGGCTTCTACATAGAGCCCCAGTTCAAGATAATATCTGTGACTGCCGGCATTTGATAGTGCCACCAAACCGCTTATATTTGGTAGACACGTACAAATGTCGCAGCCTGAAGTGGGGGATATGAGTCACCCCAATGACTAATTATTTAAGGATACATCTCCACGGTTGGGCGAAACCAGTTTAGGCGAAAACAGTTTAGATTAATTTCTCCCATTCCTCTTTGCTGTTCAACCCACATTTATACGTATTGAATTTGCACATATACAATTGTTCCCTCTTTTTCCTCTTTACTGCTACATCGCCACCTCTTATATTTACTTGTATTGCTTCAATAATGCACCACTTCATGTCTTCTAATTTATGTTCTTTATCAAACCAATGTTAAACTAAGGATGCATTCTTGCGCTTAGTACGAATGGCAGATTTGTGTTCATTAAGTCTTAACCGTATTTCTCTGGAGGTTTCACCAATATAGCCCTTATCACAAGGGCACTTAACAAGATAAATCACATTTTTAGTGCGACAATTAACTAAGCTTTTCTGAACATGTGTGATCTTGTTACATGCTACTGAGTTTCCCTTCATCATATTATCACAATTGTTGCAACTACCGCAGGGAAAATTACCTGCAGGGTTGGAACCATCAATAGTTCTTAAGGATTTCCTATTTGTAGAGTTTGGGTATGTATGTACTAGACAGTTTCTTATAGTCTTATTCCTTCTAAAGGAAAAGAGGGGTTTCGGCAGTTGTCTTGAATTGGCATTATTCAATAAATGCCAATTACTGTTAATGAGATTTTTAATCTTATTGCTAATACTCATAAAGTTAGTCACACATACAATTTGTTGAAGTTTTTCATTACTCTTCAAACTTGGTTCAAATAGACTATCCCTATTGTAATACTTAGCTCATTTGTAAGCCTTTTTAACTAGTTGTTTCGGATACCCTCTGTCTGTCCGTTTCCTGGTTAGTGTTTTAGCATGGAATTCAAAATCTTTTATACTTGTACAGTTTCTTCTGATTCTAAGATATTGACCAAATGGGATGTTACTTCTTTGGCTTAGAGGATGGTGGCTTTCGAAATGCAACATAGTGTCTGTGGGTTTGGTGTAAAGTTCCACTGCTATTATGCCATTCGTATCCTTAATGATAATATCTAAAAATGCGCATGTTTTATTACTGTATGTCGAGGTGAACCTCAGATTGTTGTCTCCTAAGTTTAACCACTGTATAAAAGAGTCCAGGTCATCCTTAGTACCCTGCCATATAAAAAAAGACGTCATCTATAAATCTGGACCAGTGCCTTATATTTTCGTAAAAGGGGGCCATTTCATTAAATATGTGTTTATCCTCAAAAGAGGAAACATACAAACATGCTAGACTGGGAGCGCATGTGGCTCCCATACTGGTCCCTTTGGTTTGTTTATATAAATCCTCTTTAAATAGAAATATATTGTTTTTCAATATGATCTCTATACATTCAACTATAAAGGTTGAATGGGGTGACAAATCCCCTTTATTGCTCAGAAGGCCCCTCACCATACCAATAGTATCATCCTGAGGGATATTCGTATAGAGGGCCTCTATGTCAAGCGTCACCAACCACTGTGTCTCTGCATCAAACTATATGTTTTCTACTTTATGGATCATATCGGTTGTATCCTTAATATATGCTTTTTGTTTAATAACTAGCGGCTGCAAAAATGTATCAACATATTTACTTAATGGATCCGTTAAGGAATCTATGCAGGAAACTATGGGACGCATTGGGGGATCCTGCATATTTTTATGCACTTTGGGTAAACCATAAATTGCTGGTATTGTAGGATTAGCATTGTGCAAATAGTTGTACTCATCTTGACAGATGATTTCGTCATCTCTTGCTAATTTTAAAAGATTCCCCACTTGTTTTCCTAATTCATTCCATTCCTTCCTATCAGATTTCCTATAGTGGAGTTCATTTTTCAAAAGGATCTTTATTCTGTTATTATAATCTAAGGTATCCATGATGACAATGCTGCCCCCTTTGTCACTTGGTTTGATGGTTATGTCTTTATCCTGTTCTAAACTGCATAGAGCATCATGTTGTGCCTTTGTCAGATTATATTTAGTCCATGTCTTTTTATCTAAAATGTTATCTATTCCTCTCTCTATCACTCTCTCAAAGGTGTCTATATCCTTATCTATCATTTGACCCGATGGGGTCCAGTTTGACTTCGGTTTGAGGCCTGACTTGTTTTCAGTTATTATCCTATCTTTGCCCTCAAAAAACCTATTAAGTCTAATTTTACGAAAAAAACTCCTTAAGTCCTTTTGTAGGTTAAATTTATCAACATGGTTTGCAGTGGCAAATCCTAAACCTTTCTCTAAAATAGTGGTTTCCTCATTAGAGAGGATTCTAGTTGACAGATTAATAATCAGTGCTTTTTGGTCTACTCCCAGTTTTTCTGACTCCTTGTTTTCTTATAAGTACGTCTCTGCGCTTGATTCGGGGGATAGAATCCTCTCCCTCGTCCCCTGCCTCGAGTGTTCTGGTTGTAGTTCGTCTGGCACCGCTCTAAAAAAGAGAAACTTTCCCTACTGGCACCTGGCATCATTTCTCTTTCTTTTCCTATTTGTCTTTCCTGAGCTATATCATTTTCAGAATCCGAACTGGTATATGAAGTATCTGAAAATGTCACTCCCTTTCTTATCGTATTTCTTTTGTTTGACTGCCAATTATTCCTTATGGGATAATCTTCTCTTTGATTATCATAATAATCCTTTTGCAGATATGGATACACAGCCTCGATTTTATATTTACTCACATCTTTTCTAAACTTGTTACTTTTTTTGTTAACCAGATATTCTTTATATCCTTTCAAATCTCCTTGTATCTCTTCTAATTTTCTTTTAGCATCCTCAAGTGTTGTATTGTCTTTAAGTTTAGCCTCTAATTCGTCTATTTCGCGTTTTTCTATTATTAGGACTTCGTGTGCAGTCTCAATTATCAGCAACATCCAGTCCCGGCTGCATCTATTGGCTATAAAAGTCCAATTCTCAATAAATTTTTCATTTTTAGGGAATAAACCAGGTTCGTTTTTAATTTGTAATCCCTTAGGGATAATTCCCTTTATGCAATATTCTATAAGAAAATCCGCATGTAGCTCTGTTCTTATAATTTTCTTTTTTAAATTCCAGAGACTTTTCCATTGCTCCTCATCACTTTCAGTCATAGTTATAATATTGATGCTTTTGGTTGAACCATTAATTATCTTGTTGAAATAATCTTCAGAGAAACCAAAAGTCTTTAAATTATCCATTATTACTTAGGACTAAGGGTTTAAATTCCTAATTTCAGATTTATGAATTATGGAAACAATCCCTCAAAAAGAGAGAGACGGACTCCCCAGCTTACAAGCTGTACTGACACACTGTCAAAATATAAAGGAGGTACCCTAATACTTGGAAAAGGGATGGGTATCTGAACGTAAAACACAAAAGTTCCCTTTTCCTCTGTTAATTGTGAGGTTTAGATCCAACTAGTATTAAATCCAATTGACAGGCACTACTATTCACTCCGTGATGTATAACAAAGCTATCAAAAAGAAAAATTTCCAGGTCGCTAAATCACAAATTCTTATACACACAAAATAAAAACATTTATATTCAAATAACAAATTCTTATAAGGAATGTATATTAAAAACAAATTTATTTTCAATGTATCATACATAAAAATATCATGAATGTCATGTATTTGGCTAATTCACAGAATAAAAACATTTTATAAATTCATAAACATATTGTTAAAAATTATGTAAAACACAAAACAAAAAGAGAGAACAAACTGTCGACGCGGCGTTTCGGTGTACAGGTGTTTCGTCACCTTCTTCAGGACAATAGTTCATTGATTTAAGAAATAATCTAAACAAACAATATAAACACTGAAGTTAAAATACAATAAAATACATTCCCTTTTTTTTATACAAGTGCCTATTTTTAGCGTCATGGAAAAGGATTGCTTTAGAATAAAAAACCTAATTCACGGAGTTTATCACAGTGCATACAGAGTCCAGACGAAGGCAGACATGTCCTCTGTTGTGGTGGGATGTGGGTACATTCCCCACGATGCTACAAGGTGTTGGGAGCAGTGCTGTGGGTGACAATCCGATGTGGCTGCAGGGACGTAGTTACTCGTCCATGAATGCTAGCGCAGCTTCATGGGCAATGTGCTCCAATAGTACGTCGTTGTTGGGTTCAAGGAACACCAGGGTGAGCCAATCCATTAACTGGTCCGGGCAGATGTGCTCAGTCCACGCCGTTTCCCCAATCCGCAACACAGCCCAATAGGGGAGCGCCTGGATGTGGTCACTGCACACGAGGAGTTGTGCATTCTCCCATGCGCAACTGCCAGCACATACGCCAAGGATCAGTGCATCCCATGCACGGCTATCCAGGTGACACTCCTGTTGGTGGTCCAACAGGGGGCGCACTGTCAGGTCATAATCCAATTCAGCTGCGGTTGCGTTGGATAGGCAGACCTCCATGGGCCACTCGAATGTGCATGATCAACAGTGGAACCAGGGCTGGACGCAGGTGACGTAGGCAAGATGGAAACTCAGACGGAAACTGATTCGCAACACTGCCATTGGCAGGGATCCCAACAGATGCAGCATTCGGTCACGGTACAGTTCCACGTGACAGGGGTTGTGCATGTGCCCGGGAATGCAGGCCATTGCGTTTGTTGGTCTCGTGGCACTGGCACTCGTCTGACCGGTGGGTATTCGGTGGACGATATGCCACAGCTCTAGGCAATGAGTCGTATGTGTGTGCGACGTTTGTACGTATGGGTAGTTCTTGACAATATGTCAAGGGCATCCCTTGCAGGTGTCGGTCGTGCAGGGACAAGTGTGTGTGGGGTGTAGGCATGTTGGTGTTTCATTAGCGCAGTTCGTGGTGTGGGAGTCATCGGAGGCTGGTATGGTATCTCACGCAGGGTGTGCCAGCCTCATTCAGGACCAAGGTCGGGGGTTTGGTTGGCCTTGGGCCTTGTGTGTTGAGACAAAGGTGCTCATTCCTGATTTTCGTCTGACTACTGCTTGCATGTCTTAATTGTGATGTGGTGTTCGCGCTGACTTTGATGCCAGGCCTGTGATTTGTGGTGCGCAGAGTTCGAGACACACGTAGCTGTTGGCATGTTTGCATGAGCCAAGGGCCCGATTGGCCTTGCGCTCCTTGTTCAGTCTCTCTCTTTCTGTCTGTTTCTTTCTCTCTCTCTCTCTTTCTCTCTCTCCCTGTCCTTTGATGGGTGCCTGACACACCTTCTTATCTTGGGTATTGTCTTGCAGGCTGTGAGTCACAGTTTGTCCAGGGATGCCCCGCCATGACTCCTCAGGATAGTTGTTTGGTGACGTATTTGAATTTGACATTTTGTTTGGTCTTTCAATGGTGTATGTATGAATCAGGATCTCAGTGCACACATGTATGTTGATTGTTGCAATTGTGGGACATCAGGCGGGTGCTTGTGGTCATGTTTCCGTGCAGTTGATGTGCTGTGTCTTGGTCCGGGGGAGGTGGGGGGTGCCCATGGTGGGGCTGGGGGGGGGGAGGGTCCTGGGGGTGGTGGAGATGGATGTTGTGGCCCTCTTGGGTGTCCGGCACGCATGTTCAGTTGCTCCATGGCATCTGTGGCCCTTCAGGTGTGGCTCTGGGCTGGGCTCCATTTTGTGGTGCAGGCTGTGCTTCGACTTTGCACCAGGTCAGGGCAGGTGTTAGTTTCCTGCTGCTAACGCGCCTTATCGCCTGTTTTGTGGTTTTATCGCTGATCGGGCTGGTCGTTGAGAATGTTGAGGTGTGGTGTTGTCGCTGGTTTTTGCTCGGGAACGCCTACTCTGCATCTCATTAGCGATAGTTGCAGGGGTCATCTGTGGCGATGTTTTTTGAGGATGCTTTCGCAGGTAAACTGGTGATATAGGCTGTTAGCACCAGCTTGTGAATGTTGCGATACATTTATCTCGTCTTTGGCTGAGATAAAGTGCCGTTAACTCTGCGATAGCTCCTTGAGAATATGCCCCATAGAGTAATAAGTATTTTGGCCCATTTCTCTGCAGTTTCTGCTCATTTTTTAAAGGACTGCTAAACATAATCACAATTTACTCAGTGTTAGCTTGCATTTCCACTTGTTGTCAATTAGGGATGTAGAATTAACTCTGGGTCCATCTTGACATTCCTTAGGGTTCTTTTTTTTCAAAACAAATTTTATTGGGTTTTTGCCAACAAAAGGACAAAGACTGTCCATATACATACACAGGATTCAGCAGGATGAGACCCCACAAACATGTAAATCAGGAACATATGCACAGAATACCCCCAGCCACCCCCTTACCTCCACAAAGCAGTGCCTAAAACCCCTACATAATTGCAGTTCAAGATCTCGCTGCATTCCCCTGTATATCTTGGCCATATTGTCTGATTTCAGCATCCAGTTGTAGCTCGGCAGTGCGAACAGGCTCCAAGAACAAGCCTGTATTATCTGCCCACCTCTGCCAAATCTTCTGATGGTTCTGGGGGCATCCCCTAGACTGGAATACTGCTATTTCTAGCCCCATACAGAAGTCCATCCCTCGCTCCATGTCCCCAGGGACGGTGGTACACTTGCTTTCAACTGCCGAGCAATATTTCTTTAATGCTAGTGTGAGCTCAAGAAATAATAAATGGCGTTTATAACAATTCCCACCTTTTCCATCAGTCCTGTGGAGGAGGAGCAGTTTAGGGACAAATGGAATGGTCCATGGAAGTACCTCGCTTAGGGTTCTTTTTGAGCAAATATTTGAGCATTTCAATATGCAGGACAAGCATATATTGACTGAATTGAGGAAGGGTTTGTAGACCAATCTCATGTATCTGGCCTGTAGTTAAGACAATGTACGTCACTGTGCACCTGGATGTCATGGGCACAGTCTGGGATTGAGACTCGTTCACATATCTTACAGGCAACAAGCGTCTCTGGGTATCTGGCTGTCGTGGGCAAAGTCTAGGATTCAGACACAACCACAGACCTTCTTACCCAGGATGGGCTCCTCTCTATACCTGGATGTCATGGGCAGAGTCTAGAATTGAGACTTGACCACAGCTCTTCCACACAACAGACCATACACAAAGCACCTGTGCACTAAGAGAAGCCTGTCACCTTGACCACTGACACTTCTCTGTTACACACTGTGTAGAGTCAAGCGACAGACTTCTGCACTCTCTATTCGAGGACTTCTCCAGTTGTCCAATGAGAAATTTACTCTGATCACATGTATTAAAAAGACGATGTCAGCTCTCCGCCTACATGAGAACTGTCTACAAAACCTTACATGAGCCAATCATTATAATCTTGCGCTTTAAACAGGGAGAGTCCTCACGTTTTCTCATAAGCAGTCCACAGATCCATATAAAAAAGAGAATACAACCTACCCCACAAACATAAAAGAAAGCCACTGAAAGCTGCGCAAGATCAAAACACCCATAAAATATTAAAAGTGACATACAAATATTCAGTCTTTACTTTTCTCTTTAATTTCCTTCAGTTCGGACCAACCATGCCCGACTGCCTGCAGCCTAACAAAATCCACAAGGGAAGCACAAACACCCTTGATTAAGTAGACTCCCAAACTATTTTACCGCACAATCAGACTCGCAGGACTCTTCGTTAGAAAGGCTTGAAAGAGCGGACTTTTTTCAGACCGGCTCTAGTGAAGCCTACAAGGGCCCTGTGCTGGAGAGGCAGCATTCTTAACACACACCAGTATTGTCAGTATTTTGTGTATGAAGGGAGGAGCAGCATTTTCTGAATGAATTATGTGACAAAACGACTGCCAGAAACAGAGTAGTGACATTTTTAAAGCTATTGTTAAACCTGCCCATGGTTAAAATGTTATGTTACCACATTTGTACAGCGCGGTGAATATCTCGGAGGGGGTCTTGGCGCTAAAACAGAGAGAAAGAAGCACCTGATTCAAACACAGAGACACGACTGTCAATCAGTTGGAGGTCAGCTTCACAGGTCCTAGTTATTGAAAAACCAGGTCTTCGGGCCTTCGTGAACCTTAGGAAGGGAGGGGCAAGTCGTAAGAGACCTGGTTGCTCATTCCACAGCTTAGCCGCCCTCACCGAAATGGCTTCTGTAGCGGTCTAGTTGTTGGCCATCTCTAGCACGAGGACTGTTGCCCCGGAACAGATCTACATACATTGTATCACCCTCTGGCCAGGCCTGGCCAGAGGATATAAATAAACTGGCGGAGGTCGCTCGGGACTTCCTGCCCACACCCAGTCACAGTGTGTGTACGTGTGTCCATCATTGCTGCATGCCGCCAACAAGCTGGGCCTACTGCCACCATACTAGCCAGCACCACATTGGCGACGAGGGTGGGCGTCCAGTCTACCGTTCGTTAACGGCCTGCGCCCGCCTGCATCAAAGCTTCTATAGTGTGCCCCACCTGTGCTGGAGTTCCTGATCCTGGCCCGTCGGTCCGTCAGAACAAAGGAAGCCGCTGCAGCATCGCGAATGCGTGCTGCAGCGTGAAGCTGAGTGTGCCTGGCAATCGCGACGGCCGCGGCCCGCCCTCAACGCGGCACCATCCTCCTGTGCCGGCATTACTGAACCGGAGTGAAGGTACGCACGAGCACTCGCGCACGTGTTTGTTCCAGCCCTTTCTGGGCCCCGGGCATCCTTCAGCACGCTCAGGCTGCGCTGGTGCTCCTGGTATCCCTCCGGTCATAGCCCGCGCTGAGCTCTGCCACGCGTGCATGCGCAGAACAGCCTACAGTGCCCTGACACGCTGTGCACAGGACCTTCCCACGCTGTGGGGCCTAGAACTCTCGCTGATACTGCCCTGTGCCCCCCCCACACAATGTGTCAGCCCTCAGTGCATCCTGCTCACTCTGAGGCCCCGGATAAGGGGAGGAGCCAGTACACACATACCAGTCAAGCGGCAAGCAGGGAGAGGTGCGTGCCCATCCATAGTGGAAAGCCCCAGAAGACACCCTCGGGGAGGAACACGTGAGGCACATCAAGTGCCAGTCACCTCAAGCGCCTTGTACACCGCGCCTACAGTGGTAAAGGACAGTACTCACACAGCAGGAGGCGCACGACCCGCGCACAAAGATGACAGACCAACAAGCACAGGCCGCACCACTGCCACTCCTGCCGCCCGCTCAACAAGCTGGGCCCCAAGTCATGCATCCAGCGTCACAACACACGCAGATCAACGTACTGCCACCATTCAGCGAGCTCATAGACCCGGCCACGGCGTCTTCTAGATGGACCCTATGGATCAGCAGGTTGAACAGCTACTTCACAGCGACAAGAGAAACAGATGGAGCAGTCAAGTGTTCCCTCCTACTGCATTTTGCGGGTAATGAAATCTACAAGCTATTCACCCACCTCCCCAACACCGGAGCGCCCAACGACTACGACGCTGCAGTCAGGGCCCTGAATGCGCATTTTGACCCCCAACTAAACCCGGATTATGAGAGGTTTAAATTGCGCCAAGCACGACAAAGGGAAGGGGAATCGATGGACGCATTCCACGTGCGACTGCGTGAGTTGGCGAGCACATGTACGGATGACGACCAAAACAAAGAGGTGAGGGCCTAAGTGATCCAAGGATGCCGGAACAAAAACCTCAGGACCCTTATCTTGCGCCAACCAGGCATCACCCTAGAGGACATCCTCATCATGGCCAGGTTGCATGACCTGTCTGACGCCAGAGCGACGGCGATGGACATCGCAATTACGCAACAAACAGAAAAACCGTCCACAATCAAGACAGAAAGGGTGGATGCGATCCGACCCCAGATCAGAGGTACCCGGGGCCGATGGCCTGGAAGAGGTGCACAAGGGTCGCGCTGCGGATACTGCGGCAGGGAAGAACATCCACAGAAAGAATGCCCAGCCCAAGGGCGAACGTGTTCGAAGTGTGGCACGCACAACCACTTCGCGATAGCGTGTAGGGGATGCCCGCAAAATCGGGGAACTCGAGGACATCGTCCACCGTCAAGAGCGGTCAAACACCTGTCACTGGACGATCCAGAAAATCCCAGATCGACACGCACAACCACCCGACAGAGGCACTACCTTGAAGATTCATCAACTGACCTATGGGCACTTAGGGCCTACCTTAGGGGTGACTTATAAGTATTAAAAGGGAACATTTAGGCCTGCAAATGGTTTATTTTGCCAACTTGAATTGTGCGTTATAAAACTGCACACACGTCTGCAGGGGCAGGCCTGGAGACTTGCTTTGCATTGTCACTTTAGTGGCAGCACATTATGTGCTGATGTGCACTAGACACATTTACCTTAGAGGCCCTGGGCCACTTTTGTACCCTGTACGAGGAATAGGTAAGTTAAATATGCCAGTCAGGTGTGTAGTCAATTTCGACATGTTTCAGGGATCACAGCATTTGCACTGGGGCCTGGTTAGCAGTGCCCCAGTTCGCCGAGTCAAAATACCATCCGATCAAAATTGAGGCTATTATGCCGAAAAGAGGATTTCTTGTACAAATAGAGATATACATCATTGTAATATTTGCAATTTTAGTTAGTTTGCACTAAATTCGCCCAACATACAATGATAAAACCAAAACATTTTTATCCTTAATAAACAACTTGTAAGAAAGGGACACACTTTTGTCTTTTTCCTTGCATATTTTAGTTTCTAATGTATTTCCATCTGTCAAAAGGAACAGAGAGCTTTCATTTTGTTTTGTATATTGTGTCCATATTAAATTTGGTCATTTTCAATAAAACTAACCCAGTTTATTCCTATACCATTTGTTAACCTCTGAAGTATAGAGTAATAAATATGCTGCAGTTCTATAGTTAAAGTATTGAGGCATCAACGGCCATCATATTTCATTTGCATTACTGCAGTTCTAGAACTCCTCTTGGCATATCATTGTATCGTTCTTGACGTGCATCATTATTGCTGCTTACGAGATTCTGCACCATCATGTCCCATGCCTGAGCTACATCCTTATCAATACTCCTAGTCTCTATTGTTAACACCTGGTTTTCTATTTCAGTCCAATACACCATTTTCTTTTCCCATGTTTCAATTTTGGTTGGATCCGCAACCTTCCAGTTTCTAGGTTTGTTTCTTTCTGCAAGCAATAGTCCTTGGTCTGTGAAGCTGTCAGAGACCTTCTTTTTTATTCTGGTTACATAGAGTAACAGACATCTCAGAAGGGAGCATTCAACTGTCTTTTCAGTTATGTCTTGTAGTATATTCATGAATGAGTTCAGATAATTACGCAAGGTGGGGCATTGACAGATCATGTGAAAAAAGTCAGCCTCCGGTGTGTAACGCCTATGGCAGCACCCATTTGCGTCTGTATGTACAGTTTTAATTTTCTTAGGGATTAAATATGTTCCATGAAGTACATTGTTTTGTAGGTATTTCAACCAGGCATTTTGTGAAAACTTTAGGGACCTATTTACTAAACGTCCACACAATACAAGGAAGCAAGCAAAATTGTTGTGTTGCATGAACGGGAGAAAGCTGAACAGCATTATACCAACTACGATATGAGCTCTTTAGTTCTCTTTTTTTTTTTGCGCTAATGCAATTTAAGCTGCCTAGCAATAACACAGCCGCTCTTGAACCATGGTGCAAGGATGCCTGCGCTACTGGCCAGATTATTTTGGTGCAGGAAGGGATACGTTCCTGCATAAAAATAATCCCAAGAGACAATTTCCTCTTTCTATGCACGATGTAGAAGTAACAAGGAGAAATAAAGTTATTCCTCCTCGTTACGCCATGGTGGTGGTGGCATACCATTTTGGCTCAATCCCAGGTTTCACGATCTCAGTAAATTTGGGATTGCATCAAATTCCATGGGTGGATGCATGGGAACGCTCATGCCCCATCCATGTAACACCTACCACTACGAAATGTAAGACAACGCAGCAAAATCCACTGCATTGCATTATATTTCTTCACAACGTCATGCAAGGCAGAAAAAGTCGCCCCTTGAGTGACTTTGTCAATCTTACTTTAGCCATTACAGTACCTTGTACTGCCTTGAGCAACACAAAGATAACGCAAAGGCTTAGTAAATCTGGGCCTAAGTGTATATGTTACATTGCCTTCCTAGCTCCTAGGGTCACTTAATGTCATTTGTCCATTTTCTCTAATTTTCATCAGGTGTATTTTACTGCTCTACCCTATTTCCCAGTAAAATCTGGTAACAACTTTTTTTTGCTAAGCCCCATGTTTAGTACTGTTTGATGGTCTATGTTGGAAGGCGGTTTATGGGGTCCGAGATCCCTTGGTTTCTCGAATATGGTGCTTAGCTTTTCATTTAAGTTTGATATTATCCCTGCTGTAGCTAAAATATGTCAACCAGTTCCACGAAGGAATACAAAAAAATATCATTAAACAAGTCCTCCAAATGTTTAATCCCTGTCTCTTTTCAAATGAATATAACTATCAGGGCTGAGAGCAGTTGCTCCCCACCCATCTCAAACACTGCAATTTTGCAGCTAAATAGAAGTACTCCAGTTCTGGGAGGCCCACTCCCCCTTCCTCCAGCAGTAGTCTGAGGGTGGCAGAACAATTCTACACTTACCAGATCCCCATATTAATGTTTGTATCCTGAAACCACTTATTAGGGATATGTAGGGGCAAAGTGGGGAGTAATATAAGAAGCGGGGCAATATCACCATTTTTTAGGAGTGCTTTTGTGATATTGCCCTCTAGTATGCCATGGACTGAGTGGTAGATTTGTAGACCTATATATCTAAAAGTATCCTGATCCCATCTTAGTTTGGAACAACACTTGAGCAGGGATATGTCTCTCTGATCTACTTTTAAAGCGTACATACATGACATTTTACAATTAAGTCTCAAAAGAGACACCCTGGCAAATTGCTCCAGTAAGATATATAGTATAGCGATTCCACTATCTCCATTGTGTACAGGCAAAAGGAGATCATCTGCATACAACGAGATGCTACGATGTGATGTGACCTTCTTACCGATTTGTCTCAGAAGACTTGCTTGTGGCTCCACCAACAATACAAATGTTAAAGCTGTTAAATGTCCAGCTGTGTGCCCCTCTGAGCAGCATAACCGTCCGAGATCACCCGCCCTGTTCTTACTCTCGCTGTCGGCTCATTATGGCTCAAATTTACAAGCCATTGTATTGTACTGCAGTGCGATGCAAGAAAATGCAGAGGCTTAAGTAACATTTACAAAGCCATGCAAAAAGCGATTTTCGCCACTGTTAGACCGGGCCTTTGTTGGTTTGGCCTCCCCTAACCTTTTTGACTGACAACCTCATACTTTGACCTTGTTTTGCTAGCCTTAGGACTTGAGCGCATTTGGCACTACTGTGCAGTGTCAAATCGCTGTGCTAGTAATATATATACTGTGGATCAGTGTATATATGATTGGCTGATTCAAGTTAGCTGTACGTCCCTTGGCATGGAGTAAGACCTATACCAGGGGCATGGATCTCAAATGCGCCTCCGTGGGCCTGCCAAACTTGTTGTGCCATCCACAGAGGTAGCTCATAGATTCTGCTACAGGTTTGTCCTGGTGGGGCCTGTGTGCAAGGGTTACGGTTACTCGGATTGGCATTTATAAAGCTACGTGCCAAGGTTCTGCATGTCTCCTGCTATATCGGAGTTCTCTCTGGTGACAGGGGGCAGTAGTGGGAAGAGGTTGGGCTTGTGTGTGTATGTGTTACCTGCAAGAGTAGTGAATGACACCGGATGGAGTGTTCAGTACGATGGGGTCTGCTTCTCGAATTGGATTAGCATGAGGGGGTGAAGGGAAAGGCTATCAAGCATTATTTCCTACGGGCAGAATAGTAACAGTATAGTGTTTGGTATCGATGAGTTCGTAATGGCGAATCCTCTCAGGTAGTGGGAGGGGGTTCAACATTACGGTGCTGGAATTGACACTTTGGGAAAATGAGCATTTCGATGCTCGAGGCTGTGTGTGCCTGGCGGCCTGTCTCCTAATTCACAACTGGGTGCTGGGGGGCAGCTACATCTGTGCATTCCTGATAGAGGGCCATAAACAAGGGGTTCATGGGAAACTGCAGACCTATGACTTTAAGAGGCCTTTCTGGGATGGTTAGATGGGGTGGGATTGGCACCTGCATTCCAAGGGGCAGGGTCTTGACCCCACTAAACATTGTGATCAAGCCTCTCGGGGTAGGACAGCAGACAGGACTTAACTTAGAGAGGGCCTGTGCATTTCAAAGGTGACCTGTTGAACTGATCATATCTTCAAAGGCCATGGTGGGTATAACTACTGGGGCTTCGGCCTCCAAAAGTAGAGACACTTTTAGATTTGGAACCTTACAACGCTGGTTTAATACTGGGACACTGACACTAGGATTCATTAGGGTAGGAGGGACTGCAACTGGACTATCTGCAGAATTCTGGTAGCTTGGAGCTTGTCATGCTCCAAGAAGGGGACAATTACTTGGTGGATTTTGCCTGGATGTTGCTGCCCTGCAGCTAAGTGCCAACTGTCATGGCCTGGGTCTCGAAGTACTCTCAAAGGGCCAGTGAGCTGGCCTCCTGTCCACAAGATCCTAGGGACACAAAAGATCTCACTATCTCCACAAGACCGTAATGACCGCACTGGGTGTGTTGGAGACAAGTGGAAGTGATCGTGGTCAGGACAAGGACCATCCTAACATACACCATCATCTCACTGTGCAAGAGGAAGCTCTGAAGCCATCTGAGTTGCCGGGACGTGAGGAGTTTGAGGAGTGTAGGGGAAGCTTGCAGAGTCCGAGGGACCCATGCTTGCAACCAGGTGACCTGTGCTCACCTGTGCTCCAGTGCATGTGGTGTCTGAGGGGTATTGGGGGATCCTGAGCCAGGAGCAGAGATTGTCTTCGGCCTCCAAATTGGGAGGACAACAGTACCCGACATCGCGGCCTCTGTCCGAGGTCGTTGGCTCCCTCGTCCAGGACCCATGCCACAAGGTGCTTGGTTTGGAAAACATCGTACAAGACCCGAGGGGTTTTGTGTGCCTTGTGGGCATCTGCAGCTGACTGTTGGGGTCTACAGCAGGTCACACCTCCGCTTGAGGGGAAAGCATTTCTCCAGAATTGGTAGCGCACCAGTTTTCTGGGTCATAACCTTTTGTCTATGGAGGGGGGGAATATTGATCCTGCACTCGTGGAGGTGCCATCACGCACATGGAGGTCTAATTCGGATGGACAAAACTAAATAACTGTTTCTTTCCATGTTAGATGGTTCAGACTGTTTAGTCAACAGGGCTCCAGCTGGGGTAATGTGCATCGTTAGCTGTTGTAGTTGAAAATTGAGGGGCTGGGTTGCATATAACTGTAGAGTGTATATACAATGTGGGTTTCATTTTGATTTCAATAGAAAAATTTGACAGTGGCGTATAACTGTAGAGTATATACAATGTGCATCTCATTTTGATTTCAGTGTGTGTATGTAATACAAAGAGAAGTGTTTTTATACATACGCTGTGGAGTCTTTTTGTAGCATAAGCATTGTGCCAATACTTTACAATCGAGCCCTGAGGATAAGCCTGACTGCTCGGTGCCAAGCTATCAGAGGGTGAGCACAGGTTATCGGACAAGGTTATCATACTCATCCTATTTGGAACAGTGAATTCTGACTGGCTTTGATGCATCTTAGCTAGCCCGAAACCACTGGGTCTAACATATGGTGGCAGTGGTGGGCTAGGACATGGGGTTGCACAAACCCTAGCAACACAGTGGTTTGCTACAACTCCAGTGTACAATATTGTTTTCTTACCTTGGGGTTTCTTTCTGTGTGGCCATTCTAGTTTGGAAACCTTTCGGTGTTCACAACAGTCATTTCCAAGTCGGGGGAACCAGTGGATGTACCTGCAGTAGGGGAGTTTGGGAAGTTTGAGCCGGATATGTTGGAGACTTATACGGTACCCCAGCTCAAAGGGTTCTGCAGAGACCTAAAGTGTTCTTTCAACGGCCTCAGTAGGAAGGAGGAGCTGCAAAAGGTATTGAGGGCCTGGCTGGAGGCCAGAGGTACAGCTGAGGAGACTGAGGAGGGAGAGGTAGTGGATACTGAGGAGCTGGAACTGCCGGAGGGGAGCGTAGTTCCCTCCAGGTCATGCAGTAGTGGCTTCTCTAGGAGTCTGTCCCCAGGGGAGATGGAGAACCGGCAGGAGGAAAGGAAGCTCAAGTTGGAGCTGGCCAAACTTAGGTGGGAAAGTGAGAAGGCCAAGGGGACGATGGAGGAAAAGAAAATGATGTTGGCTCAGGACTTGAGCCTGAGAGAACTGGACGTAAAAGCCAGGAGGGCACAAATGGTGGCAGCATTTCATCTGTGTCTTTGGATAAACAAGTTCACATACCTAATGGGTTGGTGTCTGATTATGGAGTGGGCGATAACAGACCGGTGGTTTGAGGCCTACGAAATAGCTTTACAAATGCACAGGATCCCTGAGGCAGGGTTGGGGGGCGAGTTTGTAGAAGTATATTCCGCCGGAGGGGAGGGACACCTTGTTGGCCCTTGCAGAGGGTGACCGGGTGAAGTATTCCGCCCTGAAGGAGGCCTTGGTCAGGAAATATGGGCTGACCCCTCAGAAGTACAGGCAGACGTTTAGGGACAGTGTGAAACTGACTCCCAAGACCTGGGTAGATTGTGTGGATTCGTTTTGCAAGGCGCTGGATGATTGGGTGAGAGGCAGTAAGGTGATGGACTACATGGGGCTGTACGATCTGATTGCGCAGTAGCACATGCTTAGCCTTGTTCTACCAAGCTGCGCGAGCACTTGATTGAGAGGAGGCTTTCTGATCCTAGAGAGCTTGCTGAGGAGGCGGACCACTGGGTTAACACCCGGAGGGTCCACAAAATGGTGTCGGGGTTGGGGGGGGAGGGATCCCGCCAAAGGTGAGTCAGGTCCCCAGCAGAAAAAGGAGGGGGACAGTAATAAGAGTACGAAAGTCTCTCTAAGCCCCCAGACTAAGTCCCCGGGTAAGGATTCCCAACCCCCTGGTGATAAGTAGAAGATGGTCCCTACAGGTAAACCTATAGGGAAGACCCCCACGGTGCTATGCTTGTGAGCAAGAAGGGCACTATCAGGGGGGATCCCAAGTGCCTTAAGCGAGCTATGTCCCCCACCGGTGCGCCTACACTGGTGGTGGGGGGGTTGCGCTTGGAGAAGATATTATCCCGGACCGTGGTGGGGAACCATCGGGGATAACCCTAGTGTCTTTGGGTGACAATGAATTGGTCCAGAGAACCCTCACACCTGATAATACTAGGAAGTACAGGCAGTGGGTGACCATTAATAGGCATAGGGTGCAAGTTCCGTCAGGGGTCATCTGGTGTCTGCAGAGCAGGTTGTTCCTAATGTGGTTCACCAAGTGGTTGAAGCCGACAACAGTGAGAGCCAGTGTCTAGTGGCACAGGTCCGCTTTGAGAGGGGGGTCTCTAGTACCTTGAGGGTAGCCGTGAGCCTGTCCATACCTGTGGACTGTCTGCTCAGCAATGACCTGGAACATACCTACTGGAGGGAGGTGTCGCTCTGGTCGTACTTGGGGATGGTGGGACTGCCTGAGTGGGCATGCCTGATCACATGGTCAAGGGTGACATGGGAGGATGGTCAGAAGAACCCTGAGCCTGAAACAGTGACTCCAGTCTCTGCCAGGAAGCGAATGGGCAAGCGGCGCGGGGAACCCGCCCCTGAGCTTCCGGTGGGACGGGAGGAGGCGGACCCTGAGGGGGAGACTACGGTACCTACAGGGGAAGATGTGGCTGAGCTGGGGAACCTGCCTGACCTGACCAATTGGTAGCAAGACAGAGGTCCCGCCCGGGAGGAGTTCTGCATGGCGCAGAAAGAGTGCCCTACTCTTGTGGGCCCTCTGCAGCAGACTGAGGCCCAGGCAGCTGGTGACACCTCTGGAACTCACTGAATTTATTGGGAGAATGGTCTCCAGTACAGTGAATGTAAAGTTGCTGAACCAGGGTCCGCCCTTGTGTTGGTGGTACCCCAGTGTTTCAGAGCCTTTCTGTACATTTTGGCTCATGATATGCGCAGGGCAAGACCTTTGATAGGCTTGCCGCCTACTTCTATTGGCCCCAGATGAGGAAGGCCTTAGATGCGTTCTGTCGGTAGGGGCCAACCTGCCAGACAAGTAGCAAGATGGAAGGGAAGTGCCAGGCCTCCCTGAAACATGTTACTGTCGTAGGCACCCCTTTTGAGAGGGTGGGCATCAACATTGTGGGGCCTCTGGATCATCCTGGTCTTGGTGGACCATGCCACCCAATATCCGGAAGCGATACCCCTGAGGACGGTGATGGTGCCAGCGGTGGCCCAGGAATGTTGGGGATATTTACCCATGGGGTTTCCCCAAGGAGGTGATCTCTGACCGGGGGATCAACTTTATGTCATCGTACATGAAGGCCATGGAAGGAGTGTGAGGTGACCTACAAGTTCTCCACACCCCCTACCACCCCTAAACCAATGGGTTGATTATGGGTCTTTCAGACCCCATGAGGCATAAGTGGGACGTGTTCTTGCCATCTTTTGTTTGCCTACAGGGAGGTTCCGCAGAAGGGGGTTGATTTCAGCCAGAAGGGGGTTGACTTCAGCCCATTTGAGCTTCTGTATGGGCACTCTGTGAGGGGTCCTCTTAGTTTGGTGAGGGAGGGCTGGAAGCAAGCTCCCAGAAAGCCACTCCAGGATGTATTCAGTTATGTCCTGGACTTCTGTAACCAAAAAGCCCGATTCAGGAAGCTTGGCCAGGCGAACCTAGAAGCTAGCCATGAGGATATGAAATGATGATATGAGCAGAACGCCAATCTGGTCGAGTTTCAGTCAGGTCAAAAGGTGTGGGTTATGGCCCCCATAGAGCCTCGTGTTCTACAGGACAAGTGGTCTGGGCCATTTGAGGTTAAGGAGCGCAAGACTGACATCACCTATTCGGTGGACTTGCAAACTCCTAAGAATCTTTTGTGGGTCATGCATGTGAATCGACTCAATCCACATTCTGAGAGGACCGAGTTGACCATGTTGTTGGGCACGGATGATGGGCTGGAAACAGAGACCAAACCTCTCCCAGACCTCCTGTCTTCCCTGGAGCAGGATGGGCTGATAGAGGGGTGCGTCTCTCCCCTACTCTGACCCAGGAGCAACAAGGAGACTGCCTCCGATTGCTTGGGCAGTTTGCTTCCTTGTTTTCGCTCACCCCCGGGGTCACCTATTGGTGCATTCATGATATTGATACGGGAGATAGTCTACCTGTTAAGCATAAAGCTTCCAGGACGTCAGATAAGGTAAGGCTTATAATCTGGAAAGAGGTTTCCAAGATGCTTGCTCTTGGGGTGATTGAGCCCTCCAACAGCCCTTGGCTTAGTCCTGTGGTATGGGTGCCCAAGGCTGCTCCCCCCAGTGTGGTAACTGAACTCCGGTTCTGTGTGGACTATCGTGGGCTCAACGCTGTCACTCGGACTGACGCGCACCCTATTCCCCGAGCGGATGAACTTCTTGATCGTTTAGGGGCGGTCAAGTTCCTCAGTACCTTTGACCTTATGTCAGGGTACTGGCAGATTGCCTTAGCTGATGGGGCACACGAGAGGTCTGCCTTCTCGATGCTGGAAGGGTACTTCCATTTTCGGGATATGTCCTTTGGATTGAATAATGCACCTGCCACCTTTCAGAGGTTGGTCAACCAGGTCCTATCTGGGCTTGAGAACTTCAGTGCCGCCTATCTAGACAACATTGCGGTCCAGCTGGGGGACCACTCGAACCACTTCCAGGAGGTACTGAGGGCACTGCACTGTGCCGGACGCACTATCAAGGCTAGTAAGTGCCAGATAGGACAGGGGTCTGTGGTTTACTTGGGACACCAAGTAGGGAGCGGCAAAGTGGCACCGCTACAGCCAAAGATTGAGACTATTCTGGCATGGCCACCTCCCAGGACCCAGATGGGGGTGAAAGCCTTTTTAGATCTCACCGGATACTACGGATGATTTGTCAAAGTGTACGGCACCATTGTCACCCCCTTGACAGAGCTGACTTTGAAGAAGCAGTCACGTCAGGTGATCTGGAGGGAGGTATGCCAGATGGCGTTTGACACCCTAAAGGAAGCCATGTGCACGGCCCCCGTGCTCAAGGCACCTGACTTCTGCCCGGAGTTTGTGGTGCAAACTGATGCCTCAGAGCATGGCGTGGGGGCTGTACTGTCACAGCTCAATGAGGAGGTCCTGGATCAACCAGCAGTCTTCCTTAGCGGGAGGCTACTCCCCAGGGAACAGAGGTGGCGTGTCATTGAAAGGGAACTTTGCTATGGTCTGGGAGCTGAAGAAGCTGAGGCCATATTTGTTTGGGACTCACTTCCGGGTTCAGACAGACCACAGGCCCCTTCAATGGTAAATGCAGATGAGGGGTGACAATCCTAAACTATTGAGCTCGTCCATCTCCCTACAAGGAATGAAGCATCGTCCGGGAACCTAGCCCGCCAATGCGGATGGTCTTTCTAGATAACTCTGCCTTAGTGATGAGGACTTCTCTGACGTGGATTAGTGCTTCCCTACTTTCTGCTGGAGGGGAACGAGTGTTAGACCGGGCCTTTGCTGGTGTGGTCCCCCCTAACCTTTTTGACTGCCAAACTCATGTTTTGACCTTGTTTTGCTAGCCTTAGGACTTCAGCGCGATTGGCACTGCTGTGCAGTGTCAAAGCGTTGTTCTCATCATAAACATATCAGTGTATATCTGCTTGGCTGATTCGAGTAAGCTGTAAGTCCCTTGTCATGGGGTAAGACCTATACCAGGGGCATGTATTTCGAATGCGCATGCGTGGACCTGCTGCACTGGGCGTGTCATCTATGGAGGTAGCTCATCGATTGTGCCACAGATTTTTCCTGGTGGGGCCTGTGTGCACGGGTTCCTGTTACTCGGTTTGGCATTTATAAAGCTTCCTGCCAAGGTTCTGCATGTCGCATACTATATCGGAGTTCTCCCTGGTGACAGGGTGTGGTGTTGAGAAGAGGTTGGGCAAGTGGTGTATGTGTTACATTGCAAGAGTCCTGAATGACACCGGATGGTGTGTTCCGTACAATGGGGCCTGCTTCTTGCATTGGGTTAGCATGATGGGGTGTAGGGAAAGGCTGTTGAGCATTATTTCCTACAGGCAGAATACTAACAGCATAGCATTTGATATCGATGACTTCGTAATGGCGAATCCTCTCCGGTAGTGGGTGGGGTTCAACATTACGGTGCTGGAAATGTCACTTTGGGAAAGTGAGCATTTCGATGCTCGGGCTCTGTGTGCCTGGTGGCCTGTCACCTACTTCACAACTGGGTGCACGGGGAGGCTGCCACATCTGTGCATTCCTGGTAGAGGGCCATAAACGAGGGGTTCATGGGA
Source organism: Calotriton arnoldi (assembly GCA_963921515.1). Lineage (NCBI taxonomy): Eukaryota > Metazoa > Chordata > Amphibia > Caudata > Salamandridae > Calotriton > Calotriton arnoldi. The sequence goes on from CAWUFW010002783.1 coordinate 2,029,482, forward strand.
AACTGCGGACCTCTGAATCTAAGGGGCCTTTCTGTGACAGTTAGGTGGGGGTGGAATTGGCACCTGCATTCCAAGGGGCAGGGTCTTGACTCCACTAAAGATCGATGCATCTTAGCCAGCCCGAAACCACTCGGTCTAACAGCTGCATTGTGTAGCTTTGTAATCTAATGTAATGCGACACAGTGGCTTGCGTTGCGTCACATTTTGTAGAGGTAGGTGGTCCAAGAAAGGAGCATGGGCATTCCCATGCATCCACCCATGGATTTTTAAGCAACTCAGTATCAGTAAAATTGGAATTGCGCCAAAATGTTACGCCACCCCGGTCATGGTGTAATGAGAAGTAGTATGCCAATTTCTCATCGTTACTTCCTCTTTCTATCCATAATGCAGCTTACATCATGCACAGGAGGCGGAAATTGCCTCTTAGGATTGCATACCTTCCTGCACAAAAACGATCCTGCCGCAGCGCAGCCATCCTTGCACCATTGTTCAAAGGTGGCTGCATTGTGGCTAAGCAGCCTCAAGTGTGCCAGTGTAGGTAGAAAGCCTATGAGAGTCCTATCGTAGCAGATACCGAGCTGTTCAACTCTCTAACCCGAGAGGGTATCCAGGCGCTTGGGCAGGTGTGTAGGTTTGTGGTCCCCAAGGTGTGTCCTCTGTGTCTCATGAACATTTAGTAAATATGGCCCTACATAACAACATGAGCCAATGAGTCATATTTTGTCACAGTTGTATCCTGCGAAAGACCTGTTTCATATAGCACGACGTTAAACGACTTCTCTAGATTGATCGACACCACCACTGCGTTCCTTGTGTCTGTTGGGGTCTGACTCAAAACATAGAACAGCCTTCTAATATTTGGAAAAGTAGGACAACTAAAAAGTACATATTATCCAGATATATCACATGGCAAAATTGGTATCAATCTGCTTGCAAGAGGACATTAGTAAGTAATACACATTCAGTAAAGTTAGTCAACTGAACGATCCCATATCACCCCTTTCCTCTCTCTCCCATGATATTCAATCAATCAATCAATCAGGGATTTATAAGGAGCACTACTCACCCGTGAGGGTCTTAAGGTGCTGGAGGAGAGGGGGGGCAGCGCCGGGGCAGTCGAAGAGCCAGGTCTTGAGGCTCTTCCTGAAGGTGTGCAGAGTAGGGGTGCGTCTGATGTTGACTGGGAGCTCGTACCAGGTCTTTACTGCGACGTAGGAGAAGGCTCTTCCACCTGCTCTGGTTCTGCGGATGCGTGGGGTCTCTGCCGGGGTGAGGTCGGCGGAGCGGAGGTTCCTTTTGGGTACGTGGAAGGAGACTCTCTCGTTGAGGTATTTGGGTCCGAAGTTGTGGAGGGATTTGTAGGCGTGGGTAAGTAGCTTGAAGTTTACTCTCTTCTCGACAGGGAGCCAGTGGAGGTCTCGTAGGTGCTGGGTCATGTGCTCGTGTCGTGGGGTTCCGAGGACGAGTCTGGCTGCGGTGTTCTGGATGGTTTGGAGCTTGTGTAGCAGGGTTCTGTTGATTCCGGCGTAGAGGGCATTGCCGTAGTCCAGTCTGCTGGTAATGAGTGCGTGGGTGACGGTCTTTCTGCATTCGTGGGGGATCCACTTGAAGGTCTTGCAGAGGATGCGGAGGGAGTTGAAGCAGGTGGAGGTGACAGCGTTGATCTGGCCGGTCATGGTGAGGGAGGAGTCTAGGATGATGCCGAGGTTTCGGGCGTGGTCTGATGGAGTGGGTGGGTTTCCGAGGGCGGACGGCCACCAGGTGTTGTCCCAGGCGGTGGAGGAGGGTCCAAGGACGAGGACCTCTGTCTTCTCCGAGTTGAGCTTCAGGCAGCGGTTGTTCATCCTGGCTGCGACGTCCTTCATTCCTTCCAGGAAGCAGAGTCTGGTGTCTTCGGGGTGCTTCGTGAGGGAGAGGATAAGCTGGGTGTCGTCGGCGTAGGATACTATGCTGAGCCCATGCTGTCGGACGATGGCGGCGAGAGGGGCCATGTAGATGTTGAAAAGGGTGGGGCTGAGAGAGGATCCTGGGGGTACTCCGCAGTTGATCTCTGTGGGTTCGGAGAGGAAGAGTGGGAGTCCGATCCTTTGGGTTCTGCCAGAGAGAAAGGAGCGGATCCAGTCAAGGGCGGTTCCTCATATACCGGCGTTGTGGAGTCTGGCTGCGAGAGTGTGGTGTGAGACTGTGTTGAAGGCTGCGGAGAGGTCTAGTAGGATGAGGGCCGCAATGTGACCCTGGTCGAGTAGCATGCAGATGTCGGTGGCGGCGAGGAGGGCGGTCTCGGTGCTGTGGTTGCTGCGAAATCCGGACTGGGAGGAGTCAAGGATGGCGTTCTCTTTGATGAAGGTGGTCAGCTGGGCGTTGACGAGTCTCTCGGTGACTTTGGCTGCGAAGGGAAGGAGAGAGATGGGCCGGTAGTTTTTCAGGTCCGTCGGGTTGGCCGAGGGTTTCTTGAGGAGGGGCTTGACCTCTGCCTGCTTCCAGTCGGGTAAGATGCTGGATTTGAAGGAGGCGTTAATGGTCCGGCCTAGTTCGGGTGATATGGCGGCGGCGGCTCTGTGGTAGATGTGCAGTGGGCAGGGTCCGTGGGGGCTCCTGAGTGGGTGTTCTTCATGGTCGTGGCTGTGTCTTCGGTGGTAGCAGGTTTCCAGGTGCTGATGATGGGCTGGTAGTTGGTGGTGGAGAGGGGGGTGGTGTCTGGAGTCTGTTCGCTGAAGTCGTCGTAGAGGGCCTTGATTTTCAGGTGGAAGTTGGAGCTGAGCTTGTTGCAGAGGTCCTGGGATGGTGTGACGTCCTGTCATGATTCTGCCACGTCAGTTTCCTGGTGCACCTTGTCTGGCACCTGTTTACTGTTTTCTATTGTTTTTACCAATGCTTGTTGTGACTTTGCCATTTGTCTGTGTCAATGCTTGTTGCAGACTATGATGTTATCAAGGCCTATTGTCCCTTCTCAGCTCCAGTAGTTTACCTGTGAGCTGGAATCTGGCAGCTTCTTCCTGAGCCCTTTAAATAGGGGCCACACCCTGTTCTCATTGCTGGTTATTGAGAACCCTGAGCTTGAGCAGCAGCTGTTTCTGTTCTCCGGGTGCTGAAAGAAGATTCCGGTTGCAGCAAGGATACTTCTATTTTCTTTTCCCAGGTTGTAGATCCTCTCTCAGCTACAATCAGGTAGGATCGTTCCTTTCTTAACCAACAGCATCGTGAAAGGAACTACGTGCTGTTTTTGCATTTTGAAAGAAAGTTGCATATTGCGCTGAAGCGCTCTTTGGTCATTTACATGTTTGGTGATTTTGGCACTGTTGTACATCGCGCTGAAGCGCTCTTTGGTCATTTACATGTTTGGTGATTTTGGCACTGTTGTACATCGCGCTGAAGCGCTCTTTGGTCATTTACATGTTTGGTGATTTTGGCACTGTTGTACATCGCGCTGAAGCGCTCTTTGGTCATTTACATGTTTGGTGATTTTGGCATTTTTGTATATCAGGCTGAAGTGCTCTTTGGTCATTTTCATGTTTGGTGATTTTGGCAACTTGGCACATCGCGCTGAAGTGCTCTTTGGGCATTTACATATTGATGACTGGCATTTTGGGCACATCGCGCTGAATCGCTCTTGGGGGGATTTGCATACCTGATGACTTTGGCATTGTGTCACATCGCGATGAAGGGCTCTTTGAACATTTGCATATTTGGACTCAGTGCATCGCGCTGATGCGCTTCCTGGATATTTGCATATTTGAACTCTGATACATAGCGCTGAAGCGCTCCCTTGGGTATTTGAATATTAATCTGCCTCATTAGCATATGTAATGTGTTGTGTATTGCAAAAAAGGTTGTTGGAAGTACCACTGTGATATTTAACAGTGGTTAAAGCACATCATTACGGAAACATTGTGTCTAAAGCCAAGTGGCTCTGCTTCGTTTTGAAACATGGTTGTTTAGCCATAACATTGTATCCTTGAGAATTATAGGAACAGAAATTGCCAGTGAAGCCTGAGAAGACGTACACAACGACTGTTCTATGCATAACCTGCTTTTCTTTTACAGGTATGTTGTCATTGTTTAACCCATGTTAAATATAGTTAAAGAGTTTACTAAGCACGAAAGGAAAGCTAATCAAGGACAACGTCTCGTTCCAGGTCTCCCTCCCCGCAGTACCCTCCTTAATTCTCTTCCCCCGTCTAGCCACTTTGATACTCAGTGCAGTTAAGCTTGAGTCAAGGCTGCTGGAAGGTGGGCTTCTTGAGGGTACTACTCCTGAGGAACCCAACGGAATTTTACCAGTTCTGACAGAATAACCAGCCCACGAAATTGGTTCCTCCTGAGCACTATCTTCGCGATGGCCACCTTGGAAGATTTGTGTTCTATGTTGGGAAACATGCAGAAAGAACTGTCAGCTACTAGGCAGGAAACTGCGGTGTTAACTAATAGGGTCACTCAATTACAGACACAACTAGCGCCGTCTCCTGCTCCTGAGGTAGCTGCTGCCAGTAGCTCAAATCCATCTACAGTATCGGTAACGGTTCCAATGACTGTTCCTTTGGCACCTCCGGAAAGGTTTGCAGGTGAACCCCACAAATGTCAAACCTTTTTAACTCAAGTGCAGTTACACTTTATGGTTAAACCCACATTCTTCCCCGATGCTCAATCGCAAATCGGCTTCTTGATCTCTTATTTGAGTGGAGACGCTGCCATTTTGGCAGTCCCTCTGGTGCAATCGGATGACCCATTGCTTTATAGTTGGTCTCGCTTCAAAACGGAATTTGAAAAGATCTTCGACTGAAGAACAATAACAGGATCAGCTGATCGAGAGTTATTAGAACTCAAACAGGGAAAAAAAGACCTGGTCCATTATCTAACCCAATTCAATCGCTTAATAGCAGAAACAAATTGGCCAGAGGACAAAAGGGCGGCCATATATTATCAAGGCCTAAGAGACAAATTAAAAGATTTGATAGCTCCGATAGACCCTCAACCGAGAACATGTGAAGACCTAATAGCTTTAAGTCTTCGTTAGACCACAGAGTTTCGGATCGTAAAGGAGACAAGAAACGGTTGGAGTTCAGACCTTCCATTCGACCTAAAGAAAAACCACACTTTGTATCACAGGATACTAGTGAACCAATGGAGATCGGAGGTATACGAAAACCCTTAACCTCTGAAGAAAAGGAGTCTCGTCGGAAAAAAGGTCTATGTCTATATTCCGGCAAAAAAGGAAACTTTTCAAAGACTGCTTAGCAAAGCCAAATACAACTGCGACCAAAGTGGGAAACTAGAATACTCGGGGAACAGCCAGGAGACTTCCTCGAGTACTAAATCTTTACCTCCTGATCAATCTGTTGCCAACACATTGCAAATCTCCGTTCCCCATCTAGTATTATACGTACAATTCACCATTTCTCAGCAAGAGCCTAAAACTGCGGTGGTCATGGTGGATTCTGGAGCCACCGGCAACTTTATAGATGCCGCTTTCGCAACAAAATTGGAAATACCTACCTTGGTAAGAACACAACCAGAAATGGTTTATGCGGTAGATGGCAAACAATTAACATCTGGACTGATTACTCCTTCTACTATTAAAGTAACCATGACATGTTTTACTCAGGATCAAATGCACGTGAAGGAAATATCCTTTGATATCATTGATGCTCCCCAATTTGGTGTCATCCTCGGGATGCCTTGGTTGACCGACCACAATCCCACAATAGACTGGTCTAAGAGAAGTGTTACTTTTCAGTCAGAGTGGTGTCAACAGGAATGTTTACACCCACTAGAAAATATGTCCAAACTCTTAGTTCAAGATCATACCAAGTCTACTGCTCATATCGCTACAGCTGCGGAGCAGGACATAGAATTACCTGCAGTGTATGAAGAGTTCCGCGATGTATTCTGTGAGAAAAGTGCTGAGATCCTTCCCCCTCACAGAACATACAACTGTGAAATAGACCTTGTACCTGGTGCCAAGATTCCCTGTAGCCGGATCTATGCACTTACTGAACAAGAGAACCAACATCTTAGAGACTACCTAGACAAATTTTTGAAGAATGGTTTCATTCGCCCTTCCAAGTCTCCGGCCGCGTCCCCTCTGTTTTTTGTGCCCAAAAGTAATGGGGAATTACGCATGTGCATAGACTATCGCGCTTTAAACAACATCACGATTAAAAAACGATATCCTTTGCCACTTATCCCAGTTCTCTTGGACCAGGTAAGATCAGCAACTATTTACACCAAGTTGGATCTGAGAGGGGCATACCATCTGGTACGTGTCCGAGCCGGAGACGAGTGGAAGACCACTTTTCGAACTCGTTTTGGCTTGTTCGAATACTGCGTAATGCCCTTTGGCTTATGCAACGCCCCTGCGGCATTTCAATTTTTCATAAATGTCTTACGAGATTTTCTTGACAGGTTCGTCATCGCTTACATCGATGATTTGTTGATCTTTTCACAGTCTGTCTCGGAACATGAGAAACATGTAAAACTGGTATTAAACACCCTGCGCCAACATGGCCTGTTCTGTAAACTATCTAAGTGCGAATTCCACACCTACAAGGTGGAATTCTTAGGTTTCATATTGTCACCTCAAGGAATCACAATGGCAACCAGAAAAGTTCAGGCAATATTAGACTGGCCAGTACCAACCTCAGTGAAAAATATCCAACAATTTCTAGGATTCGCAAATTTTTATCGTCGCTTCATCAAGCAGTTTTCCAGCAAAGCAAGTCCTTTAACGAAATTGCTAAGGAAACATGTTCCGTTCCAATGGACGCCAGAAACCAAATCTGCCTTTCAAACCCTTAAAACTGCATTTACAACAGCCCCTGTTTTAAATCATCCAGACATCGATCAGCCTTTCATAATTGAAGCGGATGCTTCAGATACTGCAATTGGGGCAATTCTATCTCAAAAGGATGAACGAACTAACCAATTACATCCCATTGCATTCCTATCCAAAAAAATGTTACCGGCTGAGATGAACTATACAGTGGCAGAAAAAGAACTGTTGGCTATCCGTCTTGCCTTTACAGAATGGCGCCATTATCTTCTAGGTGCAAAACATACGGTGACTGTCTATACGGACCATCGTAACCTCCAATTTTTACGATGTGCTCGAGCTTTGACACCTCAACAGTTATGTTGGACCTTATTCTTTGCAGAATTTAATTTTGTAATAACGTTCAGACCTGGCAGAATAAATAACAAAGCAGATGCTTTATCTGGATGCGAAACAGCAGAAGAAAAAACAAAAAAGGCAATTACACCTCCATCCATAATTCCAAAAGAACAAATTATCGGAGTTACCATGTCTGAACAATTTTTTCAAGATATAAGAAAAGTTATGCAGTTAAAACAGATCTTAATTTGGCAACAAAAAGAAAAAGATAGAACTATTATTTAAGGATTACCGTTTCAAAAAACACTCCTATACATTCCATCAAAATCATTACAAAAACAAGTCTTACAATGGTGTCACACAAAACCATTAGCTGGACATCCAGGAATAGCAAAAACCCAAGAGCTTGTCCAAAGACATTTCTGGTGGCCTACCTGGAGACAAGATGTTATCCAATATATAACTCAATGGGACGTTTGTGCTCGAGCTAAAGGAGATCATAGTGCCAAAAAAGGATTATTGTAGCCCCTTCCTACTCCAACGCGGCTCTGGGAAGATATATCCATGGACTTTATTACGGACTTACCCAAGGATCAAGGGAAAACCACCATTTTAGTGGTGGTCGACAGACTGTCAAAGATGGCTCACTTTATTGCTTGTGAGAAAATGCCAACAGCAACTCAGTTAGTAACCTTACTGGTTCAAAACATAGTAAGATTACAAGGCTTGCCTCGCACTATTACTTCCGATCGAGGGGCACAATTTACGTCAAAAGTATGGAAAGCTTGGTGCAACACTTTACAGATAAAAAGAAACTTGTCCACAAGTTTCCATCTGGAATCGGATGGCCAAACAGATCGAGTGAACCAGGTATTAGAAAACAATATCTACAATGCTATTTATTTAAACAACAAGGCTCATTGGTGAATCTCCTCTGGGAAGCTGAATTCGCCTACAATAATTTGAAGCATGCTTCCATGAACATGTCACCATTCTTCGCGAATCATGGCTGTTATCCACATTACGCTCCATTGCTGTTAGCACAACCTCAAACTAATATACCATCTTTGACTCTAGATTACAAGGAATGACTGCTATTATAAAACATTTGCAAAGAAACGTACAGAAAGCAAAACCAACTATAAAAGATTTGCTGATAGAAAAATAGGACCAAAGTACAAGACTGGTGACTTCGTCTGGCTCGCTACAAGAAATTTTCAGATCAAAAGAAATATAAATTCCATCCACGATTTATTGGACCGTTTGAGATCGAAAAATGTGTAAATCCAGTAGCATTTAAATTAAAATTACCAAGCTCCATGAAAATCTATCCTGTGTTTCACACTTCGTTGTTAAAACCAGCAAAGACCAAACAACAAGCTGGTCCACCACCTCTCCTCGTTGGAGATCATGAAGAATATGAAGTACACAGTATAAAGGGTAGTAAACGCATACAAGGAAAATTGTGGTATTTGGTTTCATGGAAAGGCTATGGTCCAGACGAAGACTCATGGGAACCAAGTGATGCTATTCATGCACCACGTTTGATACGTAAATTTCACATACAGTATCCAGAGGCTCCCACATGACTGGCAGTGTGAGCACTTTTGATGGGGTGGACTGTCATGATTCTGCCACGTCAGTTTCCTGGTGCACCTTGTCTGGCACCTGTTTACTGTTTTCTATTGTTTTTACCAATGCTTGTTGTGACTTTGCCATTTGTCTGTGTCAATGCTTGTTGCAGACTGATGTTATCAAGGCCTATTGTCCCTTCTCAGCTCCAGTAGTTTACCTGTGAGCTGGAATCTGGAAGCTTCTTCCTGAGCCCTTTAAATAGGGGCCACACCCTGTTCTCATTGCTAGTTATTGAGAACCCTGAGCTTGAGCAGCAGCTGTTCCTGTTCTCTGGTTGCTGAAAGAAGATTCCGGTTGCAGCAAGGAGACTTCTGTTTTCTTTTCCCAGGTTGTAGATCCTCTCTCAGCTACAATCAGGTAGGATTGTTCCTTTCTTAACCAACAGCATCGTGAAAGGAACTACGTGCTGTTTTTGTTATTTGCTGTTTTTGTTATTTTGCATTTTGAAAGAAAGTTGCATATCGCGCTGAAGCGCTCTTTGGTCATTTACATGTTTGGTGATTTTGGCACTGTTGTACAACGTGCTGAAGCGCTCTTTGGTCATTTACATGTTTGGTGATTTTGGCACTGTTGTACATCGTGCTGAAGCGCTCTTTGGTCATTTACATGTTCGGTGATTTTGGCACTGTTGTACATCGTGCTGAAGCGCTCTTTGGTCATTTACATGTTCGGTGATTTTGGCACTGTTGTACATCGTGCTGAAGCGCTCTTTGGTCATTTACATGTTTGGTGATTTTGGCACTGTTGTACATCGCGCTGAAGCGCTCTTTGGTCATTTACATGTTTGGTGATTTTGGCATTTTTGTAGATCAGGCTGAAGTGCTCTTTGGTCATTTTCATGTTTGGCGATTTTGGCAACTTGGCACATCGCGCTGAAGCGCTCTTTGGGCATTTACATATTGATGACTGGCATTTTGGGCACATCGCGCTGAAGCGCTCTTCGGGGGGATTTGCATACCTGATGACTTTGGCATTGTGTCACATCACGCTGAAGCGCTCTTTGAACATTTGCATATTTGGACTCAGTGCATCGCGCTGATGCGCTTCCTGGACATTTGCATATTTGAACTCCGATACATAGCGCTGAAGTGCTCCCTTGGGCATTTGAATATTAATCTGCCTCATTAGCATATGTAATGTGTTGTGTATTGCAAAAAGGTTGTTTGAAGTACCACTGTGATATTTAACAGTGGTTAAAGCACATCATTACGGAAACATTGTGTCTAAAGCCAAGTGGCTCTTTATATGAATGTGTGCTTCGTTTTGAAACATTGTTGTTTAGCCATAACATTGTATCCTTGAGAATTATAGGAACAGAAATTGCCAGTGAAGCCTGAGAAGACGTACACAACGACTGTTCTATGCATAACCTGCTTTTCTTTTACAGGTATGTTGTTATTGTTTAACCCATGTTAAATATAGTCAAAGAGTTTACTAAGCACGAAAGGAAAGCTAATCAAGAACAACGTCTCGTTCCAGGTCTCCCTCCCTGTAGTACCCTCCCTAATTCCCTTCCCCCCCCCCATCTAGCCACTTTGATACTCAGTGCAGTTAAGCTTGAGTCACGGCTGCTGGAAGGTGGGCTTCTTGAGGGTACTGCTCCTGAGGAACCCAACGGAATTTTACCAGTTCTGACACGTCCGTGGCTTCGCTGGGGGGTTTGGTGAACTGCTGTATGATGTTGAAGAGTTCTTTTGCGTTACTGGCGTTGGTGTGGATTTTGTTCTTGATAAAGGTCCGCTTGGTGGCTCTTATGCGCTGGTGGTATTCAGTCAGGGCGTTCCTGTAGGTGTTCTGGTCTTCGGTGGTTTTCCTGTTCCTCCAGAGTTTCTCGAGGCGTCTGCAGGAGCACCTGGCTTCTTGGACGTCGGTGGTGAACCAGGCGGCCTTCAGGGGGCGTTGTTTGACGGGGTGGCGGAGGGGTGCGAGATTGTCTGCGCAGCTGGAGATCCAGCGGTGTAGTTCTTTGGCTGCGGAGTTGGCGTCGGTCGTGGCGGAGGGGGGGTCGTGGAGGAGGGTGGTGTTGAGGTGTTCCTCTGTGATCTTACTCCAGTTCCTTCGTGGCGGGCGCGGGGCGGGTTTGGGTGCGGTAGTGGTGTTGAAGGTGAAGTGTACACAGTGGTGGTCTGTCCAGAGGGGCTGCGTGGTGTGGCTGAAGTGGATGTTTGTCCCTCCTGCGAAGATGGGGTCGAGGGTGTGTCCGGCTCTGTGGGTGGGGGTGGTGACGAGCTGCTTCAGTCCGAGGTTGGCGAGGTTGTCAAGGAGGGTGGTGGAGTCTGGGTCGCTTCGGTTGTCAAGTTGGAAGTTCAGGTCTCCGATGAGAATGTAGTCCGTGGAGGCGATGGCGTGGGGTGCGATGAGGTCAGTAATGGTGGTGGCGGAAGAGGCGCAAGGCCCGGGGGGGTCTGTAGACAAGGGTCCCGCGCAGCGTGGTTCTGGGGCTGGTCTGGATCTGGAAGTGGAGGTGCTCTGTGTTGAAGAGGGGGTCGTTCGTGCTGGAGGTGGAGTCTCGGAGGGAGCTCTTGTGTGCGATGGCGAGTCCTCCTGGGCGGTTGGGGCGGTCCTTTCTTTGGATCTTGTATCCGTCGGGGATGGCGGTGGCGATGTCGGGGGTGGAAGTGGCATTGGTCCATGTTTCCGTGAAGAAGGCGACGTCTGGCGAGAGGGTGTTGAGCAGGTCCCAGATCTCCGTGGCGTGTCTGTGTAGGGAGCGCACGTTGAGGAGGATGCACGTCAGGGTTTCCGTGGTGTGGGCGTCCGGCGTGGGTTCAGCAGTCGTGGGGGGGCTGTTGATGGTGAAGGATTGTCGGCAGTGCCGGCAGGAGAACTGATCGTGGATGGTGTTCGGCGTCGATCTCTGACAGTTGTTGTTTCTTCCGGGGTTGAGTGGGAGGAGGGTGGCGGAGTCGTAGCGGTGGGGGGTCGTAGATCCAGGGTTCCTGGTTGCGGTCAGGTCGCAGACGGGCGCAGATGGGCTTGCCTTTGGCGCGCCAGCAGCGCGTCCGCTGCGCGCGGCGGCCATTAAGTAGGGAAGGGGGAGGGACGTGCAGCTGGGAGGCGGGGATGGTCAGGGGTGAGGGGCTGCGGGGGCAGAGGCGGCAGCAGGAAAGGACGGGCCAAGGAAGAAAATAAGCGCCACTCGAACTAGTACAATTAAACACAGGGCACAAGAAAGCAAAATACAACAAAATGGGCACAAGAGAAACAAAACTGAAGGGCACAGGCACAAGAGCACGAAATATGTAACTGAATGGGCACAAGGCACAATAACCGAGCGGGCAAGCAAGCAGGCAGAGACAGAGCGGAGCGGCCTCGAACCCCTACCAGGAGGAGGGGGTCAGAGGATCGATGGCGAAGCAGAGCACAGCGGAGCTGCTGGAGTGAGAGCAGGCCTCAGACTAGAGGTCTTGCTCGCGCTCCCCCGCAGCGGCCATCATTAAGTAAAGAAGGGGGGAGGGGCGTGCAGCTGGGAGGCGGGGACGGTCAGGGGGGAGGGGCTGCAGGGGCAGAGGCGGCGGGAAAGGACGGGCCAAGGAAGAAAATAAGCGCCACTCGAACTAGTACAATTAAACACAGGGCACAAGAAAGCAAAATACAACAAAATGGGCACAAGAGAAACAAAACTGAAGGGCACAGGAACAAGAGCACAAAATATGTAACTGAATGGGCACAAGGCACAATAAGCGAGCGGGCAAGCAAGCAGGCAGACACAGAGCGGAGCAGCCTCGAACCCTACCAGGAGGAGAGGGTCAGAGGATCGACGGCGGAGCAGAGCACAGCGGAGCTGCTGGGGTGAGAGCAGGCCTCAGACCAGAGTATTAATACTTTTTTTAAAGGTGGCCGGTAGGTGAACATTTTAAAAGGTAACTATAGTTTTAGATTTTTGAGAGTCAATATGTCTATGTATGTGGCATAAAATTCTAACTGGAACCCATTTCTTCCTGGTGTTTTCCCCCTGGGAAGTTCCTTAATGGCTTTTCTTATTCCTTGTATCAATGAGGCTTCCAACAACTCCCTCTGCTCATTTGTATATGATGTGACCACTTTTTTTGTCTGGAAACCACAGGATTCAGAATTGCTCTCATTTGTCTTGTCCATTTATAGCTGTGCATAATATTTACAGAAGGCTTGATTGATATCCTGTGGTGTGTGTGTGTCTTTCTTCACACGCTGTTTTGGTAGCTAAACAACCTCACAAGGCTGCCTACATTATTGCTGCCTGTAACTCATTCAGTATATCAAATGTACAAGCTGAAGAAACTGGATCCACCACATTTAAGAATTTGGAAAAATAGAGGTCTTATATCAAATTTTAAGTTGATTCTGTTTACCATTACTGGTCTGCATGGATCTTGCAGATATTTAAAATTCATAAGACGATCTGTGGTGAATTGCTTGGTATTTCTAAAGAAAAATAAGATTTTACATGTTTATGCACTGTCTCAGGAATAGTTCAGCAATATACACACGTTCTGAATATTTGCCCACGTGAATTAATATACAAATGTTTGTTTTCTGGTATCAGTTGCAACTCGAAGAAATGAGTGCCCATACTTCTATTTAGCAAGCGCCCAAACGGACTGTAATACAGAGTCTTTAGTTAAAAATATAAGACCACATTAAACATGACCTAACAAACACGCTTCTCACCTTCAGTAATGCTCTTTCTGATGTATACTCTTTTTAACCTCAGACTCCTCACATTGTGAATCCTACCAGACTGGAAACAGTAACGTGTAATAGCTCCCGTACATTTGCAGGTGACACTACCAGAATCAGTGTCAACTTCAGACAGGACATCACGGAGCCACATATAGGCACCACCCGAGAGCTGACATAAGTTTATCATTACATCTTCTGTGTCCTGATCCACAGAGTGACTAACAATTTAGGATAGGCAGTGTACCAAATTTAATTTGGGACCTTTTAACACAAAGTCCACTCCGCACAACAGGGAGGAGGGTGGGTGGGGGCAATCTGTGCTTAGACAGAGTATCCACCAGAAAGAGCGTTACTAACAGTAAGTCACTTGTTCTTCTCATGGATAGTTCTAACCACAGATTCCATATCTTGTGAATCAATACCCTAGCAAAGCCTCTTCTAAAGGCAGATGACTTGAGGAGTGAAGTTTAAATCAGACGTCCTGCACAACCGAGCAGGCAAATTGTTCAATCCCTACAGACCTAAGAGTAAAGGTAGTAATGCCTGGTGAAAGTATGGATGGATGCCCATGCTGCAACCTGGTAGATGCCTAACACAGCAATGCTTCTGGCCAAAGCTGAAGTGGTAGCTTTGACTCGGTGGGATGAGCCCAAAGTCACTCAGTAGACTCTTTCTTGGTCAAAGTGTAGCACATCTTAATACAGTTGGACAATCCATCTTGACAAGGTCTTGTGGGCTGCCTTTCTTTTTTTCTCACTAGCATAGACAACAAAAGGTTGATCGTCCAGACTATTCTCCCTAGTCTAATCATGGAAACTAAGGTCCTGTTTGGGATCTGACTGGTGTAAACCGTACCCGTTAGAGGGATGGAGCAGAGAGAAAAATGCTGGGAATGCAACAGACTGCCCCAGAGGGAAAGACAACACCACTTTAAGCAGAAAGGACACTCAAGTCTGAAGCAATGTGGTGTGCATGGCTGAATAGATAATGCCTGCAGCTCACTGATAATGACACACTGAAGTCGCAGCAATAAGAAAGATGGTTTTAAGAGCAAGAACCAAATTAAGGTCGCACTGCTGCTAAACAAAAGCACAGGTGGACACATAAGTAAGCCCTTTCAAAAAATGCTTCCCAGCAGGTGATTTGAACAAGGGGGTTGGGCGGAAATCAGACAAATGGAGAAAGGCCAAAACGACTAATAGGTAACACGTAACAGTACTAATGGCAAGGTCTTGCAGGGCAGAGGACAAAAAAAATAGGAGTAGATCAGACAATTTAGCCTGAGGATGGTCAACCAAGCGGCTTCCACATCCGGCCACAAACTTATCCCAACAGCCAAAACAGATGGACTTAGTGGCAAGACGCCAAGATCACATTTACAAGTTACTGCAGCAAATCAAACCATTGAACTGGTTCTGCTCAGTCTCTATGTATCCAGGCAAAGACTGTGAAGGTTTGAATGTAAATCCCTGCCTACTCGACAGCAGATCCTGTCAGCAGGAAGTCAAAGTGAATGGCATAAGCTCAGATTCAGCAGGTTGGAACACCAGGCCTGCATGATCAGAATAATCTGGACGCAATCTGTCCTGACCCTCCTCAGGAGCCATGCAATCAGTGGCAGCGGTGGGAATGTTTACAGGAGACCGCAGTCCTACCAAAAGCAGAAGATGTCTCTTTGAGAACCTCGAAGAGAATCCTCCAGGGCACAGAAGGCCCACTAATGCACATTCTTGGAGACTGCAAACAGATCTATCATTGGAATACCCGACTGGGCAAAGATGCCCTGTCCCACCTCTGCATGCAGATGCCACTCGTGGTCAGCAAGATGATGTCAGCTGAGTTTGCCCGCTCTGATGCTGAGAGCCACCCATTAGCTACCATCAGGGAAATCCAATGAGGACGAGCCGCCGCCAGAGATGTAGAGCCTCCAGACAGAGCATGAGACCCCACACCACTTTGCTTTTTTGAACTATCACATGATGGTTGTGTTGTCCGCCAGGGCATAAACAAAAAGCTTTGAGTGGAAGCTGAATGGTCCGCAGCTCCAAAAGATTAATGCAGCACTGCTGCTCCATCGGAAGCCAGAGGCCTATGATTTCCACATCGTTCATGTGACATCCCCAGTCCAGAGAAGATGTGACTGTCATAAGTGTGAATCCAGTAGGGGTTAAAAAAACATCTGTTGCATGTCAGTTTGGCATGCTACCCACCACTGAAGAACTTGGGGTGCCTCGTCCAAAATATGAGTATGATCCAAAAGGCACCTCAAGTGCTAGACCAACTGAAGCCAAAAGATGCACTGCAGAGCTTGCATGTGCTGTCAATCATTAGGCACTAGCAGGATGCACAACATCAAGAAGTCTCAGAACAATCTGGGCCAAAGCAAGGGCTGGTCCACAAAACATTGAGATCATAGCCTGAATGTCCCAGACTCGGAAAGATTCTTTGAACCACTGTGTCAAGGATGGACCATATGAAAGAAATTTGCTGCATAGGCTGAAGGTGGGATCATGGTTCATTGACTGAAAAGCCTAGAACGGACTATAGGTGGTGCAAGACTACGAAAGACTGCAGAAGTGGTGCCTTCAGGAGGCAGTCATCAAGTATGCATTAATGTATTCCTGACCTTCAAAAATGAAGTGTGACCACCAACTTCACCCATGTGAGCACCCACAGGGCAGAGGTAAGGTAACAATGAAATGATAATACTCCACCCCAACCATGAACTAGAGATAAAGCATGTGGGACTGCAGGTCCACACATGAAAGTATGCATCCTGCTAATTCAGAAAAAGACTCCGGTCTCTGGGGTCGAAAATGACCGAACACGAGCCACCATCAGCATTTTAAACGTGTCCTTCCACAGGAAGGTGTTCAGAAGCTATAGTTCCAAGATGGGTCTCAAGCCCCCATCTTTCGGGGGGGGGGCCAGGAAGTAACGGGAAGCTTGTACCACTCTCTGCCTCAGGTACTATCTTGATTGCACCGTAGGCTGGCAGACTGCAGACGGGATAGCAACATGCTCTGACAAAACCTGGGACATGACTGTGAGGATGGGCAGAGAGAGACAATAGATGAAGGGTGTAGCCAACTTGAACAATTTGAAGGACCAATTGGTCCAAAGAAATAGCAAACAAAAATGAACTCTGCCCCCCACCAACCTCAAACGACTGGATGAGGGAACTAAAGTTGTTTGGTAGCCACTTCCGCAGATCAGTAGGAGGAGGAATGCCGTCCTTGTTGCAGGCCATGACCCCAACAATAAACATTCATCAACAAAAAGGCTAGACAGACTGATGAAAGAGCAGCATCTGACTCTAGGCTAGAGCCCTTGAAAAGCCTCAGAATCTCCTGCACTAATGGAGAAACTGACAAGCAGGAGAAAGCAGTACTAGGGTGCGAGCTGTCACCCTGCACAGACTCCACCTCATCACCAAAGAGCCTGCCTCCATCACAAGCATGTCCATCAGGGAAGCCAGCAGAACTACACTGGTAAACAGTCCATAGTGTTCAGAAGAGTTCTCTAAACATACATGGCACAGTCTCCACCCTTTGGGAGGCGTTCATGGAGAGCAAGTAAATTCCACAGAGCATGGGTTTAGCAGTCCCAGCAATCAATAAGCAACCAGCCAGCAAAGCTACTGAGAACACAACTTTAGCTAGGGTGTCAATTCGCTTGGATTTGCTGTCAAACAGAGCTGAAGGAAAATCATTCAGGTTGACTTTGCTGGCAGAAGCTTGGACCACAAGACTTTCAGGAGCAGGACGTTGTTTCAGAAAGCAAGGGTCCCGAGAAGCAGGCCTGTTCTGGCGAGCAATCGGGCGGATTACTTGAGAACAAGAACAAGGGTTGGACCAAGCTGCAGTCATGGGGTTATTGAATGGAAGCAAGTGCTCTGAAGTCAAAGGCCAGAGTTGTAACATTTCCATTAACAGATTGCCATTAGTGCCAATGTAAAGGCAGTTGCAAGTCCAGGACGACCACAGTCCTATGAATTACCACTACAGAAGAGGCACTCTCCTCTATGTAGGGGCAAAAGAAAGAGTTAAGGTTATTTTTGGTTGAGGTATCTAGGCCAACAGGATTTTGTAAAACTAAATAGAAGCTCTGCTCTGTATAATGAGAAAAGAGAAGCTAATCCACCTGTCGAATCGAGGCCGAAAATGGGCTTCAGCCTTCTGTAATACTGCAGTGCTAAAGGAACTGGTAGGGAGCCCTCAAGTGTCATGGGCTGGGCTTTGTAATCTTTCATCATGATATAAGCCAAGAACATGCTGAAGTCAGCTCTGGATCCCACATTGGAACCGGAGCAGAGGCAAGTATCGCACAAGCAATAACTGGCAGGGCCTGCGGCAAGGAAGTCGAAGCACGAGGGGTGGAGGGGAAGGTGGAGCAGACAGCGATTAGAGTGTCAGATAGCAGGGGAAGGGCCAACTGGCACAATCCCATCTGAGGACCAAAGATATGCCAGGGAAAAATGAAAGCTCTTTGAACAACTGCAGCATGGCCTACCTGAAGGACTCAATTTACTGCCATGTCGACGAGGGGCCGGAAAACTTGCAGCACATCAGCTTCAGGACTGGAATCCGGTCCAAGCCTGATGATGCAAGTGGATTCTGCCCTTTGGAGTGCCTACTGTGTCACCCGTGTCTGAAGAGGAAGCAGTGGGTAGGGGATGAGCCCCTTTTGGACTTCTTATGCTTCCATCAAGACTTCTCCCCTGAGTTTGTTTTGGACCTACCTGAAGATGGTCAACGAGACTGACCTGGGATCAGGAACTACCTCAGGACTTCAACCAGCCTCTCTTGTGTTCTGCACAGTAATGCTTGGACACGTGCTCCCAGGTGGCCTTCTGGTGCATCAAGGAGCATTTGGAGCTACCTTTAGAAAATGACAAAAATGGGGGCGAGGGAGCATACATCTCTCAAAATCCCTGGTCCACAAATATGGAATGCTCTGACACCAGTGCAGATACTTGGATCCGAACAGCTTTGATTCAGAGAACCTCAGGAAGCAAAACTACTCCAGGCTGTCTTAGAATACATTTAAAGGACACAGAAAAAGAATCGGTCCAAGAAGACAATGGGGCGTACTGCATCACAAACCTGGTACCCCACCATGAAGATGTAACATGTTGACCTCCACCCACAGCTGCTTAACACGTGACGCGATCCAGGAGACATGGATTTGTCTAAAAAGCAATGCAGCACGAAGCGAACATTAAAGGTCAACAGGCCTCTCCAAATAGTCGATCCACACACAATTCCCTGAAAGGCACAAACTATGAACCTCCTGTTTTCCCTGCAACCACAACAACCTGCCCTTGACCAGTGGCCATGCAGTAAAACCTGCTGTGACATGGAAACCAACGAGGAAAAAGTCTTCCTCTTTGGAAGAGGGGAAAGGCGGAAAAGTAAAGAAAACGTAATGTGACAGCTTCCTTGAGCCATGTCTCACCCACAAGGAGATGCAGAAAGAGTTAAAGACACTGAGCTGGGAGGAACAGTGACCAAACAAATGGGTAGAAAACTGCAAAATATTCACCAACAGCCTTCCACTAAAGGGAAGCAATATACATTTATTTATTTGAAGCGTTTTATATAGCGCGAACAAGACCCGCTATGGTATCAGAGCGCTGTACATCGAATCATAGACATTAAGCAAGTGCAAAAGAAAATGATTCACCAAATAATAGGTTACACATGCAACAAATGCTTAGTCGGTAGGCCCGTGTTGTACACAAGGAGTAAGAGTTACTTTGGGAGGCGATTGGTTTATTGTCGCATTTGGCTATTCAAGAGTAATCCTTTTACTTCTCTTTTTTAATGAGGCTGTCCTCTTCTGCTCCAGTCCTCTTCACCTCCTTGGAGTCTCCAGTTGCCATCAGTGGTTTTTCCTCTTGGGGACTCCTTCTGGAAGGCACGGTCTGCTCCGGCGTTCCACTGTCAGCAGCAACGTGGCTACCAGAAAGGGTTGCCCCTACCTCGGGCAGACAAAAACCATCAAGATCCAGAACCATGAACCTTCCCTTCGCACCAAGATTACGAAAAGAAGTCTGTCCACTGAAGCACCCGACAGGTTTTATACCGCCTCTCGTCTAAGTTGGAAAGCAAACAGATCGTCCCCATGCTGGATCGACCCATGCTGCATATTGTATGGATTGCGATTTGGACGAATCCATGTGCTCTGTTAAACCACATGATTATAATGGACTGCTTAAATGTGATAGAGCGATAACCATCTCCTGGTTTGAATATATAAAAGCTAATTTTACGTTACTTGGTTGTCAGCAGTTATTTGCCGACTCAGGATCTGTAGTTAACTGAGATAAAACCAGAGTGGGAAAATATTTTTAGTCCACTTAGCTTTAGGTAGATAATCCCCTGAGCTTTCAAAACCTACTGTAAGGTAATTGGCTCTATTGAAAAGTCCTAATGTCATAGAACCTTACTTAATATAGGTAAATAACATGGGGTAACGTGCATTGCTGTATGGTTTTAAAACTGATTCTATAAAAAGTTTATTACGTTTACCCAGGGCTATTCTGAGCTAGTGAATGTGTCCCTACGACCATGCATCCCAGCAGACTCTTTTACATCTTTTGTTTGTTTTTTAATAATGATATATTTATACTTGTAGATTTTTAATCCTGATTTTACTTAAAAGTAATTTGTCTCAATGTTGTATAGCTGTGTGTTATATACAAATGCTCACTGAAGAATGTAGCTGTTATAGTATTGGTCTATTTTTAAAGTCCACTGTTCGATGCCTTAACTCTTTGATTGATTAATTTTAGGATGTGATTTTATTATTTGTCCGTACTTTTTATGTGCGTCTTTGACATGGGAAATACAGTTTTTGGGGATTTGGACTATGAAGCCATATTTTCAAAGTCATCTATGTGGCTGGTGCAAATCCACACAGCAGTTCATGTGACATTTGACATTTATGCCACTAGTACCACATACTGCGCTTCTGTACGAATGCATTACATATTGGGCAGACATGCCAACTATGGTTAAACAATTACCCCCCATAGTTGGGGGTTAGAGAACATATACATAATGTGGATATCATCTAAGAGACATGTCTGGAATCTCTCAGACACGGAGTACCGATCAAAAAGGACAGACAGCATGAACACTTCAGCCAAAGCACAGCAGACCACTCTGGCTCCAACAAAACCGAAGCCAGGGAAACTAGAGGAGCGCCACAAATGTGCAGGAGAATCCATAATCAACCAGCTTTCAATCATTGGTCATCTGGTGACCCGGGTCGTCATTCCACCTCCACCTTGTGCATTCCTGAACAATCACTATCTCCCTGGCCAGCCCATCTGCGTCTGTAAACATGGGATGGCTTCAAAAATATATTTACCAACTTGTTAACATAATTTGAAGCATGATCCGCTCAGCTGATCCTCTAGGGTTTCTCGGCAACGGTATTGTTTCCCATAATGGTGGACCCAGAATTCCAAATAATATTTAGGTGGCAGTATTCTACTCCCTACTGCCGGTAATAGTTGATTTTTTTTACCGAATAAAAAATTTCATTTGCACGTCTGGGTATTTTAAAACAAGGGTATGCTTGCTGTGTTGCATGGTATATTTGTTTCTGGTAATTCAAGTGGATGAAAAGCAGTGTAATTAAATGAGCCCACTCTAGCTATGACAAAGAAGACACTTGCCCAGTTACCTTTTCACTTCCTGAATTTAAAGGGTTAAGAGCAGTAAAGTAAAGAATATGCAATGAATAACAATCACTTTTCTGTTACTCTCCACTCGATGCATGAATTGATTGTTTCACACCTTCTGTATAGCGCTCTGAAACCAGTTTGGGTGGAGTTTTCGCTTTATAAAAACATTAAAGCCAATTTTCAGATCAGGAAGCATCAATCCCCAAGCAAATCCCGTTTGTGCATAACTGGACAACCTGTATTCTCTAGTGATAATCCTTTTTTTTTGTTTTATTTAAATACGGTAAAATCAAACAAGCATAGGCAAAGCTAATCGGTCGCACCTATGCAAAAGCTATTCGCTTTGCCAATATATTTTAGCTATGTAGTACACCAGCGTGGCTGCTGGTCAGCATGGCTAAAAGTTAGTGGCATAAAGGAGAGGGACGTGGAGTGGCATAAAGAAGGGTGTTGAGGAGTTGATTGGAGTGTTATGGAGTGGCGTAAAGAATCGTGGAGTGGTGTATAGTAGAGTTGAGTGGAGTGCCATAGAGTGTTGTGGAGTGTCATGGAGGGAGTAGTGTGTCGTAGAGTGGAATAGAGAGTTGTTGAGTGGCGTAGAATAGAGTGTCAGAGTGGAGTGGCGTAGAGTGTTATGGAGTAGTGTGGAGTGGCGTAGAGGATATTGCATAGAGTGGAGTAGATTGTCAGAGTGGAGTGGAGTAGTGGAGTGGAGTGACGTGCTGTAGATTGGATTAGTGTGTCGTAGAACAGAATGAAGTAAAGTGGCATGGAGTGGCCTAGAGGGAGTTACGCAGAATCTCGCAGAGTGGAGTAGTGTCACAGAGTGGCGTGGAGCAGAGTTAAGTTTAATGGAGTAGAGCAACAGAGTGGAGTGTAATACAGTGGCCTAAGTGAAGTAGAGTAAAGTACAGTGGTGCAGACTAGATTGGCATAGAATGCATTGGTTTTGAGTAAAGTGGTGTAAATGGCATTGGCATAGAGTGCAGTGACAGTAGAGTGACGTAGAGTAATGTGGTGCAGTGTAGATTGCAGTAGCAAAGAGTGCAATGGCGGACGGTGGAGTGGCATAGTAGAGTGCAGTGGCGTAGAGAAGTGTTTCAGAGTAAAGTGAAGTGGTGCAGAGTAGAGTGGAGAGGTGCAGGACAGAGTGAAGAGGTGTAGGGTAGAGTGGCGTAGAGTGTAGTGCTACAGAGTAGAGTGTCGTAGAGTGGAGTGATGCAGAATGGCGTTCAGTGCATTGGTGTAGAGAGGAGTGGAGTGGTGCAGATGCAGTGGCATAGAGTGCAGTGGTGTAGAGTAGCACAGAGTTCAGTGGCGGAGAGTGCACTCTTGCAGATTAGAGTGTCGTAGAGTGCAGTGGTGTAGAGTGCATTGGCATAGGGTGCAGTGTTGTAGCGTGCAGTGACAGAGCAATGGTGTAGCGTGCAATGGCAGAGTAGAGTGTTGCAGATTAGAGTATAGTGGCGCAGAATACAGTGGTTTTGAGTAGAATGGCGCAGAGTGGAGCGGCGTAGAGAGATGTAGAGTAGAGTGGCGCAATATAAAGTGGAGTGGCATAGAGTAGATTGTTTCAGAGTAGAGTGAAGTGGCATAGAGTGGAGTGGTGCAGGGTAGAATGGAGTGGTGTAGAGTGTACTGGCATATAGTGGAGTGGTGCAGAGTGAAGTGACCTAGACTGGAGTGGTGTAGAGTGCAGTGGTGAAGAGTGCATTCGTGCATAGTAGAGTGTTGCAGAGTAGAGAGGTGTAAAGTGATGTGGCATAGAGTGCAGTGGCGCAGAGTAGAGTGTCGTAGAGTGCAGTACAGTAGAGTCGCGTAGAATGTTTTCGTGTAGAGTGCAGTGGCTTAGAGTGATGCAGAGTAAAGTAATATGGAGAGCAGTGGTGCAGAGTAGAATAGAGTGGCATAGAGTTCACTGCAATGGTGTAGAGTGCAGTGACGTAGAGTATAGAGGCGTAGAGTGTTGTAGAGTATAGTGGTGTACAGTGTAGTGGCAAAGAGTGTATTGGTTTTGACTAAAGAGGCATAGAGTGCAGTGGTGTAAAGTAGTGAAGAGTACAATGGAATGGTGCAAGGTAGATTGCAGTGGCGTAGAGTGGAGTGGCAAAGAGTAGATTGTTTCAGAGTAGAGTGAAGTGGCGTAGAGTGCCACAGAGTGCAGTGGTGCTGTCTTGTGGATTGTTGCCTGCCTTGTTATGTTGGCCTAGGCCTGGCTGCCATGCTGCTTTTCTTTGCGCACG
>CAWUFW010002784.1:0-2500 GCA_963921515.1 Calotriton arnoldi
TAGGGGTGGGCAGAAAACTCCGCTCCGCCAGCGTAGCGGATAAAGCCAGCCACCCCCGCTCCACAGCCCGGTCCCTGCTTCTGAAAGCAGCCAGGCCGGGAGAGCCTCCCGGGCCCTGGTGGACCCCCGTCCCCAGCGCCCGGACCTCGGCTGGCTTGCAGTATGGGGGCTCCCGCACCCCGGGACCCGCCGGACGGAGCACGAGCACCGGGCCCGGTCCCAGCTTCCGAACCCTAGCCAGGCCGGGGAGAGCCTCCCCGGGCCTCGGGTGGAACCACTCCTGTTCCCAGCCACCGGACACTCGGCCTGCTTGCCGGACGGGGGGCTCCCGCACCCCAGGGACTGCCAGACGGAGCTCAAGCCCCAGGCCCAGGTCCCAGTCCCAGTCCCAGCTTCCGAACACTATGCCAGGCCTGGGAGAGCCTCCCCGGGCCCCGATGGACCCCCGTGCCCAGCGCCCGGACCCTGGGCTGGCTTGCAGGATGGGGGCTCCCGCACCCCGGGCCCCGCCGGACGGAGCTCAAGCCCCAGGCCCTGTCCCTGCTTCTGACACCCAGCCAGGCTGGAGAGAGCCTCCCTGGGCCCCGGTGGACCCCCCGTCCCCAGCGCCCGGAGCCTCGGCTGGCTTGCAGTACGGGGAGCTCCCGCACCCGGGGCCCGCCGGACGGAGCACGAGCCCCGGGCCCGGTCCCAGCTTCCGAACTCCTAGCCAGGCCGGGGAGAGCCTCCCGGGCCTCGGGTGGAACCACTCCTGTCCCCAGCCACCGGACACTCGGCCCGCTTGCCGGACGGGGGGCTCCCGCACCCCAGGGCCTGCCAGACGGAGCTCAAGCCCCAGGCCCAGGTCCCAGTCCCAGCTTCCGAACACTATGCCAGGCCTGGGAGAGCCTCCCGGGCCCCGATGGACCCCCGTGCCCAGCGCCCGGACCCTGGGCTGGCTTGCAGGATGGGGGCTCCCTGCACTCCGGGCCCCGCCGGACGGAGCTCAAGCCCCAAGCCCTGTCCCTGCTTCTGACACCCAGCCAGGCTGGAGAGAGCCTCCCTGGGCCCCGGTGGACCCCCCCCGTCCCCAGCGCCCGGAGCCTCGGCTGGCTTGCAGTACGGGGGAGCTCCCGCACCCCGGGCCCGCCGGACGGAGCACGAGCCCCGGGCCCGGTCCCAGCTTCCGAACCCTAGCCAGGCCGGGGAGAGCCTCCCCGGGCCTCGGGTGGAACCACTCCTGTCCCCAGCCACCGGACACTCGGCCCGCTTGCCGGACGGGGGCTCCCGCACCCCAGGGCCTGCCAGACGGAGCTCAAGCCCCAGGCCCAGGTCCCAGTCCCAGTCCCAGCTTCCGAACACTATGCCAGGCCTGGGACAGCCTCCCCGGGCCCCGATGGACCCCCGTGCCCAGCGCCCGGACCCTGGGCTGGCTTGCAGGATGGGGGCTCCCGCACTCCGGGCCCCGCCGGACGGAGCTCAAGCCCCAGGCCCTGTCCCTGCTTCTGACACCCAGCCAGGCTGGAGAGAGCCTCCCTGGGCCCCGGTGGACCCCCCCCGTCCCCAGCGCCCGGAGCCTCGGCTGGCTTGCAGTACGGGGGAGCTCCCGCACCCGGGGCCCGCCGGACGGAGCACGAGCCCCGGGCCCGGTCCCAGCTTCCGAACCCTAGCCAGGCCGGGAGAGCCTCCCGGGCCTCGGGTGGAACCACTCCTGTCCCCAGCCACCGGACACTCGGCCCGCTTGCCGGACGGGGGCTCCCGCACCCCAGGGCCTGCCAGACGGAGCTCAAGCCCCAGGCCCAGGTCCCAGTCCCAGTCCCAGCTTCCGAACACTATGCCAGGCCTGGGAGAGCCTCCCGGGCCCCGATGGACCCCCGTGCCCAGCGCCCGGACCCTGGGCTGGCTTGCAGGATGGGGGCTCCCGCACCCCGGGCCCCGCCGGACGGAGCTCAAGCCCCAGGCCCTGTCCCTGCTTCTGACACCCAGCCAGGCTGGAGAGAGCCTCCCTGGGCCCCGGTGGACCCCCCGTCCCCAGCGCCCGGAGCCTCGGCTGGCTTGCAGTACGGGGAGCTCCCGCACCCCGGGGCCCGCCGGACGGAGCACGAGCCCCGGGCCCGGTCCCAGCTTCCGAACCCTAGCCAGGCCGGGGAGAGCCTCCCCGGGCCTCGGGTGGAACCACTCCTGTCCCCAGCCACCGGACACTCGGCCCGCTTGCCGGACGGGGGGCTCCCGCACCACAGGGCCTGCCAGACGGAGCTCAAGCCCCAGGCCCAGGTCCCAGTCCCAGCTTCCGAACACTATGCCAGGCCTGGGAGAGCCTCCCCGGGCCCCGATGGACCCCCGTGCCCAGCGCCCGGACCCTGGGCTGGCTTGCAGGATGGGGGGCTCCCGTACACCGGGCCCCGCCGGACGGAGCTCAAGCCCCAGGCCCTGTCCCTGCTTCTGACACCCAGCCAGGCTGGAGAGAGCCTCCCTGGGCCCCGGTGGACCTCCCCGTCCCCAGCGCCCGGAGCCTCGGCTG
>CAWUFW010002784.1:1807500-2052094 GCA_963921515.1 Calotriton arnoldi
GGCCTAGTCACAGTGTCATGCTCAGTAGCCACCACATAGCAACAACTGGTGAGACGCTGCTGCATGCAGGTGGGCACATGCCCTGAAGTCACCCCTGACGCCGGTGTGTCGGAGTCACTATTGTACCAAACCGGTACCATGGAACTGAGATGAACTGTCCCTATGATGTCAAGCTGCCTGGTAGGCCAAATTAATACTGTCTGTGTCAAAGCCCAGAGACCATCAGTAAGTAGCAAATGTACCCTAGCATAACAAGGGCAAGGCAGTTATAACCCTGAAGCCACCATTCCCCAGTCAACAACTAATTACATCTACCTGTACCCCCTTTCGTATGTGTAATCATGCTAAGTATATCCTCCACATGCATTTTGCTGCCAGTAGTGTCCACTATACTGCATCACAGAGGAAGTAAGTCCAAATACATGCCTCGAAGACAATATGTGACTCTGTGGAATTATTCTCAGAAGACAAGTACGAATGAGAGAGGATGAGAGTGTGTGAAGTACACGAGAGTCGTGAGATGAACATATGATCTGCTGCCACAGTGGTCCTAGTGCAATCCTACAGCTCGTGGGCCTTTCATTGTCAGACCCTGACGTGGCCCAACAGATCATCACAGTAACACTGACGGGCTGGTCACTCCAAAGCACAGTCCCACATATGAGTATAATTACCTTCACAGTCGGACATTACACTCATCAAGCAAACGTAGGGCCCACGCAAGAAGCATGCAACAGCAATGCATGACATAACCCACACAGGATACCAGTGTGGGTGTGCAGGTCCGCACAGTGAGTACGAACTGCTTAAACCCACATACATGCCCAATTGAACCAGGCACATACCCGACAGTCACACACCCTGCAGACGCACAATGGTCAAAACATATTAAGTAGGAGCCATCCGGAACTGCAGGGACACACCCACACACTGCACACTGTGCAACTTACAATACACACATGCGCCCACATTCACAGACCTGAACACGGATACAAACACCCACCATGCCCGTGGGTAACACATGTGTGCAATCGACATTGCCAGAGTGCACACACACATACCAACACTACCCCAAAGTCACATACATCACACCACACACACCAACACCTCCCAAATGCACACCTTGAAAGTAAGCCATGTGTCCAGGCTCAATGTCCATCACGAGATTAACATACACCTACACTGCTGGCCAGCCAGAAGGTAAGCTCATACATACCCGCACACTATGCACATGCTACCTGTCATCCTGTGGCCAGACACACACCCCGTGCTGTGCCTGCACGCAAACATGACCCGTATACATTCCCCATTAAATACCAGCAAATACATGCAGACGATCCGTGTCACTAAAATTCTTATTCATCACACACACAAGTAGCAGAGTCCGAAAGAAGTGAAGTCACAGCCACGTGTAAAACACATCTGGATGTGAGACCAGACATTGCAATAGTTGAGGTACCATACAAGGCATGTGCCTCACTGAACCATGCACACACAGCAACAACTGCAATCAGCAACTACACAGACACAACCGACTACAGGTACAACAGCAATCAGTCACAGATTACATAGACAGGCGGCAACACAGTTCAACACCAGGAACAGTGGCCAGTCCGATGTGCAGAGTAGTGATACGAAAAGCTGCGCATGCATTGTGTGTGAGTGTACCCTGCCATGGCCAGCAACACCACCATGGCAGTCACAATAGCCATTACAGCCACCACTGTGTCACAGGTAGTTGTGTGAGGGTGCCTACCATTCAAACAGGATGCCAGACCGATTCGGTGCTGCCCGTGTGCTACAGGACAGTAAGTGGTTCGCCCCTGGGAGAGGAGCACAACTGTGGAAGACACACATGTGGCATGTGAAGCGGGAGGGCTGCTTGGCCCAGGTGTATTGGTGGCACGGGTGGGTGCACTCATGCAGTGTTGAAACAGACTGTGTGGGGAGGATCCCGGAGGGGTACAATTCCACTGTGGTGGGAATTAGGAAAGCCTACCTGTCTGGGGATGAATGTGAACTCATGTGGGCACAACAGGCGGGCAGACGATCAATGCTGCATCAGGTGAAGGCGTTAGCCCTCCCTCTGGGGACATGCTGGATACTACTGTGCATCTGCCCGGCCCCTGCCAAGGCACTCACATCCCATTTCCCCCAGGTGTATCCCCCACATTGTCCACCTGCACAGGCTACCCAGGGCACGGGAGGGTAGTGGAGCTTGGTGGGTGGGAGGTCATGGCGAACTTCTCCTGGTCACATCTCGCAGGCAACACATTCGCAGTGTGCAGCAGGGCACAACTCCGAAATGAGAAGTGGGGGGACGCTGATGTCACGACAGGGAGTGACGACACGAAATGTGGCTTGCGCCATCAGACTCATTGCCGCCCCTCACTCACCCCTTACATGCGATTGCATCAGAGACGCCAGCGCGTGAGCAGCAGCTCCAAACCCGCCCCAGAGAGTCCAAACAGTGAATGTGTGGCTCCACTTGCTCCAGTCATCGAGCTCATGGTAAAACAAGTGTGGGGACACCGTCCACCCGCGTGGTAGCCCGACTCGAGCCCTGGACTGTGCAAGCAAAGTGTCCTATTGGACTTGCTAAATGTGTGAGTTGCATGACACACGTTGGCGGGGGAGGGCTCGGAGGACCGTCACCCTGCGGCCCATATCTCACTCTCTGGGTCCCTTGTTAATGGCAGCGGATGTAATGACCATGCGCGCAGGGGTGGGCCTACCTGTCGACTGGGATGGTGTTTGCGGCTGTCCCGCCAGGGCCGCTACGGCTACTGTGTGTTGCATGTGGTGTATCCGGACTCTGGAGACTGTCATGCATTGTCACTGTTGTCCAGGGCCAGGGTCGGGGTACCACGCGGGTGGACGGCGTCCCACCACTCACCCCACCGCGAGCACGATGCTTGGAGCAAATCGAGCCACACATCCACTCTTTGGCCTCTCTGGGGCGAGATCGGAGCTGCTGGTGCACGCGCTGGCTTCTCTGATGCAATAGCATATATTGGCTGTGCGAGGGGGGCAATGAGACTGACGGTGCATGCCACCTTTCGTGATGTCACTCACTGTCGTGACGTCAGCGTCACCCCACTTGTATTTGTCAGTGGCACATGTGTTGTGCACAGAGCACAACACCCGGACTGTGTCACCCTGCGACCATAGCCACTAATCGCTGTGTGCACACTCACTGTCCTGATGGTGGAAAGGATGACCACTACGTAAGTAGGCCAAGGACATACCTGCATGGAGCGGAATGGGACACCACTCACGCAGACTGCTACATGACAGTCCACAATGGTCATGTGCCCATGCCTTCCACCTGTCGTTCGCACGAGCACAACTCCTGTTGCACAGTGTTCCGGATGTGTAAGTACCAGGAATATGAGCTGAGGCATCGCACACATATGTCCGGATGTAATCAGAGTAGGCACAGTGCCTCAAACATACATGTGAATTGCCACTCCAGCCTACTACAGGCCGTTGCCGAGGGCTACGACTCTGGATGCATTGACATTGCAGAGTGCTCTAATTACATCTTGGACCCCAGGAATCGCATATGCATGTCAGATGCACCCAGCACAGAGTACACTTTCAACCCACTGCATCACACAGCAGACATCACATTCCCAGATTATGGGTAGGCTGTGGACACATGCTACCTCTCACACCAAAAGACACCATCCCACTATGCTGTACACTTGCCTACTGCTGCTGCCCCTACACACGTGCATCCGGCACAGGCTGTGTGACTGTCAAGATGCAGACCACCAGTGGTGACATGCATCGCCGTGCCAACCTGACAATACGAGGGGCATCCCCCGATTCGTCTCCGCCACGTAGTCGCTCATCCGGCAGAATACGTCACACCCTTTGTGGAGTTGGCTGCACTGTCGGTTACACATACACAGAGGCATCAACTTGGATGCAATGGCTCATCACAAGGCCTTGGGCTGGAGGACTTCCAACTGCAGGGATGGTACACAAGAGGGTTGGAATATCACTCATACACTTCTCCTCATCACCCACATCCAGCAATCACAGTGGCATGATGCTAACCCATCCAATATACTCAGGGTTGTGTAACAGCGCCAAGAAGTACTCGGACATGTCATCACAGCATGTGTACAGCACACGTTAATGCATGCTGGTGGGAGTGTGTACACAGTACCTGTCCATCCCATTCACATGCAGGATGCCAGCACATCGAGCAATGTGTAGTCTGCCCACATCTACTGTCCATTGTCAGGTAAAACAACACATAGTACACAAGGCAACGCATCTTTGTTGGTGGACTCACTGTGTCCAAAACTGCGCAGCCCTCAACATACTCGCCCTGTGAATGGCTCACCCCGCAATGGAGATCACATTCAGTGCCATTATCTCTCACACATATCCCTATCACGAGGCCTGGGGTGTAGAATCGACAGGGCTGAGGATGCGCATTTCCGGAGCATTGTGAACTGAAGACACATGTAACCCACTGTACAGTCAGTGTTGTTTCCTTCTGGTATTGGGCGGTCAATGTGCAGCCCAGGTCTGCTGAGACTGAGAAGGCCAGCAGGGCCCCAGCCAGCCATTCACACAAGCAATGACTGCCCTGAGTCCTGCATTGCCAAGTGGGATGCATTACGCGCAACGTAATTCGTTTTATTTATTTCAATGTCTACTTACCTGTATTCGTCCTTAATCCGTAGTTTACTACCCCCCACCCTGTCCCTCCCCCGCCCCATGTCACTGCCCGATCGGCACTCCTACCACTGACCGCGCCTGGGTGTGTGCCATACTCACCCTGCCTCGGAAGCTGTGTCAGGCACGGCAGCTAGGTGTATCGCCGTGGTGTTGCCGCTCCACACATATGCAGTCTGGATTGATCATCATGCCTTTCAAGCAATTGTGTCCTAAATCCCCATGTGCATGCTCATGGAAATAGTTGGTGTCAGTGGTCATTGCCATTGGTAAGGGGACCTGTGTAGGAGTATTGTAGCTGTGCTGTCCCTACTTGTCAGCTATACTGTGTTACCATAGTTTTGTCATTGATTCTGGTTTTGTGTATGTGGAAATGCCATTGACATGTGTCCACTTCCATCTGTCCTAGGAGGAGACCAAACATACATCGCCCCTACCAATTGCTGTCAGACATGGAGGATGTGGAGGTAATCAGAAAGTTCCGTCTGGACCGACCCGCTGCATCGCCTATGTGCTATGTTGGAACCCCACCTTCGTCCTCGCAGGGTGTATCCGACAGCATTCACCCCCACGGCTAAGGTGATGGCTGCACTGCATTTCTTCGCCACCGGATCCTTTCAACACACGGTGGGCAGTGGAGGTGGGATGTCCCAGCCCATGTTCAGCATGGGGCTACGGGATGTCCTGTCAGCTCTGATGCTCTACAGGAACCGGTACATCAGATTCCCCAGGGCTCGTGATTTGGCGGCAGTGAAGGGTGCTTTCTATGCCCTTGGACGCATCCCCCACGTTGTTGGTGCTATTGATTGCACCCATGTTGGCCTTGTGGCACCACAGGCCATGGAGCAGGTCTATCGCAATCGCAAACATTACCACTCCCTGAATGTGCAAGTGGTGTGCCTGGCAGACATGATTATAACACACGTGTGTGCGAAGTTTCCCGGATCCGTCCATGACTCGCACATCATGCGCCACAGCATCCTCCCACGTATGATGACCAATCTACAACCGGACCGTGCATGGATTGTTGGTGGGTATGCATTCTCGTGTAGCATTCTGTGTGTGACCTGCTGTCTTGTATCCTGTTGGAATTACAACGATTCTCTGTGTTTCTCACACCCAGGTGACTCTGCATACCCAAACGGGGCTTGGCTGCTGAGCCCACTACGCAATCCTCGGACACCAGCTGATGTCAGGTACAATGAGGCACATGGGAGGACCAGACGTGTGGTGGAGCGGACATTTGGACTCCTGAAGTCCAGATTCAGATGCCTGGACCGCACCGGGGGTGCACTGGCATACTCCCCACAGAAGGTGTGCCAGATAGTTGTGGCATGCTGCATGCTGCACAAGCTGGCGATTCGCAGGCAGATCCCCCTGATAGTGGATGACGGTGATCAGCCAGGGCCCCCGCCTGCAGACCAGGCCGTGTCCAGTGACGAGGTCAGTGGAGAGGAGGAAGCAGTGAATGAGCGTCAGCAGCTCATCGCCCGCTACTTCACTTGACGGTGAGTGACCATGTACGACGGCTGATGTTGCTGTAGTTGTGTAGGTGTATGTGTGCATTGTCACTGCGGCCTATTGTTCACTGAGTGCTGTGTGGCAATGGTCCCTGTCCAGGGTAGTATGCCACTGACAGTGGCTGTAGCATTGTGCCCTGTTGCTCTGTGAGATTTGTGTACATTGCTTGCACTTGTTGACATGTACTGTGTGATGAGTGTGTGACACACACATACAATGGACTCTTGTTCTGTTTTCCCCCCTAGGTCCCTACAGCCTCTCCTGGCCTATCGACATACCACACTACAGATGTATTTCAGATCATGGGGACAGTTGCACATCTTTCATTAAACACAGAGCAGATGAGACACAATGTGATCCAGGTGTATTTATTTTAAGCAGTGACATGTTATTGTGGGCAAGGTGATCACACAAGTGGTGCATGCTGGAACAATGAGTTGATGGACATGGCCGCGTGACGGTCAAGGTGTCCCCATGTTGTACTGGGTCCCCAGTCCGACAGACACATGCCATTCACATGGCAGTGAGGGGTAGGATAGTAGTCCAAGTGAATGCAGTAGTTGGGCACAATGG
This sequence comes from Calotriton arnoldi, assembly GCA_963921515.1. NCBI lineage: Eukaryota > Metazoa > Chordata > Amphibia > Caudata > Salamandridae > Calotriton > Calotriton arnoldi. The sequence goes on from CAWUFW010002784.1 coordinate 1,814,290, forward strand.
CTGGCTGACTCACTGGCGTTTGGAGCGTGCAAAGTCTTCTCTGGACACCTGTTTCCTCTTCGGACGACCCCTTCCACGTTTGGGAGGGGGGGTGTTGGTGTGGGCTGCTGGTTGTGGCTGAGGATTGCCCACTCGCTGTGGACGCAGGGGAACTGGATGTTGCACGACCCTGCGCCCCAGCAGGTGGTGGCGGAGGTGGTGTGGTTGGCCTTGATTGGGCCCTCACCGCCACCACTAGCTGGCCCATGAGGTCGACTAGTTGGCCCATACGGGTCACGAATTGGCCCATATGGGCGTCCATGGACCTCAACACCCCAAGGACTTCCCGCGTATCAGCCGATGTGCGGGCCCATTGTCCCTGGGCCTCTTCATAGGCCCCAAGGACTCTGGCGATTTGCGGCAGGGCTTGGCTCCCAGGCTCGGATGGCGTTGTCCTGACCCTGCTCCTCCCACCTGTACTGCTGCCACCGACCTGCCCACTCGCCACAGTGGTCGCCCGGGGACTCGTTGTCGCTCCCAGGGTCGATGCCGCCGTGCGTACGACACCTTGCGCAGGGTTGGTGGTCAGGGAGGCCCTGGTGGTGGTGGTGGTGGTGGTGGTTGCGGCGGTGGTGGTGGCCGCAATGACCGTGGCAGCAGGGGCCTGGGACTGGTCACCAGCCCTGGGAGATGGGTTGGTGCGTAGGAGGGGTCCTGGGGAGCGGTTGCGCCCTGCCACACCAGATGTGCCTGGTCGGGTGTCCTCGTCCAAAGAGGTGTCCAGGTCTTCCACATCCGTGAGTCCGTGTGGAGGGCTTGGAGACTGGCTGTGATGGCTGCTGTCTCCCTCTCCGGCATCATGCTGTTCATCACCTGTGGGGCGGAGACGAAAAGGTTATTGTGTTGCACCTTGCAAGGTTTGTGTTAGATGTCTGTCATTCACAGTTTGTGCACAGTTGTGCACTGATTTCCCAGATGCGTGTGTATGGCTCTGCGATGTGTGTGCGTGATCAAGGCAATGGAATAGTGTGATGGGTGCATGTGGCATGGGACGGATTTGGAATGCCAATCGGTGTGTGTTGCAGTACCCCTACATTTCGTGGCTTTGGTGGAAACGGGGTACAGCCCCATGAACGCTTTTCGGATGATATATGTTTTTGGGGTTCAAATGAGATGCTTGGTAATGCAGATGGCAAAAGGGGTACAGCCCCATGGACGCTTTTGGGATGATATATGTTTTTGGGGTTCAAATGGAACGCTTGGAAACGCAGATGGCAAAATGGGTACAGCCCCATGGACGCTTTTGGGATGATATATGTTTTTGGGGTACATACTGTGACATATGGGTGCAGAAGGGGACATGTGTTTTGGCCACACGACACTGCAGGGACAAAGGTGTGTGTATGTCTGACATACCCGGCATATCTGCTCACTGTTATCATTTGGGGACATTGCATTGCAGGCATTGTGGTGTGTGTGTGATGGTTGTGTGACACACAACGTATTGCAGATGGGACAATTCCTTGTTGTGCGTGCTACCCTCAGCCATGGGCGGCAATGCAGTGCTCTTGGTGTGTAGACTATTTTAGGTATGTTGTAAATCACAGTGTGACGTACGCTTCAGACACTGCAGACACATGTCTTGTCATCGGCAGGGATCTTTGCTGTCCTACTGTATATGGGACAACTGTTTAGGTGATATACCTTACATGACACTGGGGCTTAGGGATGAGATGGATGTGATTATGAATGTGCATTGTGTAGCTGTGTGGTTCATGGGTGCAGTGGTGTATGTGACATTACTGGGGTCCCACTCTGTTACATTGAGACAAGATGTACTTACATGGGTGATGTTGTACAATGTCAAGGGAACAAGCAGACACGACTACATGGACAAGACTTCAATGGTGTTGCTGATGTGTGTGATGACTGGCACAGTGCACGCCATGTGGGTGTTAGTGTATTTGACATGGCTCATGTGGGCTATGACTCTGTGATTCATGTCCGTGTGCACAATAGTCAAATGGTTATGAACGGGTGCAGTGCTACCTGTTCCTCTGCTACGTGACATGTCCCAAATGTTAGTCGTAGTACAGTCCTCATGCCTCCAGACACCCCGCCCTGTACAGTAGTCTACCTACTTGTTGCTTTGGAGGGTGCAATGCAATGGCTACCACATGGTTATGGGAGGGTGGGGTGCTCCATCTTGCTGAACTGTGGGTGTGGGTGCCGTGTTGTGTGTTGTGGTGATGGCTTAACACCCACAGACACCCCTCCATGTAGGGTGACATATCTACCTGTCGGGTGGCAGGTGTGCACTGCAATGGCTGACACATGGGTGTGGGGAGTGCTCCATCTTGGTGCGCTGTAGGACTAGGGGCCTGTTGGGTGTTGTACTTCTGCAGTCCCACATCCGATACACAGACTTTGTGGTAGGGCTACTTACCGGTTACTTGTTGGTTTTTGCAGCTATGGCTGACACGAGTGCGGGTGTGGGGAGTGCTCCTTCCTTCGCATCTGGGGTGCAAGGTGACCTGGTGGGAGTTGTGGTGCTGGCTGACTGTACACATGCCCCCATGGTTTTGTTTGTTGGTACCTTTGGGCTGCATGTGTGGGGGTGTCTGTTGCATGTGTGTGAGTTGTCTTGTGTGTTGTGTGCTGGACATGGGGGTGTTTGGGCCTCGGAGCTATGGCATTCTGGTAGTGCATGACAGTGCATAGCAGTGTGCTGGTATACATTTGTTTGTACTTACCAGCCTCCACTCCCCCTGGTATTCCGGTGAGACTCTCCGGATGTAAGATGCCTCGCACCTTCTCCTCCCACGCCTTGAAGGTCTTGAATGGCGCAGGATTCCCGCCCCCAGTCCTGTCAGCCAGCTCACGGTTCTTGGCCTCCTTCTTCCTGACCACGCGTTTCAGGTCGTGCCACCTCTTTGTGACTTCATCCTTGTTGCGTGGCACGTTCCCAACTGCATTCACCTGATCTACTATCCTTCTCCACATTCTGTTCCTGGTGGCTAGTGGTGTCTGTTGGACCTGGTTGCCATAGATTTGTGGGTGCACCTTGATGATCTCGTCGACCATGACCGTCAACTCAGTGGCAGTGTACTTCGGCATTCTGTGTTTGCCATGGTGTGCGGTTTGGTATATGTGGTGCTGGTGTGTGGTGTGTGGTGTGTGATGTGCAGGGTGTTCGTGGTGCCGTTGTGTGAGTGGTGATGGTGGTGTTGGTGATGAGTGTGATGTGTGCGTGCGTGTTGTGTGCTGCTTTCCTTTGGGTCTGTCTGGGTTCTCTGATGGCGTCTTCGCTTTGTAGTGGTGCAAGGGATTGTGGTCTGTGAAGGGGCTGCTTTTGTACTTACCTATGTGGGTGTGTCATGATGGGCTGTCGTTTTCAGGTGTGTTGTGTCTGGTGTCCTGGGATTTGTAGTTTATTTGTTTTTGCCAAGGGGGGTGGTATCTTTGAGATGTGTTCTGTGTTTGGGTATTTTGGCGTAGTTTGCTGTGTGGACTTGTTGGCCATGTCATGTGTGTTTCTTTGTTCCGACAATGATTTGCTAGCACGGACGTGGGCGCCAGGCCTTCTGCCGTGTCATTTATTCATCGCTGTTGTTCACGGTGGCGGGCGGGGAATCTGTGGATTTACCGCGCTCATGTCTGGGTGATCATAATTTCACGGTCGTTGTCTCGCTCTGCGGGGCGGGCGGATTTGGGTTTTCATGCGGGATTGCGTCCGTGGCGGACGGATGATCTCCTACTCTAGATTGGGCGGGCGGTATTTTGTGTGTTTTTTCCGCCGTGGGCGTGGATTGCTTCGCGGCATTGTAATTGCTCGGTCGCTATTCCCATGGTGCAGGCGGGCGGTTCTTGCAGGCATGGCTGGATGGCGGATTTTTTTCCGTCCGCCATCGTAATGACCCCCTAAATATTTAATATTATAATTCCATATATTTACAAATTATATACAACATATTTTAAAAATGTGTAATGTATTTATTTAATGTTTAAAAAATATCTACCTTATAAAAAAAAATATAAAAATTAAACCATGTAATAATCAATTAATATTAATATTGTATATATTAATATTATTAATTAAAATGTATTATTATTTGCTTAAAAATTTTGACTTTAATATGTTAAAAAGAGATGTAACTAAATAAAAAATGTTCACAATACCAAACTGAAATTAACAACTGTTATTAATAAAAATATTTTTTTCTGAAATGTAATAGTACATTACCTGATATTACAAAGTTTACATAACTGTATCAAACAATGAACCAATGTGATAAAAATTAATTTTTTTAATTATTACATGTAAAAATATACATATGTACAAAATATTTTGTCTGTAAAATAAATATGATTTACTATCTTTATGTCTTGATTAATCTTACATATTTTCAATAAAAGAAATATTTCTTATTGATTTCAAAATCATTTACAATCAATAAACATCAATAAAAAATAAAATGTTTAATTTTTGTGTATATTTGTATTAATGTTGTATTGAATGTTACATAATATGTTTTTATTAAAGATACTGTTTAAAATTAAATGTTTTAATTAACTATGCACACAATGTTATTTTTTTTCATTTAAAATTATGTTTTACTTAAAATATTATACTACTTTAACCTATATTATTTTTTAAATATTATAAATTAATACACACATATCTAAATTACTATTCCCACTCCAGTTAACATTAATTCATTGTAAGTGTTGGACACTAAACTTAATTAATTTACTATTCCCACTCCACTTAACATTAATCTAGGATAGATGCTGGACACTAAACTTAATTAAGTTACTATTCCCACTCCAGTTATTATTAGCTCAAGGTAGGTGCTGGACTTTAAACTTAATTATTTTACTATTCCTACTCCAGTTAGCATTAACTCAGGGTAGGTGCTGGACACTAAACTTAATTAATTTACTATTCCCACTCCAGTTAGCATTAATCCAGGGTAGGTGCTGGACACTAAACTTAATTAATTTACTATTCCCATTCCAGTTACTATTAAGTCATGGTAAGTTCTGGACACTAAACTTAATTAATTTAATATTCCCACTCCAGTTAGCATTAATTCAGGGTAACAGCTGGACACTAAACTTAATTAATTTACTATTCCCACTTCAGCTAGTATTAATTCAGGGTAGGTGCTGGATATTAAACTTAATTAATTTACTATTCCCACTCCAGTTACCATTAATCCAGGATAGGTGCTGGACACTAAACTTAATTAATTTACTATTCCCACTCCAGTTAACATTAATCTAGGGTAGGTGCTGGACACTAAACTTAATAAAGTTACTATTCCCACTCCAGTTAGTATTAACTCAAAGTAGGTGCTGGACTCTAAACTTAATTATTTTACTATTCCCACTCCAGTTAGCATTGACTCACAGTAGGTGCTGGACACTAAACTTAATTAATTTACTATTCCCACTCCAGTTAGCATTAATCCAGAATAGGTGCTGGACACTTAACTTAATTAATTTACTATTCCCACTCCAGTTAGTATTAAGTCAGGGTAGGTGCTGGACTCTAAACTTAATTAATTTACTATTCCCACTCCAGTTAATATTAAGTCAAAGTAGGTGTTTTACTCTAAACTTAATTAATTTAATATTCCCACTCCAGTTAGCATTAATTCAGGGTAAAAGCTGGACACTAAACTTAATTAATTTACTATTCCCACTTCAGTTACTATTAATTCAGGATAGGTGCTGGACACTAAACTTAATTAATTTACTATTCCCACTCCACTTAGCATTAATCCAGGGTAGGTGCTGGACACTAAACTTAATTAATTTACTATTCCCACTCCAGTTAACATTAATCTAGAGTAGGTGCTGGACACTAAACTTAATTAAGTTACTATTCCCACTCCAGTTAGTATTAACTCAATGTAGGTGCTGGACTCTAAACTTAATTAATTTACTATTCCCACTCCAGTTAGCATTAACTCAGGGTAGGTGCTGGACACTAAACTTAATTAATTTACTATTCCCACTCCAATTAGCATTAATCCAGAGTAGGTATTGGACACTAAACTTAATTAAATTACTATTCCCACTCCACTTAAAATTAATCTAAGGTAGGTGCTGGACACAAAACTAATTTAATTTACTATTCCCACTCCAGTTTGTATTAAGTCAGGGTAGGTGCTGGACACTAAACTGAATTAATTTACTATTCCCACTCCAGTTAGTATTAAATCAGAGTAGGTGCTGGACACCAAACCTAATTAATATACTATTCCCACCCCGTTACCATTAAATAAAGATATCTGCTGTACACAAAACATATTAAATTTACTATACCCACTATAATTACTGAAAAATAAAAGGAGTTATCAAACATTCAACATATATTTTTTTCTTTTCCCAATAACTTTAATGTAATATCACTAACTATACTCTACATTAAGGTGTCGATTCCGATTTCGGCCGGAAAATGTACTACCCGACACGGAACCGTCATTTTTTCCGACCGAACCGTACACACACCTTACAAATAGCTGAGTACGATGCGAAGTCCGAAATTTACGACCGACTCGTCCGGAAAATATATTATACGTCCGAGTCAGCAGGAAAGGAGCCTGACGCGATAGACTCGTACACGCAAGATTCGAGATAGCCAAGCGTCAACCTACAGATACGTACGCGAACGACTCCATGTAGCCAAGCATCAACACGACCCGACAGACTCGGATGCCAACGATGCCACATAGCCAAGCATCAACACGACCCGACAGACTCGGACGCCAACGATGCCACATAGCCAAGCATCAACATGACCCAACAGACTCGGACGCCAATGATGCCACATAGCCAAGCATCAACACGACCCGACAGACTCGGACGCCAACGATGCCACATAGCCCAGTATGAATGGAACAGACTCGTCCAAAACAATTTACACAAGAACAAGCATCAAGTGCTGTCAAAACGACTTACAAAATGAGAAGAAAATAAAACAATGGAAACAGAAAGAAGACTACCAAAAAACGCATTGTCATCTCCAAAAAAACACATTTTCAATTAACAAGACACACCCACAACACAACCTATATAAAGGGAGCCAAAACTTCCCAACACCATTTGCTACTTCGACAGACATGCAAGCACACCACACCACTAGACAGATAACTCATCTACCTACCACAAACACACACATCTCATCCACCAAACAACCTCCACACAACTAGCACCAAAGAAACACACCTCCACTCACACACACTCACCCTCACCTTCACACACACACACATCTCCACCAACACCCATCACCATGCCCCCAAAGAAGAATCCACAGTTCTTAGCTGCTGAGTTGGAAGTGATGATAGATGAAATCATCCGAGTTGAGCCACAGTTATTTGGCAGCTTGGCCCAACAGACCTCCCAGTCCCAGAGAACCAAGATGTGGGAGAGGATTGTCAACAAGGTGAATGCCCATTCACCTACCTTGCGCACAAAGGAGGATATCCGGAACCGGTATTATGACGTTCGCAGGATGATAAAGAGGCTCATTGCCAGAGAACATGCCCTGAGCACCAAGACTGGCGGTGGATGTCATAAACCGGTGCATTTCACCACCTGGGAGGTGAAGGTGCGGGACCTCCTCCCACAGGAGGCCATAACTGGACTAGCTGGAATCCCTGAACCTGGTGAGTACATGTACAAATAGTCTAAATTCACCCCAAATACACAGCCACAGACACCACAGCAACACATCTTGAATGTAACTATGTACACTATGTCATGGAACCCTGGAACATGCTGGCCCATTTGTCCTGGGTGGGAGGAGGAGTGGAAGCAATGACTACTGCCACCAGCACACACTAGTCCCCTCCAGTCCCACAAGAACACACCTGTCACCATGCTGTCCCTGAGAGTGAATGCAAATGCCCTGTCAAGATGGCTGACACTGGCCACGGTGTGGGGAACACAAGGCCCTGTAGGCAGTCCTGTACAGCATGACTGCAGGCACCACTGTCAGACATCTTGAATGTAACTTTGTACACACTGTCATGGAACCCTGGAACATGCTGGCCCATTTGTCCTGGGTGGGAGGAGGAGTGGAATCAATGACTACTGCCACCAGCACACACTAGTCCCCCCCCAGTCCCACAAGAACACACCCGTCACTATGCTGTCCCTGAGAGTGAATGCAAATGCCCTGTCAAGATGGCTACACAGGGCCATCCTGTACGAAATCTGGAAATATCTACTGCCAGTTCTTGGCCTACTCACACAACTACAGACCATAACCTTAACTGCACATTACACACACTGACAGGTATAGATCAGTCACATGTGCCCTCAATGTGCATGCTACAAATATGTGTGGAGTACAGGACACACTCTAATTAGCTGTCACACCACATAACACAAAACACACACAGATAAACACACATCCGGGACAATGCCCACGGACATTAGATGTGAGGTGTAATGCAAGACGGCTGACACTCTTGCGTTGTGTCATGTGCACAAGGCATTGTTGTGTGTAGCATTGTAATTCAACATCATTCAGCGGTCTCAGCATCCTTCAAAACTACCACCCTCACTGTCATTGCTCCTCTGACAATGATGAGTAATCTGGTCTGTTAGCCATTGGAAAGTGGGGTAGAAGTCAACACAGCCTAACTCAAGCACTAAACACACTGTACCTCACAGCTCTGACCATGAAAAGGCAAAAGACCATCCCTGGGAAAGATCTCTCTGTCCATGGAGAACAAGTAGAATGTACATGAAGTGATCATGTGCAAAAGTATGCAGCAACAAAATGCACCACATCAAGATATACACATGTGTGCAAAGTGATGACAAATATCAACATAAATATAACTACTTACATTGCATACGTTCACAAACAATGCAAAAACTACACACGCATAACAACAACCATGTTGGGACATAGCAGAACAGCACAATGCGAAACATCACACAAACTTGCTGTAGGCTCTGCGCAGGAGTACAAACTTATACTATTCACCATTACAAGTCCAGTGTGGGCGACATTAGGGAATGTCAGATCATACTATTATCGCATAATACAACTACTCATGTCAGTCACTCCCCTACTGCATGCCAATGTAATGAGCTGTGTTTCAAGGACTGCCATGTAACAATGCATTTGTCAGAAGAAACGCGTGGCTATTGCATACGAGGTTACACATGTGATGTTATTGAATGTTCACATCAACACATACATCCAAGCAAAATCATCTAATGATGACACATGTTCAGGAGAGTGAGTTTGCATGTCACCCCAGCAATGTAACTGTGAGAAACTCCACAAAGGCAAGCACAGATGAACAATTCCTGCCAAACATAAGATTAGTTACAGTATGTATGTCATAGTGAAAACACTGATGTGTGAAATAACAACACACCTGGCTCATGCACAGTGTGACACTTGCCAAAAAATTAATACGAACAGTCAAGGATAACAATACATGCACATTGATGCACAGAGCTGGACATGCTCAGTAAAGCACATGTCTCCAAAATAACAATGTCCGATTACAAAAAATCTCAGTGTCTGTGACGATTGATGATTAGAAATAAGAAGGAAACGCAACATTATCCACAACATCTTCACATTTGGCTGTGCATGACAACATAACATCTGAAAATACACAACTAACGTGTCTCTCTACTACCCACAGGCACTCCAGAACAGAGGGCATCATCTGGAGAAGATTCAGAGTCCACCAGCAGCTCCAGCACAACGTCGGACACTGAGACCTCCAGTGTGGATGACTCTCACACCTCCTCGGGCGAAGGGAACCAACCTGGCACCTCCGGTGTGGGTCAGCATGTGGCACCAGTACGATCAGCAGCCCCAGCGACCACTCCTGCAATGTCCATTGACATCCAGACGCCCCGGATCCCCACGGACACACCCAGACAACAAAACCCTGGGAGCACAGCAAGACAGCCCAATCTGGATTTGGCAGGAAATACCAGCCCTGTCAACAATGAAGGAGGAAAGGAGCTGTCAGTGCGTGCTACGCCAGGCAATGTCCATGCGGGTAGGGAAAGGAGTGGTGTGAGGGTGCGTGGTGGGAGGACACGTCCCACAGCTGGTGTCGGACAACAAACTGACCCCGAGTTACAACGCATTTTCGATGTATATCGCGAATGCACCGGAGACTTTGGCCAGGTTGTCGGGATCCTCAGGGACATAAAACATCAGCAGGCTGCACATATCGACCGGATGGACAACCATATGGACCGTGTGGACCAACACATGGACCGTATGGACCAACACATGGACCGTATGGAGTCCAACTGGTCGAAAATAGACAATCTCACTGCGGTGCATAGGGACATACTTACATGCCTACGCCAGATAACCACCAACATTACCCCACCTCCCTGTGTGCACACCACACCTGTTGCCTCTACATCGGCAACTGCCACAGGGAGGGATGAGGATTCTGGCATAGAGTCCCCTCCGCTGCAGCAGCCTGATACTGAGGGTCCACCCCAACAAAGAAGAGGAGCGGCCGTCCAAGGAAGGATGGCATGTGAGAGACTGATGGACATGCATCCCCCCCGGAAAGAAATAAATGCTCTGGATATCCTCCATTGTGTGCAAATCATTCACTTTGTTGACAGTCCCTGGACTCTCCCACATGGGATGGAGCATGTAAGTTGGACTAAATGCCAAATGGACTGTGGATTTCGCTCAGAAGGATTTTCATCTGACAACACTTCCAACTCCTCTATGAACTGTGGATAATGCATTTGGGAATGCAATCACCTTTACCTGTTAGATTTTTTCACATGCACATTAATAAATTCATATTCACGCAATCCCTGTGTCATCTGTGAATTGTACACTGTACCCACTTATTAGCTCATGATCTGTATCACCTGGCACTGTCTCACACTGAGGTGCATGAGTTCTGTGGTAGTGATTCTTCTCATACAGAAGTATGCACGGCAAAATAGGCCGTTGTCGAAGGATGGCTGGACATTAGTTGCACATCAGAACACACAATCCAATGACCCACTACCTCTGGTGTCTCATCATCTCACCAAAATATATGCAGAAGACACCCAATGATTCTACCACCCAGTAGCCAGCACCAACAACATCTCCGAAGCAAGGTAGCAATGCACACATTCACGCTCACTCACCCATGCTTGTCCACCAGATCATGAATCAGAGTGTGTGTAATGTTCAATAATTCTCGTCTGAGAAAAAACAATCTCTGACTGTTGTCCTACAATGCAGCATACGAGCTATCCCCAGCAGCAGTAAACAGGATTCTCAAACAACATACAATTCCATAATCGGACATAATAGTACAGGTGAAATGTGTTTACAACCTCAGTGTGGAAAGCACCACCCTCCCTGTGATGGTGACAGATTCTACAAACCATTGAAGAACTCTGTGGCAATACGGGTCAACCGCTCACCTCAGACAGTAGGAGTACTGGTCACAGCATATGCACAGCAAAGCGCTGGTGTGTATTTGTAGGTCTTCCATCTGTGTAGATAATTGCCCTGTGCGTCAATGTAATGCAAGTATTCCACTTATGTGTAACAAAGTGTAGCAGTTCATGGCGAAACTATCCGTGCTGACTAGTTCTACCATTACAAAGAGTCCTGTTTTTCAACCTTGTGGCGCAGCGCCTCAACAGTACCAAAATGTTCTCATGTGGACTCAAAGGCATCATGCACTACAATCACAGAAAGAATGTGTGCTAAAATGTCACACATAAAGCTATTATGTCAGCTTGGCTCTGGTAACTTTAGCATAATACAGCATGATCCTAGGGACCAGCTTACAATTCATCTACCGCCTCATGAAGAAATGTCACATGACACATACCAGAGATAGCCACGCAAGGTCAGCACAACACACATAGCACATGCAACATTAAACATTGCACACACTGTTGTCAAATAAAAAGCATTGAACCGCACAAACAAAGACCATTGTCTAATGAAATGAACACCATAGCAGAAAAACATGATATGAACGGTTGTAGCATGTTTTTGCTACGGATAAGGCAAACATCAATGTGTGTAACAGGTTTATTACACAGGCAGAAGCTCTGCTCAACACTAAAGCAAACTGATTACAGTTCCAAGTATCCAAATAAACCAAAGAAAAGACAAATCTGAACAAATAGATTGGCTGTCAGAGAGTACTGGTCCAAATTGAAAATCCATTATGGAACAGCGTTGTGTGTACCCACACAACAGCCAAAGGAGCCTGTGAAGGAGAGACATAGTACAGTCTTAAATACAACTTGCCATGATGACATATCCAATCATTGACTCACTATTGTCCATTGTAAATTCTGACCAATTGCTAGGAGTGAATACAACAATGTAGTGTAGACCATCATAACTGAACATACACTGTACAACGGCAATGAGCCGGTAAATTAGCTGACCCACACACATATCACAACATACTGTCCTACATACACACATCACACTTAGGAAAGGCAACATCAGACATATATGCATACTTACACTCAAGTAAAGAAGTTGTCAATGAGCTGTCTCCTGACATCCACCTCCTCTTCCTCCTCCTCCTCACTGGCAACGTTCCCCAGGCCTGGATCCTCCCATGAGGGAGGACGTTGGTCCCTGTCATCCTGAATGAGCGGTAGCTTATTCCTCACAGCCTTGTTGTGAAGCATGCAGCACACTATAATGATTCTGCACACCTTCTCTGGGGAATATTGAAGGGCACCTCCTGTCCGGTCAAAGCAGCGGAATCTGGTCTTCAGCAGCCCAAATGTGCGCTCAATCACACGCCTGGTCCGCCCATGTGCCCCGTTGTAACGGACATCAGCAGGTGTGACCGGGTCCCTGAGTGGTGTCAGCAACCAGGGCATGTTTGGGTATCCAGAGTCTCCTAAAATTATCAAATATGAAGGATCAGTTGGGCAACAACAGGGTACAACATGACAGACAATGATCACACAACTGACACTGACAACTTGACTCACCAACAAGCCAGGCACGCTCATTCATGAACTGGGACATCAGCTGGGGGATCCGACTCATCCTCATTATGTATGCGTCGTGTGCAGATCCCGGGAAACGCACACATACATGGGAGATGATCTGGTCCGCCAGACATACCACAAGGGCATTGATTGAATGAAAGTGTTTACGATTCCTGTAAACCTGTTCATGGGCTTGTGGTGCAACCAAACCCACATGTGTCCCATCAATCGATCCAATCACATGTGGCATGTGTCCCAGGGCATAAAAGTCATCCTTAATGGCACGGAACTGTGGCGGTGTGGGAAAATGTATGTACAGGTCGAGGAACCTCAACATGGCCTCACACACATCCCGGAGCACTCGACTGAACATCGTCTGGGACATCCCACCAGCATCAGACACAGTAAACTGGAACGAACCTGTGGCAAAAAATGTAGTGCCGCCATCACCTTCACCTTGGGGGTCAGGGCAAAGGGATATGTGCGTCCAGGTAGCAAGTGTGGTGACATCGGGTCTGTCAATTCCGAAATTAATGCCCTTGTGAACCTGTATTTCCTCATGCACTCACGCTCCACCATGGTTTCAAGATCCGGGAAGGGTCTGTGGACATTTGGTGCCCAGAGGAACACATGACAAAGTATGTACACATATTACTATATGAATTAAACTTCAAGTAATACTGTATCAACAGATTGCGTGGCACTTACAATGATGACACAGTGAAGTCAGATGTCTGAGGTTGACCTAATCCAGAAATCACAGCAATGTGAGCATGAACATACACACAATTATTTCATGTATTACCAAATAATCCTGTGTAGTACTGTGACTACTCACTGTTCTCTGACACTCTCCATGTGATCAATTGTAACATGCACAACACACACACAATTAAGTATCAGCGATAGATTCTTAGGTCAAATAGCACATGCATTGAATGTACACAGACATGGACATGGTATTACAACCTAGCAACAACACTACATACAGACAGCTTGTCACCATGCACAACACTGTCATGGTCTGGACATTGTCATGATGTGATGTATTACCTACACAACACAATGATCCCATGGGACAGTGGCCAAGCATAGGAGGATGATCTGTGAAGTGGTCACTCACACTAGTCATGTCCCTCACAAACACTGCTATAGTTGCACTGTAAGCTATGATCATAATGTGAGTAGTCTTGTCTATTGTGTCTGTCCCATTTGACATGTGCAGAACTCCCTCCACACAGGGCATACAGCATGCCATTATTCATACATACATTGTCTGACTTGATGAGTGGGCATTGCATGCACGCGTCTGCCACCTCCTGACCGAGCCGGACTGACAGATTGCATGCTTGATTCAATACTGTTCGACGCGGGTGAGTTTTCAATACACGCGTCTGCCACATCCTGACCGAGCCGGACTGACAGATTGCATGCTTGATTCAATGCTGTTCGACGCGGGTGAGTTTTCAATACACGCGTCTGCCACATCCTGACCGAGCCGTTCTGACAGATTGCATGCTTGATTCAATGCTGTTCAACGCAGGTGTGTTTTCAATACACGCGTCTGCCACATCCTGACCGAGCCGGACTAACAGATTGCATGCTTGATTCAATGCTGTTCGACGCGGGTGAGTGTTCAATACACGCGTCTGCCACATCCTGACCGAGCCGGACGCACTGGTTGCCTGTTGGTCGTCATGGTGACAGACGCGCATTTTGCATCATGCACGATTGGCGTACGTTACGATTCAGTTGACTTTTAGTACAAATGTATCAAAATCTAAACTGTCATGATGCAGGTATTTTGAAAGTTGCGGTAGGCGTGTCCGATGCGTCCTATCTCATGGATTGGACTAATTCATAGGATGCGAACGATTCGGACCTATCGCTTTGTACGCATGGGACCGATTCTGCCTCTGCAGCACAAATATAAGGCTGTGTCTTGCCCTGAGAGCTCACTTGCCTGCACTGAATGCTCCATATAGACATCTCTGCTACCACTGCTGCTGTCTCTGTATCCTCTGGCTCCAAGGATGGCACGTACTGTGGAGAGGGCCCCAGCCTTCACAGAGGAGGAAAACCAGGCCCTGCTGGACAGCCTCCTACCACAGTACAGCAAGCTGTATGGGAAACCAGGGGAGCAGGTGAGTGTGCAGTCCACATCCCCTCTCATTGTGCATCTTGTCTGACTAGCACAAATGGCATTGTGTGAAGCATTGGCTAGCATGTTCACTCAGTAGTTGTCACACCCAAAGTGTGCAGGTACCTGCACTGAACAGGTACTCTGCTGTGAGAGTGCATTTAGAGACGGTCATACTAACCAGGCAATGTTTCCATGTTGGTGATGCAGAACAAGTGTCCATCCACATAGTTGCACCACCTGTGTACATCAGATGCCCTTGTGAAAAGCACATGTTTATCCAACTGTGTGATGCACAAACATGTTGGATGTGTGTTAATGGCCCTTTAACTTTGTCATCCTCACAGGTTGATGCCCATCAGAAGCAGGAGATCTGGCGGACCATTGCCAGGGCAGTTCGATCTGTGGGGGTCCACAGGCGTCGCATCCGCAACTGCCAGAAGAGTTGGCAGGACCTACGTGGCTGGAGCAGACGCATTGCTAGAGTCCTGCTGAAGCTGTCGCCGCCTCGCAGTAGGGGCGGACACCGGACCCTGATCCCCCACATGCGCCGAATTCTGCCAGTGGTCTTCCCTGACCTGGATGGGCTGTTAAAGGCCAGACAGCAGCAAGGAGGGGGTAAGTGCATGCCTTGCCTGTGAACTGTGTCTAACATGATCTTTGCATTCCTTCAGCCTGGTTACGCTACCACAGTATGTCTGTCTGCTTGAACTAGAATCATGTCCATTGTTTATGTAATGGCCCTTCCTCATCTGATACACAGGTGTGTCCCTTTCAGTCAGTGACATGTCTCACGGGGGGGCCTGCTGTTGTCCAAGGTTGATGTGGGGGAGCGCATCTGCTACCGGCAGTATGTATTAGCCTTCATGAGTGGGGAATTTATTGGCATGTATCTGCACATTGACAGATATGTGACATGCACTCTGTGTGGGCCATACATACGTGTCCTAGTTGATGCTCTGCCTCGCCATATGTGTCTGGGGTGTTTCCCACACACACATGCAGCATGTGTGACAATGTTGTGATCTCTGAAGTATGTCCATCATGTGTGTCACACATGCATGGACACATGCCTACTGTTCGGGCTACTCCCATGTTGCACATGGACCAGGTAGGTATGTCTACTCCAGACATGGTGTACACTCAGTTCTCCTAATCATGTGTGTCAAAGTAAATTAAATGCATTGTGCAATGTGCAATCAGGTGTCAGCCTCTGTCTCATTGTGGAGTGGGCTAGCTTTTTAGACTCCTGGGGTGTCAATTATTTTTGGGTGGTCAGACAGCTGACATGTGGCTGTTGGATCTTCACGATGGGGTCAAACATCGGTGTGTAATCACTTGACTGTGCCTGATGGGTGTATCCAAAATTTAAGTGCAGGCAGCTATACTTCATTGTCATCAGACTGTGATGTGATCATGTTGCCAGACTTGTGCTTGCTCCTTGCTGTCACTCTACTGGGGCATATGTTGGACGTGGGATCATCATTTGCCTTAACATGTGGGTAGCAGTGGGGCAACATGTGCACTTGACAGATGCAGGGCTTATATTCCCCACAACTACATGATTGAGATACAGTGCAGACTATTGGTTTTGTGATGCACTGCCCCAGTGACAGAAGACAGCAATGACTGATTACCCAGACTGCCCTGTAGCATGTTGTATCATTTGCTATAGTGTATCCTGCAGTGATGGAAGTTGTCCTGCATGCACTCAATTGTGGCATCGTCCAACAAGACATGAGCACATCATGGTGTGTGGTGAAGGAAGCATATCCATATTACTGACAATTACTTTGGCCATCCCTTTACCTGACACATGTACAAACTCAGTGGCAGGAGATGGTATATGTGTGTACTGACACATTTCCATCACAAATCCTGCAGTTCAGGCAACTGTCTATGTGGTGCATGTGTGCACAAATGAGTAGTGTCTGGCTACATGCACCAGACTGATGTCTCCATGGACATGTAGGATATGAGGGGCATGGTTTGCTGGCACACTGACATGTGTGTTTTACGAATATGTGTCTGCACTTAAGAGTATTTACTGCAAATGATGCACAAACCTGCGCTGTCATGTGCTGTTCTGACTGTGATGTGTGATGTCTATACAGGTGACTGATGTTTCTCTGTTTACCCTGTTGATTTGCAGTTACATCTACGGACACTGGAGGAGACAGCTCCATGGACCATGAGGAGCCAGAGCGCCAGACAGGGTCCGCTGCGGAGGATTCGGAGGGACCCAGTGGAACGGAGGGTGAGGAGGGCCACACTGAGGAGACCTCGGCTACGTCCACCTCGGCTGAGGAACACACCAGCTTCAGTGATGACTCCCTTGTGGAGGCGGGTGCCAGCAGCCGCCAGACAACACCTAGCAGGTCTGGCCCCGCCACCACCACCATCTCCACCCTCCCTTCTGCTCCCATTCCAGATGTCCGTGGAGGCTCCTGTGTAAGGGAGCATGTCTCCTTCGTGCCAGGCACCGCACCACCTGCCCCTGTCTCCCCTGCTGCCCTGAGTGTGGAGTCTGTGGACTTACTGAAGCAGCTCCATGTAGGTCAGACAGCGATGCTGAGTGTCCTCCATTCCCACACCAGTCTGTTGACACAACTGGTGTCCTTCATGGAGGGCATCTCATCAAACATGTCTGCCCTACATCGGACCATTCAGGCCATGGCCTCCACACAGACGGCAGCAGTGTCCCTCCTCCAACAGGCCCTCACCCCTGCTACCTCTGCCACATCCACAGTCACCACTCCCCTGCCTGTCCAACAGACACACACACCCGCACATGCACGCACCACATCAGGCAATGGCAGCACACAGACACGCAAGCCAAAGTCTAGATCCACAAGCACGCACACTCCGGGGACTGATGGCACACACACAGGGGATGGGTCACAGACACACATACAGGCATCCACAAGCACTCCGCATTCCTCAGATGCCTCTCCCTCCAAAACACCTTCCTTTGCCTCACCTACTGCCCCCACTTCCAAGCAGCTCTTCCTCTGTGACCTTGGCCTCTTCCCCACAGACCCATTTGCTCCAACTTACAAGGGGAAGAGGAAGTCACCACGCACAGAGGGGAGTTCCCCTGCAAAACGGACACCCTCCCCCAGGCGCATGGACACTGAGGCCCCCACCCGCAAGTCTCCCAGGACCAGGAAGGGTAAGACACCACCAAAAGCACAGGCTTCCACCTCACACTCTCCATCCTGCAGCCCCCCGGACGCCAATACACAGGTCCTATGGCCATTCCCTGCACCAGGTTCACCCATACCGCATACCCAGGATGCTTAGGCCCTCCCCCCCTTCCACATGCACTTCCATCCCCGCCTCACATGCTCAGCCTGTTCCTGCCACTGGTGTGGAGACCGTGTCTCCCCCCTCTGTCCTGCCCACCTCATCTGAACCCCATTTCACTTCTCTTGATGTTGGCACTGCAGTAGGAGGAACATCCCACCCGTCTGATTTGGGCACTGCAGTTGAGAGCCCGTCCACCACATCTGTCCCGCACACTGCAGTGGTGCAGGCAAACCCCACATCTGACTTGTGCCAAGCAGTGGTGACGGCGCCCACTGTGTCAGACCCCTCCACTGCAGTTGCTGGCGTCACTCCTGCACCCACCACACCTCCCCTGCCCCATTCTCCTGTCCCCTGATCCTGTCCCTGCGGTGCCTGGCCTGCCACTATGTATGCCCCTCCAAGGGGTGAGATGTCCCTGGTCCATAGCAGTGCAGGCAATAAATGGATGACAAGTTTTCACATGTTACCCTGGTTGGACTCTTTGATGGACTGGCCATTGGCCTTTTTGCATCGTGGCATGAACATTCATATATATTTTATTGCTGAATAAAGTCATTTTTGTTATCCAGTGGTGTTGCATATTATGTACATGATGTTGATGATGTGTATCATGAACTTGCTATTGTAATGGTGTCTGTGTTTGTGCTACGGCACCACTGCACTGTTATGTCTTTTCCCGGCCATTGGCAGTATGTTTTTGGGAGGTTTTACCCTAGTGTCCCTGTGTCTCCTGGCTCATCAGCCTGCACATTCATCATGTTTGGTATTTCCCATTGCTGACATGGTATGGGACTTGGTCACCTAACATCTACAGTCTCCACAGGATTCCTTAGTGTGTGTGTCTGTTGGTGTTGATATGTGTGTATTCCTCATGGTGCTCACTTTGCACATTGTCTAACTGTTCACTGGAGTCATTGTCAAGGGTCATTGCCATTGCTTGTCTGCACATGGCAGAGGGTGTTCTTGTGATACACGCCAATATTTGCCAAACCAAATCTATGTTTGTATGTGACACAACCACTACATTGCCACAACATTGCTTGTGCAATTTGGACACGGACTCATGCATGCTGTTTTGAAGATGCTGCTATTTTCATGTACACAATGACCTTTTGGTCACTGTGGTGATGGGGGGTTTATGTCCCATTACCACAATGATCATTTGATGCTGGATTGGTGTACCCCACAATCACCTTTTGGTCACTGTAGTGATGGGGGGTTTAGACCCAATTACCACAATGATCAGTCGATGCAGGAATTCTGATGCACACAATCAGCTTTTGGTCACTGTGGTGATGGGGGTTTAGACCCCATTACCACAATGAACAGTAGATGCAGTAATTTTCAACACCACAATCACCTTTTGGTCACTGTAGTGATGGGGGTTTAGACCCCATTACCACAATGATCAGTAGATGCAGGAATTCTGATGCACACAATCAGCTTTTGGTCACTGTGGTGATGGGGGTTTAGACCCCATTACCACAGTGATCATTTGCAGCAGGATATTAGTGACACACATTAACATTTTGGGCACACATGTGTTGTGAGTCACATTGTATGTCCACTGCCACAATCTGTGTTGTGAGCATTTGTCACATACAAACATGCAATGTTGCAAAGATGGTAGAGGGGGTGGTTTGCTTAGTATCCCTATGTGTGTGTATCCTGGTGTTGATGGGCATCCTGCCCCCTTTGAGTGGGGATGGCCATTCTGATAGGCATCCACCCCCCTATGGGGTGGACATTACTGTGAGTGTTAGGCATCCACCCCCCTATGGGTGGGATATGCTGTGAGTGATAGGCATCCACCCCCCTATGGGGTGGACAATACTGTGAGTGTTAGGCATCCACCCCCCTATGGGTGGGATATGCTGGGAGTGATAGGCATCCACCCCCCTATGGGGTGGACAATACTGTGAGTGATAGGCATCCACCCCCCTATGGGGTGGACAATACTGTGATAGGCATCCACCCCCCTATGGGTGGGATATGCTGGGAGTAGTAGGCATCCACCCTCCTATGGGGTGGACAATACTGTGAGTGGTAGGCATCCACCCCCCTATAGGGTGGACAATACTGTGAGTGATAGGCATCCACACCCCTATGGGGTGGACAATACTGTGAGTGATTGGCATCCACCCCCTATGGGTGGGATATGCTGGGAGTGGTAGGCATCCACCCCCCTATGGGGTTGACAATACTGTGAGTGATAGGCATCCACCCCCCTATGGGGTGGACAATACTGTGAGTGATAGGCATCCACCCCCCTATGGGGTGGACAATACTGTGAGTGATTGGCATCCACCCCCCTATGGGTGGGATATGCTGGGAGTGGTAGGCATCCACCCCCCTATGGGGTGGACAATAATGGGAGTGATAGGCATCCACCCCCCTATGTGTGGGATATACTATTTGGGATAAGCATCCACCCCCCCTATGGTGGTGTTTCCTTTCGTGTACTCGTGACATTTTGGTGTGTGGTAGGTGTCTAACTTACCTTCTGCGTCGTGCGCGTCGGTAACGATGGGCGTACAGTATAGGGAAGACACGCGCGATTGGATACATGGCTGCTCCGTCTCGTCACCGTTGATCGTGTTCTGGCACGACTCGGAGCTTTCATTCATACGCCTCGTCCGAATGCTGTGACGTGCTGGAGCCGGCGCCCTGTGCGACGCGTATTGGGGACGCATCGTACTTGCGTATCAGGAAATTGGTTAGGTTGCGCCTCCGTACGACTCGCTTTCCGTGTTTCCTGAGCCTGTTCGCTACTGACATAGTGCACGGATCGGAGCGGACGATTCGGTCGGAGATTTGCCTGTTATACGCATCGTACTTGCTAGTTTGTAGGACAAAGCTCCGGATACGAGTCGGACGTCAGGTAAGCCTACGAATAGCATTGGGAAGGCACTTTTGGCGACATCGGAATCAACCCCTAAATGTTAAATAATCACAATACCTATAATAATTCTATACACTTTATAATATAGATAATTACAGTATTTGAAATTTACCAAATTAAAATATTATTTTTGTTAATATATTTTCAGATATTTATCATAATATTATAATTCTCATATAAATAATATGTTATCTACATAAAACACCTACATTTTAATATGAAAAAATTATAATTTAAATATTTCAAAAAATTGATCTTATCTATTAAATATTACAAAATATTATTTTTTAAATAATTTTATTTCTATTTTAATAAAAAATAAAAAAATGTTAATATAACATTTTATAAATTCATAAAAATGTATTTATTAATAATGAAGACTTCAATATAAATATTATAAAATTAGAAATTCTCACTATAAACACATATTAATTTTGAAATATGTTGAAATGTTTTTAATATTTTTTATTATTTGTAAATATTAAAATCAAATCTATAAAATACTAATCAACCTTCTACCCTATAAACACAACACCAAAATTGAAACAAAACCTTCTAAATACAAAAAAAAATTCCGTTTTAAATATGTAAACCTCGATTTATATTTACATTTTATCAAATAAATTTAAAGCACTAACCACCCTTATCCCCTATCAACCTAACATCCTGCTCCAAAAACAAAATTATTAAAATTTCAGAATAAATGTTTAAATTACAAATTTTATTTTTAAATTTCATAAAAATTAAAATCAATTATTTTTAAAACACTCCCCACCTTTATTCCCTATAAAAACAACATCCCACTCCAAAAACAATATTTTCTAAATTCGAAATTATATTTTCAAAAATGTATTATTAAATTTGCAATTCATTATCAATTAAAATCAATTATTTTAAAACACTCCCCACCCTTATCCCCTATAAACCCAACATCCCGCTCCTACATTTTTTTTTCTAAATTAGAAATTATATTTTCGAAATTATAATTTTACATTTCGAATTTATTATAAATGAAAAACAATTATTTTAAAACACTCCCCACCCTTATCCCCTATAAACCCAACATCCCGCTCCTAAATTTTCTTTTTCTAAATTAGAAATTTTATTTTCTAAATTATAATTTTCAATTTCGAATTTATTATAAATTAAAAACAATTATTTTAAAACACTCCCCACCCTTATCCCCTATAAACCCAACATCCCGCTCCTAATTTTTTTTTTTCTAAATTAGAAATTATATTTTCTAAATTATAATTCTAAATTTCGAATTTATTATAAATTAAAAACAATTATTTTAAAACACTCCCCACCCTTATCCCCTCTAAACACAACATTCCACTCCTAAAAATTATTAAACAAATTTTATTTTTCATAACATTAACTAACTATTATTATACTTCAAACAAACTCAAAATAATTGAAAATATATTACAATAACGATATTTTAACATGACGACATTTTTACAGTCAATATTACAGACTTTGATATTTTTAACAATACTTAAAATTGATATTTTTAACATCGATATACATAACATCGATATTTAATACTATCGATATACTAAACTCGATATTTAGGTATATCGATATTAAAAGTTCGATATAATGTCTACTTACCCTACCATGCACCCTGATTCAACTATAAAAAGATTTCTCTGGTTTGTATACAGCTGAGTGTGAATTTCAATTATCTTCCCAAGAGACTCTGGGGTCGATTCCGACTTCGGGCCGGAAATCTCTCCGACCGAGCCGGACCCGGAGAGATTTCCGACCGAATCGGACTCGTGCAGTCCGACCGAACGAGTCCGATGCATTCGTATGCCACCGGACACGAGTCGGGTCGGACTCCCATTGAACTCAATGGGAGCCGGTCGTACAACGCGTACGCGGGCTCCCATTGCCTCAATGGGTGCGAGGCGGACAAGGGCGCCCCTACAGCGAGTACGCCGCGAAGCGCCTCGCGGCGCACACGCACAGGTAGGGGGACCCATGGGTCCCCCTGTGTGCGCCCGCACGGGTACGCGTACAGGGGTCCGACACGGACCCCCAAAGTACGGCTCCGACAGCGAGTTCGAGTCGGACGGCGCGAGTCGGTCGGAGCGGTCGAGGTGCGCATCGTACTTACCCGGCCGGAAAACGTCTCCATTGCGCGGTGCGGACCGGGTCCGAGCGAGTCGGTCGGAGCGGTACGATCCGGGTACGAGTCGGTCGGAGCGGTCGGGTCGCCCGGACGAGTCGGTCGGCGATTTCGCATCGTACTCGCTCGACCGGACCCGCGTACGATTCGGTCGGGAAAAAGGGCTCCGAATCGGATCCGGTAAAGCCGAATCCTATTCGGAGCCCTACCGGCCGAGATCGGAATTGGCTGTGCGTTGACCAATGGTATCATGCCCTCCATTCCTGCAACAACCTTCCTATAGATCTCACTGATAGTCTCCTGAGAATATTCTAATGTGCTCTATTTGACTCTACGGCAATTGTTAGTAACTCTCAGGGGCATATTCTCAAGGCGATATCGCCGCGTTAGCGGCACTTTTCTGCCGCTAAAGCGGCAATATTTTTATCGCCGTATTCTCAAGCTGTCGCTAACAGCTGTTAGCAACAGCTTTCAGGCGATAGCGGCCGCAAATAACATCGCCAACGATGTCAGCGACAACTAACGCTAATCATATGCAATGAAGGCGTTTCCGTGTTGAAACGCACGCTAACCCCACTTTGCGATATTCTCAACGATCGCCCGGACCGGCGATGCGATAAAAAAACACACGCTAAGGCCCGTTAGCTGCTGGAACTTAGGACCAGAAAAAGGAGGTCTTAAAAATGGTGATAAATAGCAGTATATAAGGGAGACTAGCCCAGAGCCTCATCTGAAGACCCACTGGTGCCATGGAGGTACTAATCATGCAGCTTGGAGCACCAAGAAGGCCACAACAACCACTGCCACTGCCACCTCCCCCAGGACCACCACCGAGGCTGCGCAGAATAAGACAGCGGGTCCATCGCCGACGCCTCAGCCTCACAGACCTAACGCCAGAGGATGTCATTGTCCACTACAGGCTCAAAAGGACATCCATCCGCCGCATTCTGACCCACATAGCCCACAGGCTGATGGCACCAACACAGCGGATAACCAACATCCCTCTGCAAACAAAGCTGCTGGCTGTGCTGCACATGTTGGCCTCTGGTACCTTCCAACCAACAACTGCCAGAGTCGGAGGAGTCTCACAGCCAGCCCTATCAAAGTTCCTCACAACTGTCTTGGATGGCATCATCGGCCTGATACCCCAGCACCTTCACTTCCCAAACACTGCGCAGGAACAGCTGGAGACCAAGCAAGGGTTCTCCGCCATAGCTGGCTTCCCGCATGTGTTGGGGCAATTGACTGCACACATGTCCTACTTGTGCCTCCTGCCGACACTGCACACATATACCGCAACAGAAAGCACACACATTCCATCAATGTGCAGGCAATAGGGGACCACCGGGGCCTGTTCACCAATGTCGTAGCCAAGTTCCCAGGCAGTGTGCATGATTCATACATCTTCCGCCAGTCCATCATCAACCAGCGCTTTCAGGATGGCACATATGGAAATACACTGCTTGTTGGTAAGTACTAACTGAACACACCACACACCACACACCTCAACTCCACAATCATGGAACTCACAACTGTGAGAATGCACATGTTCCAAACTCACATACAACATGCCAATCAACATGCCCACCTACCAGACACCATAACACAAGTAACTGTTGTAACTGGGGCCAGCCAAGTAGACAAACCATCCCCAAAGCCATAGCCCCTCTGCCACACAATTGCAAATGTGGGGAGGGGTGGGAACCAAGTATGTGCGATGGAGGAACTCGACCTACGAAGAAAGAATGTACACAAGGCTGAGTGTGGCGGTGGTGTGCTGTACAGTCTTGAGTGTGCAGAGCACAGACATGTCCATGTGGGCATATAGTGCGTTTCCGCTGTCCAGCCTGATGGCAATGACAGCATTGGTGACTGACCTACCTGATGGGGGTTGGGACCAATTGAAGGTAGCATGGAGGATGCAGAGTCTGTCGAAGCAGCTGCAGGCCACTGCGTAGACCTGTGTGTACATGGAGAGGGAGGAGTCGAGTACGATGCCTAGGTACCTAGAGTTGTTGGGGGGGCTTCCGAAGGCGGAGGCCCACCAGGTGTTGCCACATGCTGATGGGGTGGTCACGAGGATGAGGACTAATGTCTCCTCTGTGTAGAGCACCCCCCAGCTGTTGAACATCCATGTTGCAACTTGCAGCAATCCTCCATGGAACCCCAGTCTGGTGTGTGTGGGCGCCTTGTTTAGGGAGAGTATGAGCTAGGTGTCCTTGTAGGTGATGATGTCCAATGGTTCCCTTCATGTAGTTCCAGTTCTACTCCAGGCGTCTGCAGATGCATCTGTCATCTTGGATGTTGTTGATGAGCGAGGTGGCATTCATAGCACGCTGTATGTTGAAGTTGCATATTGAGGCAAGTGTGCATGCGCAGTTGGAGATCCATGTGTGGAAATTCTGGACAGCACTGTTTGTGTTGGCTGCAGCGGTGTGGGTGTTGCAGTTGATGGTGGAGTGTACAAGATCCCCGGTGACTCTGCTCCTGTAACTCTGTGTGGCGCTGGATGTGGTATTGGGTGTCATGGGTTTCACAATGAGGAAGTGTACGCTGTGCTGGTCACACCATGGGCGTTGAGTGGTTTTGATGAAGTGGACGCAGCTTCCACATGTGAAGATGGGGTCAAAGGTGGGCCCTGACTTGTGGCTCAGTGTTGACAAGAGTTGGCTCTGTTCAATGTTAGCAAGCATCTGCCAGAGGGTAATGGATTTGGAGTTGCTGAGGTATGTGAGGTGGAGGCTCCGCTCATGGATGAGTACGTAGTCCATGGAGTAGATGACGTGGCGTGTTTTGATGTTGACGGTGATTGTGAAGCTTTCCTGCCCTCTGTGGGTCCTGCAGGTGAGGGTGCCGCTGACTGTTGCTTTGTGGCAGCTCTGGATCGGAAAGTGCAGATGTTGTGTGTTGGGGAAGGTCTAGCGGCAGCGGCACCAGCTGAACAGAACATGAGCTGTGTCTGGTGTGGCCCATTGGCATCTAAACGTTCTCCTGGCGTTGACTGTGAGGAGTGCGGGTGAGTGGTATCGCTAGACGTTAGGAGAGCCAGGGACCCTGCTGGTGTAGGTGTCAGGCTTGCGGACATGTGCAGACAGGCCTGACATAGGTGCGCTGTTGGTGTGCTAGTGATGCAACTGCGCAGCGCACACAAGTAAATAGGCTCGGGGGAGGGATGAGCAGCTGTGAGGCAATGTAATTTGCATTGATGCTGCTCATTTTCTCAGAAGCTACACATGGCAAACATTATTCCCAAAGTAGCACCAATCACACACCACAAAAATATTAACACTGCCCACACAGCATGCATAACTACTAATGGACACAGCTCCATTACATGTTACAGGTGATCAAGGATATGCACTCTCCCCATGGATGATGACACCCCTCTGAGCCACCAACACCCAGGCCCATGGGCAGTATAATTTGGCCCATGGACGCACCAGGGGCATTGTGGAGCGCACATTTGGCGTGCTAAAGTCACGTTTCCGGCGCCTTGACATCACAGGTGGAAGAATGTTGTACAGCCCAGAAATAGCATGCAAGATTATCATAGCATGTTGTGTATTGCACAATATATGTGTACGCACCAATGCACCATGGATCCAAGTGCCAGATGCACTGGACGATGCTCAGGATGATGAGGAAGATGAGGCAGGTGGAGCACACCCCACAGCTTCTGCAGCAGGAACAGCCCGCAGGAACAGAATCATAAACAATTTCTTCACCTGAGCACGTCACATCGTGACTGTCTTAGCAATCATATATCAGTTCTAAATGACCCCAAGCACAGTATATGTAAATTAAAAACACTACACACATACCCTGTGTGCATGTTTATCCTCCGCATGAGTACATCACTCTGACAAGTGTAAGTGTAACATTAAGGGGCCGATTCCGATCCCGGTTGGAAACCGTACTGACCGACACGGACCGGGCCTGGAGTCCAACCGACACGTACCGGCGCTGTACGACCGGCCGAGTACGATGCAAGTCTAGTGAATCACAAACGACTCGCACGGAGCACAATCCGCACGACCGACACGGAAGGAAAATCGTGATTCGGCCGTAAACTGACAGGGAACCAATCCGAACGACACGGACCGTGAATGGGTCCGACCAACACGTACACGCGCTGTACGTCCGGCCCAGTATGATGCAATGCGTGTGAAATACTAACGACTCGCACGGAGCACAACCCGCAAGACCGAAACGTACGGGACATACTGACTACCACGTAAAAGAGCCCATCGCGACCGACGCGTACGCGAACGCTGCAACAGAGCATAATGTGAGTGTGACACACTCGGATTAGCCCGCAATTGCCGCTGTAAGCGTCCGTCCCGGACAACTGAACCTGTCCGTCATGTTCACCAAAATGGCATAGAAACAAACTGAAAAATACCAAACAAGCATTGACAAAGTCAATAAATAAAAAAATGGAACAAAGACACGCCCACAACTCCACCTACATAAAGGGCCAAAATGCCTACCATGATCCTTTGCAAATTCAACACATATGACAGCAGAGAACACCACCACCCTGCACTCAGAGACACACTCACAACTCACCCACCACACAACCTTCACACCATTTGCACCTCTCACAAACACACTCACAAACACCAAGATAAACTGACACCCACCCACCCTCACTTTCACCCACACATACACATCAATCTCCACAAGCACCCATCACCATGCACCCAAAGAGGAATCCAAAGTTCACCGATAGTGAGTTGGAAGTCTTGGTTGATGAAACCCTCAGAGTAGAGCCACACTTATTTGGCACATTGGTCCAACAGACCCCCATGTCACAGAAAACAAAGATGTGGGAGAGGATTGTCGACAAGGTGAATGCACAAGCACCTTGCCTGCACACAATGGAGGATATCAAGAACAGGTACTACGATGTGCGAAGGAGGGTCAAGAAGCTGATTTCCAGAGACCATGCCCTGAGCCAGCGGACCGGTGGTGGCCCTCCTGCAAAACCAACGCACTTCACTTCCTGGGAGGAGAAGGTGCGGGCCATCCTTCCACCGGAGGGCATCCATGGATTAACAGGAATACCAGAGCCTGGTGAGTACATAACCAACTAGCCAATATTGCGAGGCAATACCCACACAGACATCACTGTCAAGGGGACAGTTAAACCAATATCTGTTAGCAAAGCCATAGCAACCGAAAGCCAATTATCCTGCAATGTGTATGCCACTTAGATAAACACAATACTTGCAATGTCAGAGTAAAATGGAACTATGTCATAACATGTACAAACTTACCAACAAATACAGCAAGGCATTGGCCTAAAACATCAACAATCACTGTCAGCCATTTTGCCAGCACTATGTCACCCACTCACAGGGAAGCAGAGTCAAAAGGAAGGAAGGTTGGGTATGCTGGGAAGGTGGGTGTAGCCAAAAGCATGATGGGAGTTGCAGTCACAGCCAACAGTCTCCCTCCTACATGGCCCATCAAGCCCACCCTGAACCATGCTCACCTCACAGGGAGTGGAAAGAGACTGACAAGATGGCTGACACTGGGCTCTGCTGTGGGGAGCACTAGGCCCTGGTAGGAGTACTGCTCAAACAAACAACAGGACACCACTGTCAGCCATCTTGCCAGCACTGTTACACCACCTCACAGGGAAGCTGAGTCACAGGAAGGTAGGTTGGGTATGCTGGGAAGGTGGGTGTAGCCAAAAGCATGATGGGAGTTGCAGTCACAGCCAACAGTCCCCCTCCCACATGGCCCACCACCCTGAACCATGCTCACCTCACAGGGAGTGGAAAGAGACTGACAAGATGGCTGACACTGGGCTCTGCTGTGGGGAGCACTAGGCCCTGGTAGGAGTACTGCTCAAACAAACAACAGGACACCACTGTCAGCCATCTTGCCAGCACTGTTACACCACCTCACAGGGAAGCTGAGTCACAGGAAGTAAGGTTGGGTATGTTGGGAAGGTGGGCGTAGCCAAAAGCATGATGGGAGTTACAGTCACAGCCAACAGTCCCCCTCCCACATGGCCCATCAAGCCCACCCTGAACCATGCTCACTTCACAGGGAGTGGAAAGAGACTGACAAGATGGCTGACACTGGGTTCTGCTGTGGGGAGCACTAGGCCCTGGTGGGAGTACTGCTCAAACAAACAACAGGACACCACTGTCAGCCATCTTGCCAGCACTGTTACACCACCTCACAGGGAAGCTGAGTCACAGGAAGGGAGGTTGGGTATGCCAGGAAGGTGGGTGTAGCCAAAAGCATGATGGGAGTTGCAGTCACAGCCAACAGTCCTCCTCCCACATGGCCCATCAAGCCCACCCTGAACCATGCTCTCCTCACAGGGAGTGGAAAGAGACTGACAAGATGGCTGACACTGGGCTCTGCTGTGGGGAGCACCAGGCCCTGGCGGGGGTTGTGCTCCAACAAACAACAGGACACCACTGCCTGACATCCTGAACGTCAACTTTGACTCCATGCAATGGAGGCATGCTTTGGGGGGATTACCTGGGCTCTGTGGGTGAAGGTGGACCTGCAATGTCTCCAAATACTATCAAGTCCGGCTCAACACACACCTTCTCAGCCAGAACAAATAGCACCCTTGGGACTAGTCACCCTGAAAGTAAATGCCCTGGCAAGATGGCTGACACATAGGCCTGATGTATGAATTGGCTGCAAGTCACACATAGGCACTGGCCCCCACAAACACGATCACACCCACAGCCATCGCAACCGTATGTTTCCACTCACTGTCTGGGGAAGCAGTGTCCCAGGGGTGCCCCCTGGCCTGGCTGTGAAGGTGTGTGGGTTACATGACAATTGGGGAGATGCAGACATAGCACATATCAAAACACACACACAAAGCTACATATACATCATTGACAGGGGACATATGACAGTGAATGGAATGGCCACAGCAAGATAGCTGACACTGTTGCATGGTGTCATGTACACAAGGTGCTGTTGTGAGCTGCATTCCACTGCTACATCATGCAGCGTTGTCAGCATCCTTGACATTACACTCCCCTTACTGTCATTGACACTTGCAACACAAGGAGTAACCTGGACTGGGTAGGAGGAGCCATACAACTTACAGCAGCATAACTCAAACACACAAACCTCTGGCCCTCACTGTCATGAGCATTGAAAATCAAGAGGGCTGCCTTGGTTAACTCCTCTTCCCATGGAGGACATTGACAAAATAAATTACATTATCACGTATAAAGCACAGCAGCAACATCATTTGCTACGGTAACACCATCACAGGTGTGCAACGAGATGTAAACCAGGAACACGTACATCAATATGGTAGCTCACAAGAGATTCCAGACATACCGGACTGTGACCATGTTGTTCCGACACACCAATGTGACTCAAATAAACATGCACAAAGGCCAGCACACATGCCCCAATCTTGGAACACATCGTAAGAGGAAGTGCACGTATGTCCTTGTCAAAGCACAAATGATGATAAGGTAAACACACCTGTGTCAGGCACGGGATAGCACTTGAGCAGCAATGGCCATGTACAGTACTTGAATCAATACATGAGCTGACCACGCACACAGCTCCAACTGTCCATCAAAACGCATCAGGTTGCCATGACAATGTGCTTAAGCAATATAGACCTCTGTCTGTGACAATGGAGGACAATGCAATGTACATACACTCATCATGAAGTACAGTAGCAACTGTAATGTGTGTGATCTGTTGATGTGTGCTGAACAAAAAATACAATAAGACAGAGGGGTTAGAGGATAAAGACCCTCTTCAACCTCCCGCTCAGTACTTCAATCACAAAAAGAAGAGGGAAAATAGTGATACTATGTGACAATGAGTGAGTGAAATGGGGAATGCACCATGCTTAAAAACTGCCCTCACACACAGCAAGCTGTGTCATGCTTCATCATAGGACTGCTAACACACCTTCGCGCTTACCCAACGCTGGAGGTGGAGCAATAGGGAGGGGAAGACAATACAACATACAGTGTCAAATCAAGGGTGAGAAATGGTGCAGAAAAAGTGATGTAAAAACTGGTCTCAGGGAATCCTTATTACAGTTTTAGTACGCGGCGTACAGGGAGAGACGAATTTCGTTGGCGACAGCTTACCTCGCAAGCAAGAGTGCTAATAGGAAGCTGTTCTCACTCCCCCGCCATTTCGAGTTTAAGATTTAAATAAACTCGGTTCCTCTTCAAATTTGAAGGGATCCATGAAAGGTGATATCCCCTTTTACTTCTGAATTTATAGAAGGGAGGGGGAGCACCCAGGGATCACAGTGGTGAGAGTCCTGAGGAAAGCCGGGGCATTGTCAATTGCCGGCTGAAACATGTCGACACCCACGCAGAGTGGAGCGGTTGGAGTCTCATTATAAGCTCCCCAACCTAGCATCCACAAATTTTCTTCCATTTTTAATTCTGGACAGGGGACCTAATATTTAAACTGTAATAAAGATTCCCTGAGATCAGTTTTTACATCACTTTTTCTGCACCATTTCTCACCCTTGATTTGACACTGTATGTTGTATTGTCTTCCCCTCCCTATTGCTCCACCTCCAGCGTTGGGTAAGCGTGGAGGTGTGTTAGCAGCCCTATGATGAAGCATGACACAGCTTGCTGTGTGTGAGGGCAGTTTTTAAGCATGGTGCATTCCCCATTTCACTCACTCATTGTCACTCATTGTCACTATTTTCCCTCTTCTTTTTGTGATTGAAGATGTGTGCTGAACCCCAACATACATTGTGTGTCTCTTCCACCCACAGGGGATGCTGGGGACACTGCAGGGACCGAAGAAGGATCCCAGGCCCAGACCCTGGTTGACCCTGAGTTCTCTGGTGTGGATGTCTCTCAGTCCTCTTCGGACGACGATGAACGACCCAGCCCCTCCGGTGTGGCTCCGCGTCCAGCCCCAGCAGCTGTAACATCAGCACCCCCTGCCACCACTCCTGCCACATCTGCAGACACACCAATGACCTCTGCCGACACGGACAGAGCAAGGCAACAGAACACCAACCGCACAGCTACACAGGGCACCCTGGAGGTGAGGGATAACACCACCAGTGCCAACACAGAAGGGGGCCCAGTGTCGTCTGTGCCTGCCACGGCAGGTCCTGCCCGTGTGGGCAGGGGTGGTGTGAGGGTGGGCAGGCTGAGGCCACGGCCTGCAGATGGGGCTGGACTGCAGGATGATCCACAGTTGGGACGCATCATAGATGCGTACCAGGAAAGCACTGGAGGCTTTGGCCAGGTAGTGGGGATCCTCAGGGACATGCAACAACAGCAGGCTGCCCATCATGCCAGATCGGACTCCCACATGTCCCAAATGGAGTCCAAAATGGACAAAATCGATGAACTCACGGCCGTGCATAGGGACATACTCACATGCCTCCGCAAGATAGCTGACAACATGACCACACCTCCCTGTGTGCCCACTACATCTGTTGCCACTACATCTGCAACTGCCACAGGGAGGGATGAGGACTCTAGCAGAGAGTCCCCGGCATGGCAGCAGCCTGCACCTGAGGGTCCCCCGAAAAAGAAGAAGAGGGGTCGTCCGAAGAAGGACAAGTGAGAGGCAGATGGCCATGCATACCCCCCAGGAAGTGAATACCTGTTCCAGACATCCTCCATTATGTGCAAAGCGTTCACCTTGTTGACTGTCGCTAAACTCCCACACATGTGATGGAGGGTCTAAGTTGGACCAATGTTTCAAATGACTGGACTTTACTCTTGAAATTTCATCTACCAACACTACCAACTCCTCTGTGAACTTTGGATTCCTATCGCACTGTACAGCACTTTCATTTACGTATACTATTCTAACACATGCATGTTAATAAATGCACAATCACACAAAACTTGCTTCTGTTGTGACTTTAACTTGGTTTGTGTCATAGAGATGATGACCTGCTAAAAGTATACTGTGCATGAAAACTACTACAGCAATATAAACACAGATATGTGAGTCATGGTGATGTGACACATATGAGGGAGACACACCACGACGTCAACACAACACATACTTACCATGGCCATCTAACTCATCGCCTACACTTTTGTGAACTGAAAATACAGTGGAATGCACATACACAACACCCATCCTGAGTCAGTGGCAATCAGCCCACAGGTACAGTATGGAATTCATTGTCGGATGTGTGGACACAGACAAAGCACAGTCCAAACTGCCGCACAGGTTTAATACACAATCACTACATGTGAACTCCACAACAGATGGAAGGTAACCTCACGTGACAGTGAGCACAAAGTAACCAAGTGGTAAACAATGAAAGTCCAGGGGTGTGTGGCACATCATCGGTTTGACAACGACAACTTGCACTCTGTAACAGGAATCCTTGTTTCGGGGGTCACACGTGACCAAACTACAGCCAATTGACCCTATGAAGGACAGACATACAACACTATTAATATCACAAAATAACAGCATACATCTGCAATACACATGCCAAACACAAATCTTAAGATACGTGAACACAACCTAGTAATCATGTCAACACTGTTTGGGAGTACATACTAACTTAAAGGACACATCACTGCAAGCATCCTGTCAAGTAGCACACAGCCACACATATGCAGCAACATTACACCACCTACACATATCAGGCCATGACAAAACGTAGACAACACATCACTGTATACTCGCAATCATGTGAAAAAGTTGTTGATGAGCTGTGTCCGAACATCCCCCTCACCCTCATCATCACTGGCAACATGACCCAGAGCAGGATCCTCCACGGCTGGCGGCTGGCGGTCATCATCATCCTGGATGAGAGCCAACTCCTCCCTCACTGCCAGGTTGTGTAGCATGCAGCACACAATTATGATTTTGCACACCTTCTCTGGGGCATATGGGAGGGCCCCTCCAGTCCTGTCCAGGCAGCGGAATCTGCTTTTCAGTAAACCAAATGTCCGCTCTATCACTCTCCTGGTCCGCCCATGTGCCTTATTATAACATATTTCCGCCGGTGTCACAGGGTTCCTGAGGGGTGTCAGCAACCACGGCATGTTTGGGTATCCGGAGTCACCTACATACAAACAAACAAACATTTAATGGGTCTGAAAAGAGGTTGAAAAATAATTTACAAAAAACATACAAGGGAAACAGATATTACACACCGACAAGCCAGGCACGCTGGTTCTGCAGCTGTGACATCATTGTTGGGATCCGACTAGTCCGCATGATGTAAGCGTCGTGTGCTGAACCAGGGAAACGTGCACACACATGTGATATAGTCATGTCCGGCAGACATACCACCAGGGCATTAATGGAGTGGAAATGTTTTCTGTTCCGATATGTCTGCTCATGTGCTTGTGGTGGTACCAAAGCCACATGTGTACCATCTATGGAGCCTATGACATGTGGCTCCTTCCCAGTGCATAAAAGTCACTCTTTATGTCAGTGAATTGTCCTGGGGTTGGGAATTTGATGTAACGGTCCAGGAAATGAAACATCGCCTCCAAAACATCGCGAAGCACACAGCTGAACATGGTCTGTGACATCCCACCAGCAGAAGCCACAGTGTGCTGGAAGGTGCCGGTGACAAAGAAGTGTAGGGCTGCCATGACCTTCACCTTGGGGGTCAGCGCTGATGGATATGTCCGGCCAGGTTTTAAATGTGGGGCCAACTGCTCCGCCAACACCTCAATCAGTGGTCTGGTGAAGCGGTACCGTCGGATGCAGTCGCGTTCAGCCATGGTTGCAAGGTCTGGGAACGGTCTATAGACAGCTGGTCTCCTGCAGTACATAGTTGAGCAAAGAAAGATTGTCAGTTCCTCTACATATGTGACAATGACCATGCTAAATATCACATGCTACATCATAGCAAGACACAATTACTTGATGTGTGTGTTGTTGGGCATGGACACATATGTCAGCTATGTGCCCCTCACCTGACATCTCAGCTCAACATGGATACACAACAAGTGCAATGCTGCGGCGTGAACAATCAATGGGGTCTGACACAGTACATCTGCACAATTGTCACATACCAAACACACACCTCAGTGACTAGTAAGGATAGATGTGTTCCCCACATGACAGGTGCTTTTTCAGTCACACACACAAGGACCTTGTAGTGCCACAAGGACACTGTCATGATGTAGCGTCTGATGTACACGTACCAACACACCCATGAAACCTACATGATGTGCTACCAGATTTGTACGCAGGGCATACATGGATGTCTGTGACACACAGACACAACAGCAACTCACATGGCCAAATCACATGGATGTTGTAAACGATTGACATCTACCACATACAATCAGAGACATGTGTGTAGCACAATACGCACATACTCTGGATTCACCACACAATGGTAGCTCTGGGACACCCTGTGACACACAGTCCATTTCACCTATGAGTCAGGGTGTATGTAACATGTCATCACACAATGTGCACCTTGAACTGTGTACAGGCCTCGGGGTTGGATCTGCAAAGTTGTCACTCACAGTAGTGATGTGCCTCACACACAATGGTTTATGTCCACATCAAACATGGCACATCCTGGAAGTGTGTGCCACTAAGTTCCACGTCCAATATGACATGTGGAGCCATATACCCACACATGTTATAAAGCCTGAAATGCCATTCCATATACTGTGTGACAGGCTGTATGTTTGTTGTAGAGCACTGGAGTCCCTGCCAAGATATTGTGTGTGGCATCCTTTGGCTTTTGACTGCAATGGTGACAGACGCGGGTGAGTTTTCAAAAGACGCGTCGTACATTTACGGGCCGAGCCGGGCGCACGCATTGGCTCCTGACTGTCATGGAGACTGATGCGTGTGAGTTTTCAAAAGACGCGTCGTACATTTACGGGCCGAGCCGGGCGCACGCATTGGCTCTTGACTGTCATGGAGACTGATGCGTGTGACTTTTCAAAAGACGCGTCGTACATTTACGGGCCGAGCCGGGCGCACGCATTGGCTCCTGACTGTCATGGAGACTGATGCGTGTGAATTTTCAAAAGACGCGTCGTACATTTACGTGCCGAGCCGGGCGCACGCATTGGCTCTTGACTGTCATGGAGACTGATGCGTGTGAGTTTTCAAAAGATGCGTCGTACATTTACGGGCTGAGCCGGGCGCACGCATTGGCTCCTGACTGTCATGGAGACTGATGCGTGTGAGTTTTCAAAAGATGCGTCGTACATTTACGGGCCAAGCCGGGCGCACGCATTGGCTCTTGACTGTCATGGAGACTGATGCGTGTGAGTTTTCAAAAGACGCGTCGTACATTTACGGGCCGAGCCGGGCGCACGCATTGGCTCCTGACTGTCATGGAGACTGATGCGTGTGAGTTTTCAAAAGACGCGTCGTACATTTACGGGCCGAGCCGGGCGCACGCATTGGCTCTTGACTGTCATGGAGACGGACGCGGTTTTGATACTTGTACGAATCGCGTCCAGAAAATTCAGTTGGCACCCAACAACAATGTATCAAAGTCTATGGTGTCATGATGGGGAAAATTTGAACGATGCGGAAGGCATGTACGAAGCGTGCAATGCAATGGTCTTGCCAATTTCATAAAAAGCAAACGTCTCGGACCTATCGGTTTGAACGCATGGGACAGATTCAGCCTCTGCAGCACAGATATAAGGCTGTCTGTTCCCCAGAGACTTCACTTGCCTGCACTACATGCTACAGGACTACATCTACCACTACCACTGCTGCTGTCTCTGCATCCTCTGGCTACTGCAATGGCACGTACTGTGGAGAGGGCCCCAGCATTCACTGAGGAGGAGAACCAGGCCCTGCTGGACAGCCTCCTGCCACAGTACAGCAAGCTGTATGGGAAACCAGGGGAGCAGGTGAGTGTGCAGTCCACTACCTTTCTAGTGTGCATGTTGTCTGACTAGCACTACTAGCATTGTATTCACCAAGGGCAAGCATGCTCACTGAGTAATTGTAAGTCTCCAAGTGTGTAGAAACAAGTAATGTACATGTGCAGTGTCTACGAAATAGCATTTTGTATTTGCTTTG
Organism: Calotriton arnoldi; assembly: GCA_963921515.1. Taxonomy (NCBI): domain Eukaryota; kingdom Metazoa; phylum Chordata; class Amphibia; order Caudata; family Salamandridae; genus Calotriton; species Calotriton arnoldi. Next base: position 1,851,748 of record CAWUFW010002784.1, read on the forward strand.
GATTAACATGCACTGTTATCATGTTGTCAATGCTGGCTTGCACCCAGGACAACTGCCCATGTCCATAGTTGCACTCCCTCTTTCCATCTTATGCCCTTCAGCAAATGACATGTATGTCCAACTGTGTGATGAACAGACATGTTGCATGTGTGGCAATGGTGTCTAACTTTGTCATCCATGCAGGTTGATGCCCATCAGAAGCAGGAGATTTGGCAGACCATTGTCCGGGCAGTACGATCTGTGGGGGCCTTCAAACGCCGCATCCGCCACTGCCAGAAGAGGTGGCAGGACCTTCGTGGCTGGACCAGGAGGATAGCCAGAGTCCAGCTGAAGCTGTCGCCTCCACGCAGACGGGGCGGACGACGGACACTGACCCCCCACATGCTCCGGATACTGACGGTGGTCTTCCCTGACCTGAATGGGCAGTTGAAGGACAGACAGCAGCAAGGAGGGGGTAAGTTCATGCCTTTTTGGTAAGCTATGTCTAACATGCAATTTGCACCCCTTCAGCCTGGTAACACTCCCACAAGACTCATGTGGCTAAATTTGGTGATGCCCCATTCTCATCTGATAACCAGGTGTGTCCCTTTCGGTCTGTGACTTGTGTCACTTGGGTTGTGTGTTCTTGCTGTTGTCCAAGGTTGATGTTGTGAACAGCATCTGCTACAGGTGCATTGGTTTGGGCTGCATGAGTGGGGCTATTGTCTGACGTGTGTCAGCACATTGACAGAAATCAGACCTGTACTCTGTGTGGGCCATACATAAATGTTCTAATTGCTGACCTGGGTCACCATAGGTGTCTGAGGTGTTTACCACACACCCATGCAGCAGGTAAGACCAATGTTGTGGCCTCAGGGGAATGAAATTCATGCGTGTAACTAATGCATAGCCACCTGCCAAGTGTTCATGGTCCAGGACAGGTATGGCAACTCCGGCCATCCGAGTCACTCTGTCCTCCTAATCCTGGGTGTCATCCAACATCATGACCATTGCAAAATGTGAATTAAGGTGTCTGACTCTGTGTCATTGTGGACTGGCATAGCTTTATGGACTTCATGAGTGGTAAAATGTTCATAATGTACTGACACGTGATTTGTGGCTGTTGGATCTGCACATAGGGTAAAACATATGTGTGGAATCACTGGACTGTGCCTAATGGTGGATTCCACATTGATGTGCAAGCAGCTTTACTTTGTTCTCGTCAGCCTGTGATGTGTTCATGTATACTGATTTGTGTCATCACACACTCAAATGTCTCATTTGGATGAAGTGTGATCATCAGATTCTTCCTGATGTGGGTTGCATGGGGTGTACATGTGTACTTGACCACTACAGAGCTTGCATTCCCCACAAAATAATGAGTGTGACACAGTGCAGACTGTTGTTTTTGGATGCACTGCTCCTGTGACAGGAGCCAGTAATGACTCATTGGGCAGACAGGTCTGTGGCATGGTGTACCACATGCCAATCGGGAGCATGCAATATTGTCAGTTGTCCTGCCTGAACTCCATTGTAGCATTGGCTAGCAAGACATGAGGCCATCATGGTGTCTGAAGATGGAAGCATTTCCATCATATCAACAATGGCTGCGGCCAGCCCATTTACTGACACAAGTACTCAGTCACTGGCAGGAGATGGGATATGTGTGTAATGACACATTACACTAACAATCCTTGCAGATAAGTAAACTGGCAATGTGGTGCATGTTTGCACATATCATTAGTGACATCATACATGCACCAGCCAGGTGGGTCCATTGCCAGGATGTGTACGAGGAGCATGGTTGACTGGCAGACTGACAAGTGCCTGGTTCACATATGTGTCATTCATTTAAACAATGATTTCCTGATAATGCCAGGGTTTGCTCTGTGATGTGCTGCAATTACAGTCATGTGTCAAGTCAATGCAGGTGACAAATGTGATTCTGTTTTTCCTCCTTGTTTACAGCATCATCTTTGGCTACTGGAGGAGACAGCTCCATGGACCAAGATGAGGCGCAGAGCCAGACAGGGTCCGCTGTGGATGAGGTGGAGGGACCCAGTGGCACAGACGGTGAGGGGAGCCACACTGAGGGACACTCAGCAACAACCAACTCAGCTGAGGGACACTCCAGCTCCAGTGAGGACTCCCTTGTGGAGGCGGGTGTTACAGGACCACAGGCCACAACTAGCGAGTCTGTCCCATCCACCACCACCATCTCCACCCTCCCAGCTGCTCCCATACCAGATGTCTGTGGAGCCTCCCGTGTTAGGGAGCATGTCTCCTTCAGTCCAGGCACCGCACCCCCTGCCTCTGTCTCCCCTGCTGCCCTGAGTGTGGAGTCTGTGGACTTGCTGAAGCAGATCCATGTGGGGCAGACATCGATGCTGAGTGTCCTCCATGCTCACACCGGTCTATTGACACAATTGGTGTCATTCATGGAGGGCATGTCAGCAAACATGTCTGCCCGACAGCGGACCAGTCATCCATGGCCTCCTCATTGACGGCAGCATTGTCCCTCCTCCAACAGTCCCTCACCCCTCCTACCTCTGCCCCATCCACAATCCCCACTACCCTACCTGCCCAACGCACACTCACACAGGCACATGCACGCACAACAACAGACACAAGCAGCACACAGCAATGTCAGTCCAAGGCAAAACGCGCAAGCACACACATTCAGGGGACTGATGGCACACACACAGGGGATAGAGTACAGACGCACAGACAGGCATCCAAAACCACTCCGCAGCCCTCAGATACCTCTCCCTCCAAAACCCCTTCCTTTGACTCACCTGCAACCCCCCCTTCCCAGAAGGTCTTCCTCTGTGACCTTGGCCTCTTCCCCACAGATCCATCTGAACCAACTCACAAGGGGAAGAGGAAGTCACCACACACAGAGAGGAGATCCCCCACCACACGCACACCCTCCCCCAGGAGCAGGAACACAGAGGCCCCCACCCGTAAATCCCCCAGGACCAGAAAAAGTAAAACCCCACCACAATCCCACACTTCCACCACACAGTCTCCGTCCTCCAAACCCCAAGCCACCACTCCAGAAGTTCCCAAGCCACACCCTGTCCCAGGTCCCCCACACACCGTTACGTCATCCCCAAGATGATTAGGCCCTCCCCCCTGCCACAATCACTTACGCATCACACCCTCAGTCTGTTCCTGCTACTGCAGTGGAGATCGTGTCCCCCCAATCTGGCATGCCCACTTCATTTGAGCCCCCGCACACTCCTTCAGACATTGCCTCTGCAGTGGAGATCCTGCCCACTCCATCGAACATGGGCACTGCAGTGGAGCCCCCGCCCACTCAGTCTGACAGGTCCACTGCAGTTGCCACTGAGGATCCTGTAGCCACCACCCCTCCCCTGCCCCATACTGCTATCCCATGATCATGTCCCTGCGGTGCCTGGCCTGCCCCTATGGATGCCCCTCCAAGGGGAGATGTCCCCAAGTTGTAGCAATGCAGGCAAGCAATGTGTGACAACTTGTCATGTGTCACCCATGACGGACAATTGGAATGGACTGGCCATTGGCCTTTTGATTGCTCTTGCCATCATTTTATTTTGGACCAGCTGAATAAAGCATATTTCATTTCTGTATTTGAATTGCATTTAATGGACATGATGTTGCTGATGAATGTCCTGAAGTTGCTGTTGTGATAGTGTTTGCTGACAATCAGTGATGTGGTGAGGTGATGGACTGCATGTGGTCCATGGCATGTGTCCTATAACAGTATGTAGCCATGTCATCATTAGTTGCAATTTGAGGCAGTCATGATCCACAAAATTTGGCACTGGGAGTGTAACCTTCTTTTCACCACTTCACATCTTGGCCGTACACTGTTGCACATATGTAGGGCTGACATCTGTGCACATTATACTTTTTTCTAACTGTAGGCCCATCTCCACTGGACATGCAGAGTAGTGCATTGATGCTGAACAAGTCATCTGTGTCATCAGTGCAACTTTCTATACATGTGTTTGGAGTATGTGCAGGTAACTTGAGACACACTCCTGTACACAGGCTGTGTGACCAGAGCTTTGAGTGTGTTGTAATTGGTGGCTCAATGTCCGAGTTTGATACTGACATGACAGGGCATGCACAGACAACGTTTGACACAGCTGACCTTCCAGATCAGTGTAGTCACCTCATGGCAGTGTGGCGTTAGGTGACATTGCCTGAGCCCATGGTGTGTGTTCTGTGAGCATGACTCTGTGTTGTCCTGTGCTTTGTCAACATCTTTGACCTGGGCTTGCTGGGATGTAGGTGCATTGAAAAATACTAGTCATTAGGGTGTCATCCCTGGTTGTGGTTGATGTGAGGGCCTGCACTGTGTGCAAACGCACATTTGACATATCCAGGATTCCCCAAGTCACATTTGTGTTTCCAAAGTAATCTTGTTTTCACTATGTGGTATCCTTCTGTGACCTAGTCACTTGTATGTGTGTGTGACAGCTCGCACTCATCAGATCCTAGCCTTCAATGTTGGATGATGTCAAAATGTGTTATTTGTGGGTCTCCTGGGGTTTTTTATTTGTCTGGGACAGTGCCAGAGATCCCAATGTGTCTGATACATTTCACCTCATGCACATGTACCTCATACTATGCAGTGTGACAGTCACTCACAAGGTTTGTTGACTGGCCATGTGTAATGTTTTTGTACACCTCAGATACCACCACCATCCCTGGGATTGTCATGGGTGCATGTGCAATGTCACCAGTCAATGTGGGCTGAGGTGATGCTCATTGTTGCAGTTCAAGGTGTGTGGTATTGAGACTGGCAAATTGTGACTTGTCTCATGGCTAGGCAGTTACCTACATTGTGGCCTTACATTACGGGCCATGCCCAGTGAGTTGTGTTTGTGTACGTGTGATGGACGTTGGTCTGTCAAGACACATGACAGTGCACACAGGTGAATGTGCTCCACAGTATGGGCAAGATCCAAAATTGTCATCACGGAGGGATCATCATACAGGCTACTGTGACCACAGTGTAGGGTCCTTGAGGGTACTGCTGGAGTGGGTCTGTCTCTTGATGTGTTGGTTGTTTTCCCGCACAGCTTGTTGCACATGTGTCTGTTGTGGACCTGCTCAACTAACAATGGCCGTTTGCCCACACACAGGAACCCAATTCATTAGATACCTCTGGATTGTACTGAATACGCATATGTCTCATTGGAGTTCAGCCCCCCGTGATGTGTGTTGTTGTAGCCTGGGGACACTTACACACACACACACGTTGTGTTTGACATGGAGTGTGTGGCTGGCTGATTGTGTTGGTGCATCTGCACCCATGTATTTATATTGGTTTAGTGGTGCGTTGAGTGGATGTTGTTTAGAGGTATTTTATCTACTGGCCCTGGGACTCCTACATCACCAGTCTGCATATCCATCATGTTCACTACTTCCCATTGCTGCCACAGTATGGAACGTGGTCTCATAAATGCTGTGGTCTCCGAAGGATTCATTCATATGTGTGTCTGTTTGTGAACGAATGTGTTTATGCATAATGATGGTCACTTCTTACATTGTCCACTTGAACATTGGAGGCATTGTCTGCCCCCACGGGCGATGATTTTCTGCACATGGCTGAGGGTATTTTTGAAGAGACAACAATGTTTCCCTCAGCAGATCTGTGTATGTTTGGCACACAACCACTACTTTGTCACTACATGGCTTGTAGTTTTAGGACCAGGAATCCTAAATGATAGCTAACACATGGTGGTTTTTTAAGCCCCTCACTCACCTTTTGGTCACTGCAGGGGGGGTGTTAAACCCCATTACACAAATGTCCCTAACAATGCTGGGGGGTTGAACCCCACACTCCCCTTTTGATCACTTTAGTGAGGGGGGTTAAAACCCATTACACAAATGTCCCTAACAATGCTGGGGGGTTGAACCCCACACTCACCTTTTGATCACTTTAGTGAGGGGGGGGTTAAAACCCATTACACAAATGTCCCTAACAATGCTGGGGGGTTGAACCCCACACTCACCTTCTGCCACTGCAGTGAGGGGGGGGGGTTAAACCCCATTACACAAATGTCCCTAACAATGCTGGGGGGTTGAACTCCACACTCACCTTTTGATCACTTCAGTGAGGGGGGCGGGTTTAACCCCATTACACAAAGGTCCATAACAATGCTGGGGGGTTGAACCACACACTCACCTTCTGCCACTGCAGTGGGGGGGGTTTAACCCCATTACACAAATGTCCCTAACAATGCTGGGGGGTTGAACCCCACACTCACCTTTTGGACACTGCAGTGATGGGAGTTTCAGTAAGTTTTCCCTTTCAGTGTCACTGTTGCAAACAGTTTACACACAGAACACATTCTTGGCATGATAGCATTGGGGGAGTGTTCGGCCTACAATCCCTATAGGTGGAGACTGCTGGTGGTGATAGGCATCCACCCCCCTATGGGCTGGACAATGCTGACAGTGATAGCCATCCACCCCCCTATGGGTAGGGACTGCTGGTAATGATAGGCATCAACCCCCCCATGGGTAGGGACTGCTGGCAGTGATAGCCATCCACCCCCTATGGATAGGGACTGCTGGTAGTGATAGGCATCCACCCCCCTATGGGTAGGGACTACTGGTAGTGATAGCCATCCCCCACCCTATGAGTAGGGACTACTAGTAGTGACAGTAACCCCACCCCCCTATGAGTAGGGACTGCTGGTAGTGATAGCCATCCACCCCCCTATGGGTATGGACTGTTGGCAGTGATAGCCATCCACCCCCCTATGGGTAGGGACTGCTGTAGTGATAGGCATCAACCCCCCTATGGGTAGGGACTACTGGTAGTGATAGCCATCCCCCACCCTATGAGTAGGGACTACTAGTAGTGACAGTAACCCCCCCCTATGAGTAGGGACTGCTGGTAGTGATAGGCATCCATCCCCCTATGGGCTGGACAATGCTGGCAGTGATAGCCATCCACCCCCCTATGGGTATGGACTGCTGGCAGTGATAGCCATCAAGCCCCCTATGGGCTGGACAATGCTGGTAGTGGTAGCCATCCAACCCCTATGGGTTGGGCAATGCTGGTGGAGAGGGATATCCACCCTCTATGTGTGTGTTGCATTTCGTTGGTTCATGACGTTTGTTTGTGTGGTGGGTGTCTGACTTACCGTCTGCGACATACGTGTCGGTTCCGGTTGTTGATCCGGTCATAGATGTACAGTGCAGGGATGACCTGCGCGATCAGATTCATTGTTAGTTCGTCTCGTAGTCGTTGATCAGTGGTTCGTCTCGTAGTCGTAAATCGTTTTGTGGCACGAATCGTACCTGATATACTGCTCTTCCGGATGCTGTGACGTGCTGGAGGTGGCGACCTGTTCGGCGCGTAAGACGTACGCATCGTACTTGGCCGGCCGGAAACTGCTGTGAAAAAGCTTCCGGGCGACTCTATTCAGCATTTACGGATCCGGCTTGTACGGAAAATGTAGCTGGGATCGGAGCCTACATGTCGGTGGGGATTTGGACACATTTGTGCATCGTACTTCATCGTTCAGACGGACCGGCTCCCGGAACGAGTAGGTCATAAGGTAACGCTACGGACCGCTCTCGGAGGGCTGTCCGAGCGTGATCGGAATCGGCCCCTAAGTGGTAACAACATCACAATTTCAAACTGATGGTGGATATGTCACCTCTGAACAGAGATGCTGTTTAGGGTGACATTTGTCCTAAACTAGACATGTCAAGGTGTCAAATGTAGTACGAAATTCTACTGATCAGCGTGTCATATGCTGATAAAAATGACATATATGGTGTCAATTGTGGTAAACTATGAATATCAGGTTGTCATGTGTTCAAACAACAAAATTTGGGTGTCATTTGGGGTCAAGTATGAAAATTTGGGTGTCATTTGGGGTCAATTAGGAAAATTTGGGTGTCATTTGGGGTCAAGTATGAAAATTTGGGTGTCATTTGGGGTCAATTAGGAAAATTTGGGTGTCATTTGGGGTCAAGTATGAAAATTTGGGTGTCATTTGGGGTCAATTAGGAAAATTTGGGTGTCATTTGGGGTCAAGTATGAAAATGTGGGCGTCATTTGGGGGTCAATTAGGAAAATTTGGGTGTCATTTGGGGTCAAGTATGAAAAATTGGGTGTCATTTGGGGTCAAGTATGAAAATGTGGGTGTCATTTGGGGTCAAGTATGAAATTAAGGGTGTCATTTGGGGTCAAATTAAGCTTTTCATGGTGTTCTCTGGGACAAGAAATGAAATTTCATCTAACACTGTTCATCTGTGTAAGAACTTGCACTTAGCGTGAAAAACCGCCTGCAAATCCGATAATGCGATGTATTTGTCATACTAGCGATGGAAAATACATCGCAAAACACATTGAACTATACGAAATGTTACCCCAAAGTCTATTTGCGTGCAGATTTTCATCGCTAAGTGAAAAAACGGGCCGCAAACACACAGGAAGTTATGTCTGCATGCTTCCTGTTTACTGGAGGAGTGCTGTGCACTTTCACTTTTGAGCACATTGCTGGTGATTGTGGAAAGTGCTGGAGGTGTTTGGTGGTGTGTGCTGCAGATTGTTGGATTGTAGAGTGTTGCTGTGTCCTGTGTCCTGTCGATAGTGTCCCTGTGAGGTGTGGTGTACTTGTTTTTACGTGTTTTATAGTCTCTTGTCCTCAATCTTGTCAGGTGTTTGTCTTGGGGTAGTTAACTTACTTTGTAGTTGTTGGGTCTGTTATATTGGGTTTTGATTTGTGGCAGTGGGTTTAGGTGTGTGCAGGGAAATGGTGGGTGTGGGCAGGGAGGGCAGGATGTCCGAGGGGGCATTGGGGAGCTTCTTCTGGCTGATTAATTTTTACCTGCCACGAATGGTGGAGATGGGAGGCTGTATCCTCTCCGGTTATGACGGGAAGGTGCGGAAGGTCAGGTGGGAGCGTGTGCGGGCGCAGATGCTGCGTGTATTTGGGGTGGACAGGACTGTGCGCCAGTGGAAGCACCGCTGGCAGGATTGCCTGGCCCGTGAGGGTGACCTGCTGGACCACCTTGGAGTCATCGTTGGCCTACAGTGTGGTAAGTTTAGCTCCAAATTTGATTTTTAACACTGTAATGTAAAGCCAGAATTTATGTGTGTGACACAATGGTGTCCAAGTGCAAAAATGTGGCAGAGTGAGGCGGGAGACGTAATGCGTTCACACCTAACGTTGGCACATCAGAAGCACAACGCTGCATCATATTGACAAGCATAGGATGCAGGTTGGTGTTATCCACTGCGCTTGCGCAACACTTAGCACTGTCCATTGTGCAAGACTGCGTGCAGGACAAAGATTGTTTGTGCACAGGAAGGGTGACTGTACATGAACAATCCAAGGCATTGTTTCGGGGACCTGTGTGCTGCACAAAAGGAAGTGTAAAAATGCTGTGCACATGAATATTGGTACGTTTGCTATGCTTCCGTTGTACATAGGCTACGTGTGACAATGTTTGAAACATGTCCAATAGATCAAAGGTAAAAGGACATCTCCAGAGTGTCATACACCACCAACACCTGTGAAACAGCCTTGTGCGATCTGCAGCTATGCAATCGTACACAGAGCATGTATAACGTTATGTTGCGTGTAGAAATGGTGCCTTGGGAATGTGTCACACAACCAGAATGCGCAAGTTTGCTAGCATTTTTGTCTTGTTTTGCCCGACTCAGCATTCACAGGTCTTGTGTAAATGGCAGGCAAAGTAGACCCAATCATTTAGCGAACATGTTACGAAACTGTACAGTTACGGAGCATTGTCTGTAATGGTGATGATCTGTAAGATGAATATGACACGTGTAATTTCACGTCTGATACCAATACATGTTGGGTTTTATGTCTCACAGCTGGATGACCTCTCATCACGCAGGGGGACATCAACAAGTTCAAGGACCCACACGCCACTGGTGAGTTTTGACATCATATATTGGCATAGTGCGGTGTCATGAATGGCTGGCTAAAACAAGCGATGGCGTAGTATGCAGTGTGGGTGTGTATCACATGTACCTTGCCTACAGTGTGATGATGTTTTGTTGAAGTCATAAGTGTGTATGAATCAGTAGGTTAAGGTGGAGCTGTGCATTTGTCTTCCAGTTGTAACTTTGCACATCCCCAGTCAGTGATACACATGTGAATTAGGTCTATGGGTTCTGTCACTACAGCACATGCATGTGGATGACAGAGCGCACTGATAGGATAGGAGAAATGTAAGTGGTGTAGCTGATGAGTAACAGCAGACATGGAATGCATGTCCATCCTTGACTGAGATGACTGTGCAAGTGTGACCGATCATGCACAAGGAGGCTGTGGTTTTCAGGCCGTGCGTGCTCAGACACAGGTCGTCCAAGTGAATTCACAGGTATGCAGCATGCAAGCTTCACAGAAGTAGCAGTGCGTAGTTCTGAGCCAAGCATATCAATGGCACGTTCCACAAACACCTAGCAAAGATGGCCCAAAGAATCACATAGGCATGTTTGGACACTGCAATGGTGTTGTCATGCTTCCAACTTGGGCTAATTCCCTGGTCGACTCAGGCGAATGAGCCCCTCTGTACAATTTGGTGACATCACTCCGCATGCATTTACCACGCATGCTTCAGTCCTGCAATTATTGCTGTGCCATTTATGTAACAATGCAGGCCTCTACAACGCTATCTGTGAGAATGCATTGCCCATTATCACACAATGACCATTATGACTCCAGGTTGACGTTACAATGGGGAATGCCTTGCAACAGTTTGCGATGTGAAGGACTGCGTAGTGAAATTTGCTACAGAGTGACAATAGTGGATCCAAGACATGCATGATTGACAATTCATCTGAAACAATGTTTACCCCTCTGGGCAGCAACGCATCACCTATTGTGAAGTAGTGGTGGAGCGAGGCCCTGCACAGATGAAAGTGTGAGTGGGGCTGTCCCAGTATTGCTCCTGTGCCGGTAGGGTAACCTTCATACACATTAACAAGCCCCCCCTGCACACAGACACCCTTGCACTCTTTTACAAGAGTGCCTGTGTTTGCACAGACTTGATGCACTGCACACAGTCGCTGGGGGACACGCAGGGCTGCACATGAGTATGGTACATATGATGGTGCACTGTGTTGCAGGAGAGGATGAGGGTGGCGCTACACACGGAGGGAGAATGCCTCCCTCCTCCGATTCCTTGTACATGTCACCCTCAGTCAGGGTATGTCACAGCACCATCATTTGACACTGACAGTCTCATTTGGTTGTGACTGTAATGTCCCATGCCATGCACTGGCATGTCAGTCTCCCCAGCATGTAGTCACTGATCCTGGATTGAAAATTTTGTTGTGCAGGTCACTCTCTGAATACACATAGTTACGCCAGAGTTTAGGCTCCCATTTTTGAGTGATCATGTATGCCAGATTTGTATGGAGAACATTGACATAGTCCAAAGGACTCACAAATTTCCATTGTTCATATTTTACAGACAACATGACGCCAGAGGAGACCCATGCCTTCCAGGTGAGGAAGGACCGGTACCTCCACATTAAGAAGGTCGCGAAAGGGTACCACAACATGGGACGGAGGTACCAGGAAGACAAGGAAGGTGGCACTTGGAAGTCGTTGCCCGAAGTAGCAACACGTGGGAGGAAAAGGCTACGGTTTTACCCTGTCTGAAAAAAGAAGTCTTCAATAAAGCATCTAAAAAGAACACCTCTGCTGAATTGCCTTTTTTCTCAAATTTGAGATTTGATTATGTAAAAGAATGTTTAAGACATAATAAGGATCACTTCTGGGAAAATATTATTAATTATTTTGCTAATTTGAATTAAGTGTGCTGGACCACTGTGCTGGTTTGATATTGAGAGATCTCTGTATATCTCTGGAGGCTTAGGGGTATTGAGTCTCCGGTCCCTAGCACCTTACAAACTTTAACACTAAATACTCCACTAAAAGATAGGTGCAATCTGTTCTTCCCCAATCCCTCCCAATCTGCAACATGGGAGGAAAAGTGCCACACAGGCCATCCCAGGACCCTCTAGCGTCAGTGGTGGGTCCCAGCGTGGACAGGCAGTGTCCCATCCCCCTACAACCTCACACACACATGGGACAATGCCACCTGCACCTGCCGATCAGGTTGTGACTTTCACTTTGCGGGACAGGAGGACTCTGATGGACAACAACGTGATGCTGGCAGAGCTTAGGAGGGAGATGTCCGAGCAGACCAGGCTCATGGAGGACATGAGGAACGCCCTGGGACTCCCATGATGCCTGCCCATGTAGAGCCCCATCCCCCTCTTCTCCCTTCCCCCAATGTTATATGTGGTATTTTAGGTATTGTTAGGTAAGTATTTTAAGTGGTAGGTAGTGTAGTTTTAGTGTAGGCATAGGTAGTGTTAGATTTTAAGGTAGTTTTAGAATATTACTGTTATATAGTATTTGGGGATAAGTTTCCTTTTCCTTTGGGTTGGGGGTTGATGTCTTTGTTGTTTAAAACAATTTCAAAAAAATATATCTTTGTGTAGGTTAAGTGTGTAGTTAGTTTGTGTATAGCTTAGATGTCTTTGTCCTGTCTCATGATGTGCCTTAAGGGTGGGAGGGGGGTTGATGTCTTAGATATGTTGTTGCGTGTTTAGGATTAGTTAGGGTGGAGAGTTCAGGGACTTTTTCACTTCGTTCTAGTTAGTTTAGATTAGTAGTAGTTTAGATTATAGGTAGTTTATAACAGAAATGTAATTTTGTAATAAATGGTTACTAATGTTCATTTCGGCGTGCACTTGTGTCAGGGGTGATGTGGTGGAGTGTGGCTTCTCACCTTGTATGCATCTCAAATCATCACTGGACACTCCTTTGAATGTGTAAGTGTGGTCATGACATGTTACTTAGCAGGATGGATTGTGTCAGGATACCTTAGATGTGAGCACCGTAAACTTGCGTGGATAACAGGGTGGCAAGTAGGATTTACGGCCTAGTCTAGGGGCAGTCGTTTGTGAAGTTATACATCTTAAGAGTGCCTCACGGAGTTGGACAGCACATTGTTGCCCATCTACAACACTACATAGGGCCATTGCATGGGAGGATATTGTAGTAGCTACTGTTAACCATCATGGAGATGGATGGATGCGCAGGGTGCCACTGATTGCGTCATAGCCCTGCATCTCACATGCTCCTTGCGCTGAGTCCATTTACATTGCACAGCCCTTGGCACACTTGCTGCGTCGTGCAAGTGTTTCAGATTCTTTTGCATTATATGTTCCTATGCATGGAGGCTGAACCTCCGGGCCATGCAAGTAGTAGTCTTTCTGTGGGTCCATTGGGAACTGCATATGGCAGAACAGTGGGCCTGATTCACATGAGTAATCTGAGAGTAAGTCATGAGTTTACGTTTTCTGGTATTCACAACAGGCATTTTGGAGTAGTACAGTTAGATGTACTGACTTCACTTCTCCTAAATGCCTTTTGTAAATCACTGAAGTTGGAAAGTCCTGTATTTGTGACCTTTAACGTTTTTGGGCATGCACACAGTTCTGCTGCACACAAAAGGTGAAATGTTGAATTGCTCCCTCTTGTGCCAGTGTCATGGCAACTTTCCCCAGCTGTTACCTTTTGGCATTGGCTCATAGTAATGCCACCCTTGAAATGGTGGCACTGCTTCTGACTATATGGTCAGTGCAGTGCAACAAGCATCCCTTGTCACGTTGCCCTAGCCGCTCACAGTGGTCACAGCATGTGAGGGTTGCAAGGTCAGTAAGCATTGTTCGTCCACAGGAAGGGGCTGACTGACGCCTGACACTTTGAAGTGAGTCCCTATTGCCAACTCTACTTCACTGAGGCAGACTTGTGGTTCAAATTGTGGCTGGTAGACATGTGCCCTTACGTATCTTCATCAATGTGTATATGGTGTGCACCATCTTGGGATGTGTTATGGAATGTGCACCTTCACAACAGGCTTCGTCCACCCAGTAGAGTGTGAGTAGATATGCCAAGAGATTTTCTTTTTGCAATTGTAAAGGGGGACACTACTTGTGGCCTGCAACAGACTTTGCCTTTTTTTACACACATTCCTATTTCATTCCTGGATGTGGGGCTAAGTTGGGATATTGCTAGAGTGTTGTATTGGAGCAATGGGGGCACAGCTGGTTCACACATGCCCGCTCATCTGACTGCCTATCTGGATCACAGTAAAACATGTACATTTGTGTCATTTCCCTGGGTGTACCTTTTGGTGGAATCACTGCTCCTACTTTTTAACAGACTGCTATACTGGATTGATCATGGACAACAGACATCTGTGTGAGTTAAATATTCACATGTCCGTTGACATAGTTGGAGACTGGACCAGTACTTGGCCATGCAATCCCCACATCACATTGATGCCCAGTGGAGGGCCAGACAGAGTCCTTTAGGGTTGGCAAGTCCAAAGGATGAGGAAGAGTTCAGTCAGCAGTCTGATTGCTGTGTCATTGGTAACCAGACAAAATATGGCAGTCCATGTCGAGGTCCAAGGTGAGTGTCACAGAGTGTATCAGGGGACAGTGGAAGGTGAAATTCCAGGGCATGATGCTGAGCCCAGAACCAAGTAGAAACTGGCCATTTGGCATAGATGAATGCTACCGCTTCCTCGTTTGCAATAAGGCAGATTCATCCACATCTTCGTCCTCGGATGTGTCATGTGCCTCACATGTGGGTGGTGGTAGATTGGCAGCAGCACTGTGAGGCACTGACACATCAGGGGGCGGAGATGTGGATGTAGAGGCAGCAGCAGCAGCATTCATCTGCGCCAGACCTTGCTGCAGCAATGCAGTGATTATGATCTGCAGGGCATGGAAGATTCCAGCTACATCTCGCTGGTGTGCAGCCGTGGCAGCCATTTGTTCCACCTGCATCCACTCCATGTTCTCCATTATCCTCCGCATGCGGCCCAACTCCTGGCTGCCATCACTGGAGCCACTCTGAGTGGACAGTTGTTCCTGTCTCTGAGTCATGACTCCAGCGATGTCAGCCAGGGAGTTTTAGAGAGCATTGAGCGGACTGTGGGTGTCTGTGAGTTTTTGTAGGTGGTCCCGGAAGGAACTCAGACACCCACTTACGGAATCAAGTTTGGCCGCCAGGCTGTCAAACCCACCCGCACCGGATGAGCCATCTCCTGCTGGACCTCTAACACACGCCATTGGAATGCCAGGTGTGGGTCCTGGGGGTCCTGGGAGACAGCCGTGGTGGTAGGTGCTTGCTGCTGTGTGGTTTGTGCAGGGGGTGGGGTTTGCACGATGCAGCTGGGTTGCCCTGCTCCTGGAGATGGGGTGCTGATGGAGTCTAGCAGCTGTTGGAGGGTGTCCGTGTTGATGGTGGCGAATTCCTCCTCTTCATCAGTGAAGAGTGGGACAGGCTGCTGTTCAGGAGGCAATGTTTCTCCCTATGCAATGTAAAGGGGAGATGCAGTTTAACTGTGTGTTTAATTTATGATCATGCAATGGATGAGTTTACAAGCAGACTGCATGACAATGTACATTGTGAATGTTTGTGAGGAGATGCCTATTTGTTGAGGGATGTTGACTTTTTGTACTGCATCGCGGGTATGAGGTTGTACCTGTACATTGTCATCTCCCAGTTTACAGCTATGACAAATGTGATTGGCCAGTTTGTACACACAAGCGGCACCAGTTGTGTCCTCTGTTCATTTGTGAAAGTGATGCCGTTTGTCCCACATTGTAGCCAATGTTGATGAGCTCCAGTTTTTGTGTGTGTGCGCTGCATTGTGGGATACTCACCCATGCAGCTTTGGTTTTACTACCCCTTATCCCTTTCAGGCAGTGAGCCTTCACTTCTGTGCATTTACAATGCTGAGATGTTGCAAGTGTACTGCACATGTGCATGTGTTTGTTGCAAGATTAGTTATGTGTGAGGAGGGCCCCCTTTAGGCGCATTGGCTACTAAGGCCTACTTGCTGTTTCCATGTGTGCTGCACTATGCTGTACACATGTGCATCCAGGTAGCTTTGTCTATTGGGATTTGTCTTGCATGCATTGCTTGCTGCCCTCCTGTTGGCTTACCCGTTGTGAGTATGGTGCTGCGTGAGTTTCTATTGTTGCTGGCTGGACAGACAGTGTCAACACCCATTACCCTCGACGTTGACCCACGTGTGGTGTGTAAGTGGGGCTGGATTTGATGGATGTGGATTTCCTAATGCGTATTTGTGGTGCTCAGGCCTTGTCACTGCCCCCCTCCCAACAGATGCAAATGGCAGGGTGAGGTGTGTTTGTGTATGTGCCACGCAGCTGATCACATGGATGATACATGCTCTCCTGGTTACGAATATGCAATGCATGGCTTTGCGTGTGGGTGATAACAACCATGAGTGCATATGTGTTCATTGACACAGTTGACTTACCAAACAGATAGGTTTACATGCACATAATGGTGTAATGGGCAACTCACACCAGGACTGTTGTGGAATGGTGTTTTCTGTATGGCAGATGTGTACACTTGAGAGTGGAGGTGTGCAAAGCGAACTAAGGGGTGAGTGTGCCATTTGGCTAGTCGTCATTATTTGTATCAACTTTGCTATCCTTGCTTGTTGTCGTACTTTGGTTGTCTTACTTCTTTACAGGGACATTGTAGTTCTGTGAGTCTGGCACACAGACAAGTCATGCAGTACAGATTAGTTTGACACATTCCTGATATGCATTGTCCCCGCACTGTGGTGTTGTGGGCATGGCCCCCCTGCTCATTGTATAACATCACCTTTTGGGTGAAGTCTGCTGTTTGTGTGCATTGTGGGATATGCCCCTTTGAGCCAGTAGGCTGCATGATCAGTTTGTTGTGACATTGCTTGTGTTTCTGGTATGCAGACTCACTAGATGGTTTCTCACTTGGTGTACACACAGTGACAGCTCACAGCGTGAGTCCTGTGGCGGGGTGGTGCGGGGCAGTGGTGCGGGTTGGGAGAGGGCCAGGATGGGGGGTAGTGGAGTTGGACACACGACGGGCTGGAGTTAGGTAAGTAAATAAATGAATCCAAATATTTACCTTGCACTTGCTGCACCGCCGAGTTAGCGATGCAGCAAGTGCAAGGTAATTAGTTGGATTTATTTATTTACTTACCTAACTCCAGCCCGTTGTGTGTCCAACTCTACTAGCCCCCATCCTGCCCCTCTCATACCCCGCACCACTGCCCCGCACCACCGCCCCACAGAACTCACGCTGCGAGCCGTCACTGTGTACACAGGACTGCATCTCATGGACATGCAGGCAGACACATTTACTGGAGATGTGGCAGGATGTCTACATGGCCCCCTTGCCTCAACAGCACACATTTACAAATCGTCTGCACAGGGCCCCATCTCTCTGATACTTAACATGTGGATGCACTGTGTGTGTGACTGATCATGTGCATGAGTGGGCATGCCACCACCAATGTCAGCAGACATGCAGCATTGTGTCCATGTGTCTGCGTTGTGTGCAAGATTGTATATGCGCAGTTGTGTCACCCTTGATGCACATGCACATTCTTGCACACAACTCTGACATACGGGCACATGCATATGCGTGGTGTTGAGGCAAGGGGGCCATTTTGACAGCCTGCCGCATCTCCAATCAATGTGGGCCTTTGCTCTTTCACGTAGCCCTTATCTTGTGGTCTGATATGATACTTGGACTATATTTGTTTGACTTTTCTGTGCACATTTCCAGGTCTGTGTGCCCACCAATATGTGTCTTGCAATGTATTGGTCGAGTAGGGTGATATGTGTGAGAAGTTGGCCATCCTACTCTCCTACAATATGGGTCTATGCCACCAGGGCCAAGGGGATCCGGGACATGATCCACAGTCATTGTGGGTGTGCACTGCAATATATTTAATTGTGCATGTGTGCCATTGGGCCCATCTCCCCCGTCCTCCCAGTCCCTGGTTGGTACTCACCTTGTTGCTGTTGTGTCTGGTCGTGTTGAGCAGTATCCTGTCCCGGAACTCCGACCACCGTCTCCTCACTGATGACTTGGGACACCTGTTCCTCCAACGGATCCAGCTCCTCCTGTGGTGCTGGACTCTCACCTCCAGTCTGCATTGCTGCTTTCAGGTTGGCTGCAAGTTTCTGCTTGGTCTTGCGCTTAGCATCATGCCAGCGCTTCTTGCAGTCCTCCACTGTCCTCCTCACCTCTCCGACAGCATTCACCTTGGCCACGATCAGCCAGGCTATCTTGAATCCAGTGGCAAAGTGAGCAACACTCCGTCCATCATCCCCTTTGGTTTTGCAATGTTCGCCCTAAGTTGGCAGGGTATGCCCAGACATGGGTCCCTTGCTCACTTTGCCATTGGATTCAAGATAGCCTGGCTGATGACGGCTGTAAGCCAGAAACCGGTCCCAGGATGCTTGTTTCCGGTCCAGGGAAGACATGGCTTGGCAGTTCGGGCTGGACTGTTCCCATGAGGCACAGGGTCAGACTGATTTGCATATGGCCATGTCTGAACTGGGGTGGCGGAGTGAGCTAAAGAATGATGATGGATTAAACCCAGATCAGTTGACTGGGGGTGAGTGCTTGCAATGTTCCACACTCCGTCCATCATCCCCTTTGGTTTTTCAATGTTCGCCCTATGTTGGCAGGGTATGCCCAGACGTGGGTCCCTTGCTCACTTTGCCACTGGATTCAAGATAGCCTGGCTGATGACGGCTGTAAGCCAGAAACCGGTCCCAGGATGCTTGTTTCCGGTCCAGGGAAGACATGGCTTGGCAGTTTGGGCTGGACTGTTCCCATGAGGCACAGGGTCAGACTGATTTGCATATGGCCATGTCTGAACTGGGGTGGTGGAGTGAGTTAAAGAATGATGATGGATTAAACCCAGATCAGTTGACTGGGGGTGCGTGCTTGCAATGTTCAACACTCCGTCCATCATCCCCTTTGGTTTTGCAATGTTCGCCCTAAGTTGGCAGGGTATTCCCAGACGTGGGTCCCTTGCTCACTTTGCCACTGGATTCAAGATAGCCTGGCTGATGACGGCTGTAAGCCAGAAACCGGTCCCAGGATGCTTGTTTCCGGTCCAGGGAAGACATGGCTTGGCAGTTCGGGCTGGACTTTTCCCATGAGGCACAGGGTCAGACTGATTTGCATATGGCCATGTCTGAACTGGGGTGGAGGAGTGAGCTAAAGAATGATGATGGATTAAACCCAGATCAGTTGACTGGGGGTGAGTGCTTGCAATGTTCAACACTCCGTCCATCATCCCCTTTGGTTTTGCAATGTTCGCCCTAAGTTGGCAGGGTATGCCCAGACGTGGGTCCCTTGCTCACTTTGCCACTGGATTCAAGATAGCCTGGCTGATGACGGCTGTAAGCCAGAAACCGGTCCCAAGATGCTTGTTTCCGGTCCAGGGAAGACATGGCTTGGCAGTTTGGGCTGGACTGTTCCCATGAGGCACAGGGTCAGACTGATTTGCATATGGCCATGTCTGAACTGGGGTGGCGGAGTGAGCTAAAGAATGATGATGGATTAAACCCAGATCAGTTGACTGGGGGTGAGTGCTTGCAATGTTCAACACTCCGTCCATCATCCCCTTTGGTTTTGCAATGTTCGCCCTAAGTTGGCAGGGTATGCCCAGACGTGGGTCCCTTGCTCACTTTGCCACTGGATTCAAGATAGCCTGGCTGATGACGGCTGTGAGCCAGAAACCGGTCCCAGGATGCTTGTTTCTGGTCCAGGGAAGACATGGCTTGGCAGTTCGGGCTGGACTGTTCCCATGAGGCACAGGGTCAGACTGATTTGCATATGGCCATGTCTGAACTGGGGTGGTGGAGTGAGCTAAAGAATTATGATGGATTAAACCCAGATCAGTTGACTGGGGGTGAGTGCTTGCAATGTTCAACACTCCGTCCGTCATCCCCTTTGGTTTTGCAATGTTCGCCCTAAGTTGGCAGGGGTATGCCCAGACGTGGGTCCCTTGCTCACTTTGCCACTGGATTCAAGATAGCCTGGCTGATGACGGCTGTAAGCCAGAAACCGGTCCCAGGATGCTTGTTTCCGGTCCAGGGAAGACATGGCTTGGCAGTTCGGGCTGGACTGTTCCCATGAGGCACAGGGTCAGACTGATTTGCATATGGCCATGTCTGAACTTGGGTGGCGGAGTGAGCTAAAGAATGATGATGGATTAAACCCAGATCAGTTGACTGGGGGTGAGTGCTTGCAATGTTCAACAATCCGTCCGTCATCCCCTTTGGTTTAGCAATGTTCGCCCTAAGTTGGCAGGGTATGCCCAGACGTGGGTCCCTTGCTCACTTTGCCACTGGATTCAAGATAGCCTGGCTGATGACGGCTGAATAGCCAGAAACCGGTCCCAGGATGCTTGTTTCCGGTCCAGGGAAGACATGGCTTGGCAGTTCGGGCTGGACTGTTCCCATGAGGCACAGGGTCAGACTGATTTGCATATGGCCATGTCTGAACTGGGGTGGCGGAGTGAGCTAAAGAATGATGATGGATTAAACCCAGATCAGTTGACTGGGGGTGAGTGCTTGCAATGTTCAACACTCCGTCCATCATCCCCTTTGGTTTTGCAATGTTCGCCCTAAGTTGGCAGGGTATGCCCAGACGTGGGTCCCTTGCTCACTTTGCCACTGGATTCAAGATAGCCTGGCTGATGACGGCTGTAAGCCAGAAACCGGTCCCAGGATGCTTGTTTCCGGTCCAGGGAAGACATGGCTTGGCAGTTCGGGCTGGACTGTTCCCATGAGGCACAGGGTCAGACTGATTTGCATATGGCCATGTCTGAACTGGGGTGGCGGAGTGAGCTAAAGAATGATGATGGATTAAACCCAGATCAGTTGACTGGGGGTGAGTGCTTGCAATGTTCAACACTCCGTCCATCATCCCCTTTGGTTTTGCAATGTTCGCCCTAAGTTGGCAGGGTATGCCCAGACGTGGGTCCCTTGCTCACTTTGCCACTGGATTCAAGATAGCCTGGCTGATGACGGCTGTGAGCCAGAAACCGGTCCCAGGATGCTTTATTCCGGTCCAGGGAAGACATGGCTTGGCAGTTCGGGCTGGACTGTTCCCATGAGGCACAGGGTCAGACTGATTTGCATATGGCCATGTCTGAACTGGGCTGGCGGAGTGAGCTAAAGAATGATGATGGATTAAACCCAGATCAGTTGACTGGGGGTGAGTGCTTGCAATGTTTAACACTCCGTCCATCATCCCCTTTGTTTTTGCAATGGATTGTGAAATATCCAAAAGTCTTTAGCAAGGAATTAGGCTGCCTCAAGAACTATGTTCACCACATAAAGATCAAACTAGGAGCTGTACCCAAAGTAGCAAAGGTCAGGGGTGTTCCTTTACTAGTGAAAGATAGCATGAAAAATGAATTAGATAAGCTTATCAAAAATGGAATCATTCAAGAGGTAGAGGCGACTGAGTGGATTTCTCAAGTCGTTATGGCTCGCAAGGCCAATGGGGAGGCTAGATTATGCATAGATTTGAGGGAGTTGAATAAAGAAGTCATCGTGGACCATTATCCTCTCCCCAATATCACTGAAATGTTGTCCTCTTTGGCTGGAGCCAAACACTTTTCCACATTGGACCTTTCATCAGCGTACCATCAGGTCAAGCTTCATCAAACTTCACAAGATCTTACCACCTTCATCACGCCTTTTGGTACCTTCAAGTGTCTCAGGATGCCTTTTGGACTTATCTCAGCGGCCTCTGTTTTTCAGAGGGTGATGGAGAGAGTTCTCAGTGGTATTGCTGGGATCAAAGTATATCAACACGACATCCTTATCCATGGTGTTAACCTTGAAGAACATGATAAAAGGTTATCTCTGGTTTTAGAAAGGCTCTTTTCTGCTGGTCTCACTCTGAAGTCTGAAAAATGCAAATTTAATGTTGGGGAAATTGAGTACCTGGGTCATTTAATTTCTGGTTCTGGTATTAAACCCAAACCCTCTTTGGTACAAGCCATTTCTAACCTGGAATACCATAAGGACAAAGAGGAATTAGTAAAGTTGCTGGGTATGGCGGAATTTTATAATAAGTTTGTTCCCAATTTTTCACAAAAAACTGAAGTTTTGCGTAGCTTGCTAAAAAAGGGTTGTGAGTTTGCGTGGAGTCATGCCTGTAGTGAAGAGTTTGATGTCATCAAACAGTGTTTGAATGATGCCCCTTCCTTATCTAGCTTTGATCCCTTGTTAGAGTCATATCTCATGACAGATGCTAGTTCAAAAGGTTTGGGTGCTGTTTTAGTACAGAAAGCTGGTGGTTCTGAAAAGACCATTCTTTTCATTTCCAGACCCTTCAGAGGTGCCGAGTGTAATTATTCTGTCGTGGAGAAAGAAGCTCTGGGAGTCTACTGGGCCATTCGCAAGCTAAAGAGGTTTTTGTGGGGAAAATCGTATCATGTTGTTTCTGATCACAAACCTCTTAGAGGTGTTTTCTGCAAGAAAGGGGTTGACTTTGTCTCACACAGGATTAGGAAGTGGGTTTTTGCCTTGCAAGAGTTTCAATTTGATGTTACTTATCTTCCCGGCTCTAAAAACATTTTGGCAGACTGTCTCTCCAGGCTTTGTAGTCAAAATCATATTTCTGATGTGCCGGAGGAGTCTGAGTTCTTTTCTGGCGAGGAGTTTGAAGAAGAGGTGAATGTTTGTGTGTGTTATCACTGAGAGTTTCTTTTCAGAGGAAGTGTGGAGAGAAAATGTTGATCAGGAAAATGTCTTGAAACTTGTGTTGGCGAAAGTTCATGATGGCTGGGGCATCAAGCATGACTGTGATGAAAATCTTAAAGGCTTTTGGAATGTCAAAGATGAGTTAACCTTGGTGCGTGGTATCTTGATGCGAGGTAGTAAATTGGTAGTTCCTGCCGCTTTGAAAGATAAGCTGGTGGACAATGCCCGTGTGAGCCACTTGGGAATAGCAAAAACCAAAGAAAGGGTTAGAGAGGCTTACTGGTGGCCAGCGATGGATGTTTTCATAGAAAGGGTTGTTCGCAATTGCCCCCAGTGTGCTGGGAGTGACAAGGTGCTGAAGTGCAGGACACAACCAATGATCGTCCGGGAACAGTCTTCTGGTCCTTGGGTTGATCTTGCAATTGATATTTTGGGACCTGTGAAGTTAAGGTCTCAGGATCGATTTGTTTTGGTTTGTATGGACTTATATTCTAGGTGGCCTGAAATTAAAATTGTCAATTCTGTTGAATCTCAGGTTGTTGTGGAATTTTTGGAAGAGTTCTTTGAGCGTGAAGGGTTTCCCATGTCTTTATTGTCTGACAACGGAGTTCAGCTTACTTCGCATTTCTTTGAGGAATTTTTGGAGGAGAGGGGTATAAAACATAAAAAGGCTGCCTTATATCACCCAGAGTGTAATGGCGCCGTGGAAAGGTTTGTCAAAGTGTTGAAAGATGCTATGCAGCTAGCAGTTGTTTCTGGTGATAATTGGGAGTTGGCCATCAAAAGAAAGGTTCGTGAATATAGGTTTACACCTCATTCATTCACGGGAGTGGCTCCCTTTAGATTATTTAAGGGTAGGTCAATCACTACTAATATAATTCCATCTTGGGTGGCCTCCTGCAGGAAAATGTCTAACTGTGGGTCTGAAGATACTGCTGGTTGGAGGGAAAAGGAGTTGGGGTGTATGCAGAGGAGGAAGGATGTGTTTGATGTGAGGAAGGCAGCTAAGAAAACCTCCGTAGTTTTGGTGACTGGGTCAGAGTGAAATTACCAAGAAAAGGTGCTGCTGCCTCAAAGTTTGGTAATCCCTTGCAAATTATTAAATTATTCAACAATGCTGTCAAGACCAGTGACCATAGGATCTGGAACCTGGGTAGGGTTGCCAAGTGTCCTCCTTGTGTTTCCTTTGGTACTGGGGTTCCTGCTGCTGCCTGCTCTGCTTCTCAAGCGCCCAAGAGGTGTTCTTCTCATTTGAGGACCACTCCTCGTCGCTTATAAGATTGTGTTCGCTAAGTATTTCATTATTTTTTTTGTTAGTTTGTTTTTCTTTCTCTGTATTGCTTCATGTTTATGCTATAAGGGGGAAGGTATGTGGTATTCTGCTTTTATGTCTCTCCTTTCTGTGCCTTGTATTGCGCAATCTCCTTTTCTGAGGTTGCTAGGTTGTGTTCTATTGTTTTTTTGAACTCTCCCCCTTGAGAGAGAATGTTATTATTGGAAAGCTTTTGTCAGTTCGCTTGGACTGTTGGTGGCTGAGGTCCCTTGCATGAGATGTAAAATAAACTTATGCTGTTTCTTCAACTACTTTTGGTCTCCTGCCTGCTATTTATCCTGAGGAGAACACCTCACATGCACTTTATTCATGTAGTGCTCAACCAAAGGTACAGTAACAACTTTGCATCGTATACATGACTGATGTTGAGTGATACGTTTTTTCACTTCTTGTGTGGTCTTACCTATATAGTGCAATGAGCACGGGCATTCAATACAATAAATTACATTTTTAGAACAACAATTGGAATGATGCGTCAAAGTCCACAAGTTACCATTTAGAGTACAACTTTTCGTTATTGATGTAGTGGCACAGGCTGCACAGTCGCCACATGGGTAATGCCCCACTACAGGCGTCAAACCCCAAAGATGTATTGAATTAGATTCATATTTAGTGTAAGCCCTGACAAGGTGGTCCCTTAGATTTTTACCACGTTTAAACGCAGATAATGGCTTATCCCATTGTGTATCACCAGTCTGTAATAGGTGCCAATTTTTAAGTATAGTTTTTTAATACTGTTGGATTCTGTTTCAAAAGTCATTACACATGTCTGTCTCTTCTGATCAGACCCCTGATGCTCTCTAACTTTTAACAAGGCATCCGGATCATAGTTCCAGGCTCGTTTTAGTGAGCGCTTCGCAAGACGATCTGGATAGCCCCTCATGACAATTTGGACTGTAGAATTCTGGCCTCCTTGAAATAATCATCCCTTTTGGTACAGTTACGTTTAATCCTCAGAAACTGTCCAAAAGGGAGGTTCTCCCTCAAATTACGTGGATGATGACTTGTATATTTCAGAAGTGTATTCCTGGCCGTAGGTTTCGTAAAAAGACTGGTAGCCAACTGTCCGGAGTCATTCCAAACATTCAAATCCAGAAAGCTTATTGACTGATGATGATAGTCAACAGTGAATTGTAAATTAGTATTTTGTCTATTAAGCCACAGATGGAAATTCAGGAGTTCATCCACTGTGCTGTGCCAAATCAACAAGACATCATCAATATATCTTAGCCATTTTTTCACATTATGAATGAAAGGATTATTGTTATAAATAACCTTATTTTCAAAAGAGGCAACATACAGATTAGCTATGTCAGGGGCAAAAATTGCCCCCTTCGCCACTCTTTTAATCTGACCAAACAATTCCCCGTTAAAGATGAAATAATTACGTTGTAAGGCAATTCTCGCACAGTCAATAATGAAATCAGTAGGGACTTTATGTGGTCGAGGTCTCAATTCTAAGGTGCTTTCAATTACTGATAATGCTTCGTCTTGTGGAATGCTCGTATAAAGACTCTCGATGTCCATTGTTACTAGAATTTCTGATTTAACATCAAATTCCATCCCCTCTATTTGTGTAATCACGGCCAAGCTGTCTCTAGTATAATATCTAGTTAGAGGGACAAAAGGTTTAATAAAGAAGTCCACATACTCTGCCTGAGGTTGTAAAATAGATTGGAAACCTGCCACTATAGGTCTACCAGGCAGGTGTTTGTCATCCTTATAAATTTTAGGTAGCGTATAAAACGCCGGAATTGAAAAATCATTTTATTGAGATATTAAACTCTTTTTAGCTAAGCCATAGGCCATCTCGGCCTAAGGTCATGAGGCTTGCAATCTCTTTTCTGATCATTCCTTTAGAGTCTTTACATAACTTTGAATAATGTGCAGGATTATGTAACTGTCTAAATACTTCTGTGTCATAATCAGTTTTATTTTGTACAATAATACTGCCTCCCTTATCTCCAGCACGCCCGAGTTTTTCACAGGTCTTTAAAGACCATTTGCATATATACATACCTTTGAACACTGGTTACCGAGGCTTTGTTTTTTTTTCTGGTTACAGTACCCCCTGTGCACCCACTCTGCCTATTCCTTACATTTGTATTTAACATTTAATGCTCTAGTGTGAGAATGCATTTCATGAAAAGGAATATAAAGAGTTGCCAAAAGAAAAATGCCAGCCATGTGTTGTTTAAAGAGCCTGCAAAGACCTCCTCTTGACACTAAGGGGCCGATTCCGATTCAGGCTGGAAAACGTACCGACCGACTCGGTACGGGAATTTAGTCCGACCGACACGTACCGGCGCTGCCCGACCCACCGAGTACGATGCAATGCATGTGAATCACGACCGACTCGGACGGAACACAAGCCGAGCGACCGAAGCGCACGGAAACCAGCCATCCGGCCGGAAAACCACGCGAATCGAACCGACCGACACGATCCAGGAATGAACCCGACAGAAACGTACCCGCGAACTCCGACCCGCACAGTACGATGCAATGCGTGGGAAACCAGACCGAGTCGCACGGAGGCCAAGCCGTACGACCGACACGCATACAAAACCGAGCCAAAGCAACCCAATACTCCGCGACCGCCGCGTACGCCGCACATGAAATCCATCAGGAACACAGCATGAAAGACTCGGATAAGCTCGCACAAGCCAAATGCAGCGTCCGACTCGGTCAGGAGAACGTCTCCTACATGCCCCAAAACTACAAAGGAATAAACACAAAAAAAGGGACAAACAAGCAATGGCAAAGTCAATAAATACTGGGGGGGAGGAAATGGAACAAAGACACACCCACAACTCCACCCATATAAAGGCCAAAAATCCCTACCATGATCCTTTGCAAATCCAAATGACCTGCCAGCACAGAACACCATCAGACAGCAACCACACACACACAACTCATCCATCACACAAGCCACACACCATTAGCACCTCCCCAATAGCACCCTCACATACACCCAGCAAAACTGACACTCACCTACCCTCACTTGCACACTCACACACACATCAATCCCCACCACCACCCATCACCATGCCCCCAAAGAAGAATCCAAAGTTCCTAGACAGTGAATTGGAAGTGTTGGTAGATGAAATCCTCCGTGTAGAGCCACAATTGTTTGGTACACTGGTCCAACAGACCCCCATGTCGCAGAAAACCAAGATGTGGGAGACGATCGTCGACAGGGTGAACGCACAATCACCATGTTTGCGCACAAAGGAAGACATCCAGAACAGGTGGTATGATGTGCGCAGGAGGGTCAAGGCCCTACTCAAGAAGGATTACGCCTTGAGCCAGCACACCGGCAGTGGCCCTCCTGCCAAACCAGTATACCTCAGGCCCTGGGAGGAGAAGGTGCGGGCCATCCTACCACCAGAGAATGTACATGGACTAGCAAACATCCCAGAGCCTGGTGAGTACACAAACAATATACCCAATATCCTGTGACAATACACACACATCACTGTCAAGGGGATAGGCAAACCATGCACCGTCAGCAAAGCCACAGTAACCAAACCAGAATCATCCCAAGATGTGTATGTTAGTTAGACAAACACAATACCTGCCATCCCAAAGTGAAATGTAACTGTGTCATCACATGTACCAACCCAACAACAAATAGAGCAAGGCAGCCGCACAAATCTAACCAACAAACACTGTCAGACATTTTCCCACCACCAGAACACCACCTCACACGGAAGCTCACTGAAAGGAAGGAATTCTGTGTATGCTGGTGAAGTCAGTGTAGCCAATAGCATCATGGGAGTTGTAGTCACAGATATTGCTCACACTCACAATTGGCCCATCAACACCACTCTGAACCATGCTCACATCACAGGGAGTGGAAAAGAACTGACAAGATGGCTGACACTGGGTACTGCTGTGGGGAGCACAAGGCCCTGCTGGGAACTGTGCACCAACCAAAAGCAGGACACCACTGACTGACATCCTGAAAGCAAACTTGCACTCCCTGCAATGGAAGCACATTCCATGGTGGGATGTCTGGCTGGGTGGGAAGGAGGACTGACAGCACTGACCATAGTTACCAGCAGCTCTTCTCACACACCCCCTTAACACAAACTCCACAAAACTCACCTGGGAGAATGCATTGCCTCACACTCTAATTAAATATCCCACAAAGAACCACCACCCTGGGTCATGATGTGTGAAGCACAGGGACACTTTTGTGACTTGTAGCCAAACTAACGCCAGGACAACACTGTCAGCCATCCTGGCAGCACAGGCACACTACCCCACAGGGAAGCAGAGTCAGAAGGAAGGAAGTATGGGCATGCTGGGAAGGGGGTGGAGGCAATAGCATGATGGGAGTGGTAGTCACAGCTCAACATCCCCCACCCGCATGGCCCGGCAAGCTCACACTAAAGCATGCACACCTCACAGGGAGTGAAAAGCCACTTCAAAGATGTCTGACACTGGTGCTCTGTCGTGGGGAGCACAAGGCCGTGCTGGGAAGTGGGCACCAACCAACAACAGGACACCACTGACTGACATCCTGAGAGTCAACCTGCACCCACTGCAACGGTGGCATGCTTCATGGTTGGATAACTGGGCTGGGGGAGAAGGAGGGCCGGATGTCAACCAAATACCACCAATGCTGGCCATGCACACACCTCAACATTCACATTGAAATGCTTCAGGTTGGCAGGACAATGTGCTACACCAATACCAACCCCTGACTGTGACAACTTAGGACAATGCAATGTACAGGCCCGCATTCAGAGGTACAGTCACAACTGTCAGGTGTGTGAACCATTGATGCCTGTAGAAACATAACATACATTGTGTGTCTCTTCCAAAAACAGGTGATGATGGGGACACAGCAGCAGACGAAGAGGAGTCCCTGTCCCAGGCTCCGGGGGACCCTGAGCTCTCTGGTGTTGAACAGCCTCTGCCCTCCTCGGATGGCGAAGACCTACCTGGCACCTCCGGTGTGAGTTATCATGCAGCACCAGCAGGACCACCATCTGCACCCCCTGCACCCACTCCTCCAACATCTGCCAACACACAGACCACCCCCGCCAACACGGACAGACCAAGGACCACCAATGACAACAGCACAGGGACCCCGGCCCACCGTGAAGCAACGGACAACAACCCCATTACCAACCCCCAAGGGGGACTAGGGTCACCTGTGCGTGCCACCGCAGGTCCCGCACGTGTGACCAGGGCTGGTGGGAGGGGTGTTAGGCAGAGGTCGCTGTTTGCAGAGGGGTCTGGACTGCATGATGACCCACAACTGGCACGCATTGCTGATGCGTACCAGAACAGCACCGGAGAGGTCAGCCAGGTAGTGGGGATCCTCAAGGACATTCAACAGCAGCAGGCTGCCCATCATGCCCGCTTGGACTCACACATGTCCCGTGTGGAGACACATATGTCCTCTGTGGAGACACACATGGCGGGCATGGAGTCCAAGTGGGACACATTGCAAGAACTGACAGCGGTGCATAGGGACATATTGACATGCCTCCACCAGATTAGCACCAACATGGCCACACCTCCCTGTGTGCCCACAACATCTGGTGCCGCAACAACTGCAACTGCCACAGGGAGGGAGGATGACTCTGGCGGAGAGTCCTCCGCACCGCAGCAGCCTGCACGTGAGGGTCCCCCCCAAAGAAGAGGGGTCGTCCGAGGAAGGAGAACTGAGAGGCCGATGGCCATGTACATCCCCCAGGAACCCAACACCTGTTCTGGAAATCCACCTTTGTGTGCAAACTGTTCACCTTGTCGAATGCAACACAACTCTCTCACATGACATGGGGAGTTTAAGTTGGACCAATGTATCAGATGACTGTGGACTTTACTCCGGAGATTCCTGCTACCAACACTTCCAACTCATCTGGGAACTTTGGATTTCAATCCCAATGTCCAGCACCCACCATCCTGTGCACTGTCCCCACACATGTATGTAATTAAAATCACTAATACACCATTCTTGCCTCTGTTGTGATTCCAACGTTGTTTTTGTCATGGAGATGATGATCTGCTAAATGACACTGTGCATGCTGAACGGCTACAGCAAGTTCAACACCGTCATGTGAGTCATGGCGACGTGACACATATGAGGGAGACACACCACTAGGGCTACATAGCACATACACACCAGGGCCATCTGACTCATTGCCTACACTGATGTTGCCAGGAAATACAGTGGAATGCACAGACACCACACCTATTCACAGTCTGTGTCAACTAGCCCACAGGTGCAGTAAGCAAATGTCAGTCAGATGTGTGACCACAGACAACGCACATCCCAAAGTGAAGCACAGGTATATCACACATTTGCAACATGTTGTTTCCACTACAGATGCAAGGTAATCCTACGTGGCTGTGGCCACACAGTCAACAATTGTAGAAGAAATAAAGTCCAGGGGTGTGGGGCACATCACCTGTAGGGAAACTACTGCTTCCACCCTGGAAGTTTAACCATGGTGTCGGGGGATCCGAGTGGACAAAACAACTCTGAAAGCACCCTGTGAAGGACAGACATGACACACAGTCAAAAGCATTGAAGAACAGGACAGAACTGCAATACTCATGCCCAATACATGTCACAAGATACCTACACAAAACCAAGTTAGCATGTCAACACTGTTGGGGAGTACAGAATACCTGTAAGGACACACCGCTGCACGCATCCAGTCAAGTAGCACATGGCCACACTCAAACAGCAACAGAGCACCACCAACACATATCATGCAAACTCAAATCATTGACATGACATCTCTGGATACTCACATTCAGCTGAAGAAGTTGGTGATGAGCTGTGTGCGGACATCACCATCATCATCATCATCATCACTGGCATCGTGGCCCAGGCCAGGATCCTCCACAGGTGGCGGATGTTGGTCATCGTCATCCAGGATGAGAGGCAACTCCTTCCGCACTGCCAGGTTGTGTAGCATGCAGCAGACGATGAAAATCTTGCACACCTTTGCTGGGGCATATGGGAGGGCCCCTCCTGTCTTGTCCAGGCAGCGGAAGCGGCTCTTCAGGAGACCAAATGTCCGCTCGATCACTCTCCTGGTTCGACCATGTGCCTCATTGTAGCGCATCTGGGCTGGTGTCACAGGGTTCCTGAGGGGTGTCAGCAACCACGGCATGTTTGGGTATCCGAAGTCACCTACATACAGACAATTGCACATTAGCTGAGTTGGAAAAGAGGGTGGAATACAACATTGCAGAACACACACACTGGTACAAAGTCAGCACGCTGGTTCGGCATCTGTGACATCATCCTCGGGATGCGACTACTCCTCATCACGTAGGCATCGTGTGCAGAACCGTGGAAACATGCACACACATGTGAGATGCTCATATCTGCAAGACATACTACCAGAGCATTGATAGAATGGTAATGCTTACGGTTCCTGTATGCCTGCTCATGTGCCTGTGGTGGAACCAAAGCCACATGTGTCCCATCAATGGAGCCAATGACATGTGGCATCCTCCCCAGGGCATAGAAGTCACTCTTGATGTCAGTGAGTTGTTGACGTTTAGGGAAATAGATGTACTGGTTCAGGTATCTCAACATTGCCTCCAAAACATCGCGTAGCACATGGCTGAACATGGTCTGTGACATCCCACCAGCAGACGCCACAATGTGTTGAAAGGTACCGGTGGCAAAGAAGTGTAGGGCTGCCATCACCTTCACCTTGGGGGTCAGCGCTGCAGGGTATGTCCGGCCAGGTTGCAAATGTGGGGCCAACCGCACCGTCAATTCCTCAATCAGCAGCCTGTTGAAGCGGTACTGTTGGATGCAGTCACGTTCAACCATTGTTGCAAGGTCAGGGAATGGTCTATGGACAGCTGGTGCCCTGCAGTGCATAGGTGAAAAAAGAAAGATTGTCAGTCACCCCACATATGTGGCATTGACCATACTCAATATCACATGATACATCATTACAAGACACAAGTACTTGATGTGTGTGCCGTTCTGTATGGACATATATGGCACCTACATGGCCAACATCAAACATCACAGCACAACATGTTTTGACAACAAGTTCCAGCTCGTGCTATGGGATATCATTAGTCTGTGTCACAGTTCCCATGTACTGCTGTCACGTTCAAAACACACACCACAGTGACAAGTGAGGACAGATGTGCCACAGGCATCACAGCTCATTGACAGGTAGATTCCCAGGGACCCTGTATTGCCACATGGACATTGGCATAACATGGCGTATCATGTACACGTCAGCAATACAACCATGACTCACACAGGTAGTGGCCCCTGTTGCCTCTGCAGGACAGACATGGATGTCTGTGACACACACGCACAACAACAAAGTCGATGCACAAACAACGTGGATGTGGAGACTGTCTCCCATTGTGCACATTGAATCAGAGACATCTGAAACACAACATGCACACAGACTGTGGAGGGCCATCACTAATGTGGCAATGGGTCACCCTGTGACGTACATACCTTCCCACATGGGACTCAGGGTGTATGTGACATGACATGCACAACCTGGAAATGTGACCATGCAACATGCCCTGAACTGAACAGGTGCACATCACAGTGGTCATGTGCACAACACACAAGGGAATCTGTCCCCATGAACACGTGCACGGCCTGGGAGTGGCTGCCCACAAGTGCCACCAAAAGAAACACAGGTTGACCCCCATACACACACAGGTAATGCAGCCTTACATGCCTTAGGATACAGTGTGGACAGGCTGTGGTGTTGTAGGTGTGCCCCTGAGTCCCTGGCAAGTAATTGTGGCTGGCATACGTTCACCAGTGACAACCATGGTGACATATGCGAGGGATTTGTACAGGGACGCGTTGTACAGCAATGGACCGATCGGTGGGCACGCATTGGCCATTGCATATGATGTGAACGGGTACGCGTTGTACAGCAATGGACCGATCGGTGCACACGCATTGGCCAATGCATATGATGTGAACGGGTACGCGTTGTACAGCAATGGACCGATCGGTGCGCACGCATTGGCTATGGCCTGTCATGGCAACGGACGCGTTTTCAAACCTTTAACGAGTCTGATGCAGTGAATTCAGTTGGCCACCCACAACAATGTTGCAAAAACATGGGTGTCATGAAGTTGAAGTTTTGAAGTATGCTGTGGGCGTGTATGAGTGGTGCAATTCCATGGATTGGCCAGATTCAGAAGATGCAAACGACTTGGACCTATCACTTTGGACACATGGGACAGTATCTGCCTCTGCAGCACACATATAATGCTGGCTGTTCCCCTGAGAGCTCACTTGCCTGCACTACATGCTCCAGGACGACATCTGCCACCACCACTGCTGCTGTCTCTGCATCCCCTGGCTACTGCAATGGCACCTACTGTGGAGAGAGCCCCTGCCTTCAGCACTGAGGAGAACCAGGCCCTGCTGGACAGCCTCCTTCCACAGTACAGCAAGCTGTATGGGAAACCAGGGAGCAGGTGAGTGTGCTGTCCACTGCCTTACTAAATGTGCATGTTGTCTGACTAGCAAGACTTACAGTGTGCACGCCACTGGCTAGCATGCTCACTGAGTAGTTGTCACCCCCCAAAGTGCGTAGTTACATGCACTGAACAGGTATAGTGCAGTAACAGTGCATTCCAACAAGGTTTTACTTCCCAGGCAATGATACCATGTAGTAACTGCTGGCAAACTGTCCATAGCCATCGTCGCACTGCCTGTGTACATCATGTGCCCCTGTCATTGAGACATGTATATCCAAATGTGTGATGCACGGATATGTTGCATGTGTAGTAATGGCCTTTTCACTTTGTCATCCTCACAGGTTGATGCCCACCAGAAGCAGAAAATATGGCTGACCATCGTCCGGGGAGTGAGATCCGTGGGGGTCTACAAGTGCCGGATCCACAACTTCCAGAAGAGGTGGCAGGACCTTCGGGGCTGGACCCGGAAGATCGCAAGGGTCCAGCTGAAGCTGTCGCCTCCTCGCAGGAGGGGCGGACACCGGACCCTGACCCCCCACATGCTCAGGATCCTGGCGGTGGTCTTCCCTGACCTGGATGGGCAGCTGAAGGCCAGATAGCAGCAAGGAGGGGGTGTGTCCATGACTGCACTGTGAACTTTGTCTGACATGCTATGTGCTCTCCTCTGGCCTGGTTAAACTTCCACAGTACATCAGTCTTGTGGTCCAGGACCCATGCCCCTCAATTGTGACATGCCCACTCCTCATCTGATACCCAGGTGTGGCCCTTTCAGTCAGGAAATTGTGTCACTTGGGTACTGTGTCCTTGCATTTTGCTTAGCTCGGGGTGGGGGACAGCATTTGTTCCCTTAACTTTGTGGTGGGCATCATGAGTGGGTCAATTGCTTACACAATGCCTGAGTTCTGACATGTAATCTGCGTGTAACTTTGATATGTGGTCCAATTGCTGATCTGACTCACCACATGTGCCTGGGGTATTTGGCACACACCCATGCTGCGGGTGGGAACAATGTTTGGGCCTCTGGAGTATGTATATCAAGTGTGTCACACATACTTAGCCACCTGCCTACTGTCCAGGGCTCATCCCTCTTTCACGTGGAGCAGGACAGTCATGCCTACTCCAGGCCATACAATACACTCTGTACTCCCACTCCCGTGTATCAGCTGACATGTTGTGCTCAGTGAAATGTTCCCTCAGGTGTCTGCCTCTGTGTCATTGTGCTGTGGCTCCGTTGTCAGGACTACTGGGGTGTTTATCGGTGAGGGCTCAGCATGCCACCTGAGATGTGACCAAAGGAGACGATACTTGTGTGACATATAGGTGTTTGATCACTTGACTGTGCAGACTGTGGTATGCGACTGTGAAGTTCAGGCAGCTGTTTCCCATTCACAGCAGATTGTGAGGTGCTCAGGTTCAGAGGGTTGTGTTTCATGTCTCCCATATGTCCAATTCTTATGACGTTGTCAGATAAGAGTTCAGATGATGTGGTTTGTGGGGGATGGACATGTGCACTTGTCAGCTACAGAACTTGCATTCCCCATGACCTAGGATTGTGACACAGTGCAGACTGTTGTTGGCTGGCTGCCCTGCCCATGTGACTGGAGACAGTGATGTATGACTTTTCAGGCATGCCTGTGCCATGGCATTAAACTCCCTAAGAGTGATCCTGCAGGTGGGTGACATGTGCTACATGCACCCCATTGTGGCATTGACTATCAGGACATGGGTGCATCATGGTGTCTGGTGCTGGTATGCATCACATGCATTTCAAAATAGACTCTGGCCATCCCTTTATCCGGACACCTGTACTGACTCAGTGGCAAGAGAAGTGATGTGTGCATGTTCACATGCTTCACCGTGTTCTCTGCAATGTCCAACTACTGTGTAGGTGGTGCATGTGTCCACACTGGGGTATTTCCATCCGACAGGCACCAGACAGATGGGTGCAAGGCCAGGAGGGATGTGAGTGCCATGGTTGACCATCAGACTGACAATTGGCTTCTCCTAATCTGTTTGAGCAGTTTTGGCAATGTTCAACTAAGGATGCCAGGGCTTGCTCTGTAATGTGCTGTACTAACTGTGGTGTGTGCGGTCAGTGCAGGTGACTGATGTTTGTCTGTTTCCCTAATTGTTTGCAGATACATCCACGGCCACAGGAGTGGACAGCTCCACGGACCAGGAGGAGCCACAGAGCCAGACTGGGTCAGCAGCCGATGAGTGGTCGGAGGGACCCAGTGGCACGGAGGGCGAGGGGAGCCACACCGAGGAGTCCTCAGCACCATCCACCTCAGCTGAGGACCACAGCAGCTCGGAGGATGACTCCCTTGTGGAGGCGGGTGTCAGCAGCCACCACACCCCAGCTAGTGTTGCTGTCCCCACCACCACTCCACCACCACCACCGCCCTCCCATCGGCTCCCATTCCAGAGGTCCGTGGAGGCTCCCATGTTCGGGAGCATGTCTCCTTCGTGCCAGGCACCGCACCCCTGCCCCTGTGTCCCCTGCTGCCCTGAGTGAGGAGTCTGTGTACCTACTTCGCCAGCTCCATGTAGGGCAGACAGCAATGCTGAGTGTCCTCCATGCCCACACCACTCTGTTGACACAGCTTGTGTCGTTCATGGAGGGCATCTCATCGGGCATGTCTGCCCTACAGAGGAGCAATAGGTCCATGGACTCCTCCCTGACAGCAGCAGTGTCCCTCCTCCAACAGTCCCTCACCCCTCCTACCTCTGCCCCATCCACACTTCCTGGCACCCTACCTGTCCCAAGTACATGCACACCTGCACAATCACCCAAACACACAGACACGAGCAGCACAGGAACACCGAAATCAAAAACAAAACGTGCACGCAAGCATCCTCAGGGGACTGATACCACACCCACAGGGGATGGGGAACAGACACACACACAGGCATCCACAGTCACTCCGCAGTCCTCCGATACCTCTCCCTCCAAGGCCCCTTCCCTTGCCTCACCTGCAACCCCACCTACAAAGCAGCTCTTCCTCTGTGACCTCGGCCTCTTCCCCTCCAATCCAGCTGATCCAGCATACAGGGGTAAGAGGAAGTCCACCCACACAGAGGGGAGTGCCCCTCACCCCCGGACACCCTCCCCCAGGCATAGACAGACTGAGGCCCCCATCCGCAAGTCCCCCCAGACCCGGAAGAGCAAGACCCCGCCACCGCCCTGCAGCTCAGCCATCCCTCAGGCCCCCACTCCACAGGTTCCCCCACCACACCCTGCCCCAGGTTCCCCCACCCACAGATACACCATCCCCAAAATGATCAGGCCTTCTCCCCCTCCCACTTGCTCTTCCAGCACCACACCCCCCGCTGCGCATGTTTGTGCCACTGGTGTGGAGACCGTGTCCTCCCCCTCTGTCCTGCCCACCTTACCTGAACCCCATTCTACTCCCCTGGAGATAGGCACTGCAGTGGAGTCCACTACCACCCCGTCTGACTTGGGCACTGCAGTGGGGAACCTGTCCACTCCACCTGCCCAGCCCACTGCAGTCGTGCCGGCACCCACACCATCTGACTCATGCCCCCCAGTTGTGCTGGCACACACCATGTCAGACACCTCCACTGCAGTTGTCGGTGACTCTCCAGCACCCACCACCCCTTCCCTGCCTCCTTCTGGTGAGCGCTGATCCTGTCCCTGCGGTGCCTGGCCTGCCCCCCCGTATGCCCCTCCGAGGGGAATGTCCCTATTGTGCATCAGTGCAGGCTTGCAAAGGGTGACATCTGCCACTGTCACCCTGTTTGGACAATTATAATGGACTGGCCATTGGCATTTGTATTTTTCTGGACTTTCGCTTTTCATGACACATATGCTGAATAAAGCTACTTTCTGTTCTCTAGTGGTTTTGCTTCAGATGTACATGATGTTGATGATGCTAACCATGCCCTTGCTGCAGTGATGGTGATTTTTGATATCAGGAATATGAAGTGTTACTGTGCAGGACCCCATGTGGTCCAGGGGGAATGTGTCCTATCCTGGTGTGTATCCATGTCATCCTTTGCAGCAATATGAGGGTGTCATGTTTTCAATATTTGGCAATGGGATTTCCAACTTTAATTTGCAATATCACATCTGTGGCTTACACCCCTGCACATCTGTTGTGCTTGCCATTGTTCAATTTGTCTATTTTCCTGACCGTGTGACCATCTCCACTGGACATGCAAGTTTGGGCATCAATGGGGAAGGACTCATCTGGGTTATCAGTGCAACTTGCTATACATGTGTGTTGGATCTGTGCAGTTGAGTTAGGTGACACTCCCATGACCAGGCTGATATGACGGGGGCCTTCATTTTGTGCAAATTGTTGACTGAGTGACCAAGTGTTCTGCTGACATGAGAGAGCCCTACAGAGACAACGTATGGCACAGCTTTCCTTACACAGGAGTGGAATCCCCTCATGGCAGTGTGTAATTCCGTGACATTGCCTGAGCCCAAGGTGTGTGTTGTGTGAGCATGTCTGTGTGTGTTCACTTCCATTTTGCTAGGCAGGCTGGGATCCCTAGTGATGTTCCTGTTTGTGATGCTTGCTGAGTTGACCTATGTTCCCCCAAAGTCTTCTCCCTGGGTCATCTGGGATGTGGGTGCATGGCACATTACTGGTCATCAGGGTGTCACCAATAGGTGTGTTTGCTGTCAGGGCTGAGTTTGTGGGCAAACGCAGATGAGACACAGTCAGGATTTTCCTTGGCACTTGTTGGTTACACAAGTCATGTAATTCACAGTTTGTGGTAGCTTTCAGTGATTGTGACACATTGTGTGTGTGTGACTGCTGCCACTCCTCAGGGTCAGAGCTGCAATGTTGGAAGTTGTCTATGTGTGTTCTTTGTGGGTGACCTTGGCTTCTTCATTGGTGTGTGACTGTGGCCGGGATCCCATTGGTTGGTGTGGATTTGACGTCATGCCCATGTACGGCGTACTGTGCAGTGTGTCAGACAATCAGGAGTCATGTTGACAGGCCATGTGTGATGTGTTTCTGCACCTTAGTTCCCACCACCACCCCTGGGATTGTCATGGGTGCATGTGCAATGTCAGCAGTCCATGTGAGCTTCACTGCTACACATTGGTGGAGATCAAGGTGTGTGGTGTTGAGTGTGTGCAAATGAGAGTTGTTTCACGGCTAGACCCGTGCTGATTGATTTGTGCATGTGTAGGTGTGATGGTAGTTTGTTGCTCAGGACACATGACTGTGGTTCACAGTGTGGACGACATCTAGCTTTGTCATCACAGTGGGATTATCATGCAGGCCAGTGTCACCACAATGTGGGGTCCCTGGGGGTAGTGCTGTGGTGGGTCTGTGTCTTGCTGTGTTAGTTGCTGTTCCTACAAGCATGTGTGACATGAGTAATTTGTGCTCCCTCTCATCTTACAATGCCTGATTGCCCACATAGGGGAATCCGATCCATGAGTTACTTTTGTGTGGCACTGTATGCACGTCTGTGTAATTGGTAGTCAGGCCCCCTCATGTGTTGTGTGGTTGCCTGGGGACACTGGCACACCCCCCCCATCATCTGTTGTGTTTTATATGCAGTGAGGGGCTGCCTGTTTGTGTTTGTGCATCTGCACCACTGCATTGGCATATTTTTAGTGTGCCATTGGCTGTATGTTGTTTGGTGGGTTTCCCCTGCTGTCCCTGGGACTCCTAGGTCATCAGTCAGCACAATGATCATGGTTTGTATGTCCCATTGCTGCCATGGTATGGTATTTGTTCAGCTCACATCTACAGTCTCCACAGGATATCTACATTTGTGTGCCCATTGGTGCAGATATGTGGGTCTGCATTATGATGGTCACTTCTGTCATTGTGTAATTGATGAATGTTGACAATGTCAGCCCCCATGGGTGATGTTTGTCTACACATGGCCAAAGGTATGTCTTATTTGCACTGCACTGTTTGCCTCACCAAATCTATGTTGCTATGGGACACAAGCACTACTATGCCACTGATGTGTTTGTTGTTCTGTGACCAGGAATCATCCATGCTGTTTTGCATTTGCATCTTTTTCCATGTCAACACTTACATTTTGGTCACTGTGATGATGGGGGTTTAGACACCATTGCCACAATGTTCAAAATGTGCCCCAGCGATGGACCCCACACTTACCTTTTGGTCACTGTGATGATGGGGGTTTAGACCCCATTGCCACAATGTTCAAAATGTGCCCCAGCTATGGACCCCACACTTACCTTTTGGTCACTGTGATGATGGGGGTTTAGACCCCATTGCCACAATGTTCAAAATGTGCCACAGCTATGGACCCCACACTTACCTTTTGGTCACTGTGATGATGGGGGTTTAGACCCCATTGCCACAATGTTCAAAATGTGCCCCAGCTATGGACCCCACTCTTACCTTTTGGTCACTGTGATGATGGGGGTTTAGACCCCATTGCCACAATGTTCAAAATGTGCCCCAGCTATGGACCCCACACTTACCTTTTGGTCACTGTGATGATGGGGGTTTAGACCCCATTGCCACAATGTTCAAAATGTGCCACAGCTATGGACCCCACACTTACCTTTTGGTCACTGTGATGATGGGGGTTTAGACCCCATTGCCACAATGTTCAAAATGTGCCCCAGCTATGGACCCCACTCTTACCTTTTGGTCACTGTGATGATGGGGGTTTAGACCCCATTGCCACAATGTTCAAAATGTGCTTCAGCTATGGACCCCACACTTACCTTTTGGTCACTGTGATGATGGGGGTTTAGATCCCATTGCCACAGTGGTCATGGTCTGCTTGCATTGTGGAGGCCACACACATTTATGTGTGTCACATGTGATAGGGGGTCACATTGTATGTTCAATGTCATGTTCAGTGTTGTAGGCATTTGACACAGTCTACACACGCTTGTCATGGTGTTGGGGGATGTGTTTTTCTGACATTCCTTATGTTGGAGTATGCTGGTTGTGTCATGCATTACCCGTCCTCTGAGTAGGGGTGGTGGTAGTGGTAGGCATCCAGCCCCCTATGAGTGGGGATGGTGGTAGTGGTAGGCATCCAGCACCCTATGAGTGGGGATGGTAGTAGTGACAGGCATCTGGCACCCCCCCTGAGTAGGGGTGGTAGTAGTGGTAGGCATCCAGCCCTGTATGAGTGGGGATGGTGGTAGTGGTAGGCATCCAGCCCCCCCTGAGTAGGGGTGGTGGTAGTGCTAGGCATCTGGCACCCCCTTAGTAAGGGTGGTGGTAGTGGTAGGCATCCAGCCCCCCCTGAGTAGGGGTGGTGGTAGTGGTAGGCATCCAGCCCCCTATGAGTAGGGGTGATGGTAATAGTGACAGGCATCTGGCACCCCCTTAGTAGGGGTGGTGGTAGTGGTAGGCATCCAGCCCCCTATGAGTAGGGGTGATGGTAGTAGTGACAGGCATCTGGCACCCCCTTAGTAGGGGTGGTGGTAGTGGTAGGCATCCAGGCCCCCATGAGTAGGGGTGGTGGTAGTGGTAGGCATCCAGCCCCCAATGAGTAGGGGTGATGGTAGTAGTGGCAGGCATCTGGCACCCCCTTAGTAGGGGTGGTGGTAGTGGTAGGCATGCAGCCCCCCCTGAGTAGGGGTGGTGGTAGTGGTAGGCATCCAGCCCCCCCTGAGTAGGGGTGGTGGTAGTGTAAAAACTGCGTTGTAAAGGCATGCATTGTAAATGTATGCGTTGTAACGTCATACATTCATCCAGCCCCCCTGAGTAGGGGTGGTGGTAGTGGTAGGCACCCAGCCCCCCCTGAGTAGGGGTGGTGGTAGTGGTAGGCATCCAGCCCCCCCTGAGTAGGGGTGGTGGTGGTGGTAGGCATCCAGCCCCCTATGAGTAGGGGTGATGGTAGTAGTGACAGGCATCTGGCACCCCCTTAGTAGGGGTGGTGGTAGTGGTAGGCATCCAGCCCCCTATGAGTAGGGGTGATGGTAGTAGTGACAGGCATCTGGCACCCCCTTAGTAGGGGTGGTGGTAGTGGTAGGCATCCAGCCCCCCTGAGTAGGGGTGGTGGTAGTGGTAGGCATCCAGCCCCCCCTGAGTAGGGGTGGTGGTAGTGGTAGGCATCTGGCACCCCCTTAGTATGGGTGGTGGTGGTGGTAGGCATCCAGCCCCCCCTGAGTAGGGGTGGTGGTAGTGGTAGGCATCCAGCCCCCCCTGAGTAGGGGTGGTGGTAGTGGTAGGCATCCAGCCCCTCCTGAGTAGGGGTGGTGGTAGTGGTAGGCATCCGGGCCCCCATGAGTAGGGGTGGTGGTAGTGGTAGGCATCCAGCCCCCTATGAGTAGGGGTGATGGTAGTAGTGGCAGGCATCTGGCACCCCCTTAGTAGGGGTGGTGGTAGTGGTAGGCATCCAGCCCCCCCTGAGTAGGGGTGGTGGTAGTGGTAGGCATCCAGGCCCCTATGGGTGTATATGGCATTGGTGATAGCCATCCCGCCCCTATGGTTCTGCTGTTGCTGGTGTAAGTCATTTCTGCATCCCTATGTGTGTGTGTGTTATGTGTGTGTGTGTTATGTGTCGGGTACGTGTCGTTTGTTTGTGTTGTGGGTGTTTGACTTACCTTCTGCGCCGTACGCGTCCGTACCAGTTCCGGTAATAGATGTAGAGTATTGGTAGGACCTGCGCGATGGGAGTCATGGTTGGTTCGTCTCGTTCGGCTTTCTCATTGCTTTGACTCGTACTCGTTGCTGGCGTGTTCGTCTCGTAGCCGTAGATCGTCTGGTGGCGCGAATCGGGGCTTATGTGCGGCTCTCCCGGATGCTCTGACGTGCCGGACGTAGCGACGGGTTCGGCGCGTATGGAGTGCGCATCGTTCTGGTCCGGCCGGAAGGTGCTGCGTTTTGGCTTCCGTGCGACTCGATTCAGCATTTACGGATCCGGCTCGGACGAGGAACAGGAGCTGGATTGGGTAAGTACGGCTGGGTCGGGATCTGGGCAGTAATGCGCATCGTACTTGCTC
This sequence comes from Calotriton arnoldi, assembly GCA_963921515.1. Classification (NCBI taxonomy): domain Eukaryota; kingdom Metazoa; phylum Chordata; class Amphibia; order Caudata; family Salamandridae; genus Calotriton; species Calotriton arnoldi. The sequence goes on from CAWUFW010002784.1 coordinate 1,894,081, forward strand.
GTTCGTACGTATGTTCGAATCGGTCGGGAAACACGCGTTCGGCTCGGTTTTTTTCCGGACGAATGGTGTTAGGTGCGCCTCCGCCCGAGATCGGAATCGACCCCTAAATAGGAATATAAATAAGAAAAGTATGTATTCATTTGTAATGTGACTTTTCCGTCTTTGTTCCCTTTAATTATCAGTCATGGATCATTCAGGCAGCCCTAGAACACAATTAAAAGTGCTTTCTATTTATATTTGCTGTTCGAAGTATGCATAAATAAGTGCTGAAAATACGACTTTAGGTGACTGTTTATTTTTGCACCGTCTGGTACATCAAAATAATGAGCTGGCAACCCTAATCATAAGACTGGAAGTTTGTTGCAGGATCAACGCATTATTTATTTCCTCCACCCTCGATCCTGGATTAATGCCATAATAGCAATAGTTTAACTTATATCTGAAACCCTACGCCGCCGTCAATAACATGCTGAGTTACTTCAAGTGTCTGGGAATGCACCCTGCATTCAGACAACTCACTCCACATTCTCGCCCTTCACTTTCACGCTCACCCTGCACTCATAGCAATCACAATGCACTCACACTCATCACCATGCACTCACACATTTCACCCGCTCACCCTGCACTCACAGTGATCACCCTGCACTCAGTGATCACTCTGCACTCACAGTGCATTTGTACCCTTCACCCTGTACCTCACCCTGCAGTCACACGCGCACACTACTCATCCTGCACTCATGTGATACTTCACTCACCTGTCCCCCTCACTGCTCACTCTGAAATGTCACTGAAACAAGCCCATCACTAACCATGCATTCATTCGGCCCACTCTGCACTCACATCCGCACCTAAATTCATATGGTCACCTCACTCATCCTGCAGTCACTCCTCTTACGCTACTCTCACACTGTCGCAATGCTCACCGTGCACTCACATGGGCCCTCCTGCCACCTACACAGCGCAGAGGGTTAATGTGCCTGCTACAAAGAAAGTGTACCATGCCGATCACAGAACTGAGTGTGAGTAAACTATGATTAGCGCTATAAAAAATTAAATGATTGTCAGAAATGTGCTAAGGAAGGGGTGGGAGCACACTGCTGACCTCCCAGCACAGTTCGCCCCTTAGCATTCTGGTAAATGCAGTTTGTAGTGCATGCTTACTTGGTATTTTGCTGGAGTGTTCCACCAAAGATGGTGCAGATTAGTGCTGTCATCTCTAGACACATGTGTTTCTGGATTTTATCCGTCATCAGTAGAGATCAAAAACGATTTTCTTCTGGGGTTGCTGAGCAGGCTGCCACAATTCTTACAGGTCTCAGTACCTCTCACAGGCGCACAGGTGCATCTCCACTAGCTCGTCAGCTCAATGGCTCAAGGGAGCCTTTTTAAACAGGAAGGGGTGGGAGTGCACTGCTGACCTCCCAGCACAGTTCGCCCCTTAGCATTCTGGTAAATGCAGTTTGTAGTGCATGCTTACTTGGTATTTTGCTGGAGTGTTCCACCAAAGTTGGTGCAGATTAGTGCTGTCATCTCTAGACACATGTGTTTCTGGATTTTATCCGTCATCAGTAGAGATCAAAAAAGATTTTCTTCTGGGGTTGCTGAGCAGGCTGCCACAATTCTTACAGGTCTCAGTACCTCTCACAGGCGCACAGGTGCATCTCCACTAGCTCGTCAGCTCAATGGCTCAAGGAGCCTTTTAAACAGGAAGGGGTGGGAGCACACTGCTGACCTCCCAGCACAGTTCGCCCCTTAGCATTCTGGTAAATGCAGTTTGTAGTGCATGCTTACTTGGTATTTTGCTGGAGTGTTCCACCAAAGTTGGTGCAGATTAGTGCTGTCATCTCTAGACACATGTGTTTCTGGATTTTATCCGTCATCAGTAGAGATCAAAAACGATTTTCTTCTGGGGTTGCTGAGCAGGCTGCCACAATTCTTACAGGTCTCAGTACCTCTCACAGGCGCACAGGTGCATCTCCACTAGCTCGTCAGCTCAATGGCTCAAGGGAGCTTTTTAAACAGGAAGGGGTGGGAGCACACTGCTGACCTCCCAGCATAGTTCGCCCCTTAGCAATCTGGTAAATGCAGTTTGTAGTGCATGCTTACTTGGTATTTTGCTGGAGTGTTCCACCAAAGTTGGTGCAGATTAGTGCTGTCATCTCTAGACACATGTGATTCTGGATTTTATCCGTCATCAGTAGAGATCAAAAACGATTTTCTTCTGGGGTTGCTGAGCAGGCTGCCACAATTCTTACAGGTCTCAGTACCTCTCACAGGCGCACAGGTGCATCTCCACTAGCTCGTCAGCTCAATGGCTCAAGGGAGCCTTTTTAAACAGGAACTGAGACCTGAAAGGATTGTGGCAGCCTGCTCAGCAACCCCAGATTAAATTCGTTTTTTATCTCTACTGATGACGGATGATATCCAGAAACACGTGTCTAGAGATTTACAGCACTAACCTGCACCAACTTTGGTGGAATACTCCAGGAAATAATCAAGTAAGCATGTAACATGAACTGCATTTACCATAATGCTAAGGGGCGAACTGTGCTGGGAGGTGAAGCAGTGTGCTCCCACCCCTTCCTGTGTGAGGTAATTAATGGAGAAGGAGAAAATGGGGAAGGGGCGCCAAAAAAGCCTGTTGCACCGTGTGCGACCAGTGCTAGGGCCAGCCCTGGCTGGGAGTGTTAGCCCCACCGAAGTTTGGGTCTTGTTGCGCCCCTGCACACACACACACGCTACTGTTTCCTGATCATCATGCCACTATTGTATCATACCTTTCTCACAACTTCTATTTACCTATCGTCTAGTCTCTCCCTCTTCTGAAACTTCTCTTTTCTGCTCCACATGCTCCTCTCACTAACCTAGTCTCCCTGCACAAACACACACAGTTTTCCCTCTCTTAAAATATCTTTGCCCTTGCAAACCCCTTACTTTCCCTTCTCCAAACCCTCTTGCGCTCTCCTTTCTCACACACCTTAAGATCCCTCACCTTCTCTCATTCATGCCCATTTCTCTCCTGTTCCTCATAAACTCTTTCAGTTGTTGATCTCTCACACAAATGCACACACACAAACCAAAGATGGGTGTGTTTTATGCTGTTACTAGTGCAAAAACGAAATGAGCATTTTTCAGATGTACACTGGTGAAATATAGGTTTATTACTCAATTAGGCAATAATGACTTAGCAGCCCTACTAAGGATGTTGGAGAGAAAACTCTAGGCAGGATAGATGACTTAAATCAATGCACTGAGGAGTTCAAGAAAAATGTGAATATTTAGTGGTGAATAGGTTTGGGCACATTTACAAACAGCTGGACTTTTTATAGTTTTTTTGGTTTTCTACCTATTGAGGAGCAATGGTAACCTAACAGTTCAGTTTTAAATGGACTGCCCAGTCACCTTTTGAGTGGCTACATTCTCACCATGCACACAGGAGACATCCTCTTCAGGAAGGTTTTGAATGTGTGTGCACCATGCTAAAAATACCATGGTTCTGGTGCCGATATGATTCAGCCGTTGTTTTAACTTCTTGATGTGCCATGGTCATGGATCTGTGGCCGTTCTGGGATCAGACATGTCTATGGTATTACCATGACTCTGGGTGTACGATTAATCTTCCCACCAAGGATACTTCCCTATTAGTCTCCGGCACCCTTTCTTCCTCTCCAAGTGATTTATGCAGCACTTACTGGTGCTCTTGGTTCCATTCCTTTGGAGCCATGCAGCCCTCACCTACACCTATGCATTATTCATTCTGCATAGACCTATGCATTCTTCACCGATACTCTTTGTTCCTCTTCATTGACTTACCCAAAACACCATTTTCCCCTCTCCATTCAACCCATAGAGCACCCACTTCACTTTTGCTCCTATCAATTGGAGCCATGCTGCTTGTGTTCCTCCCCACATAAACCCTGCAACATTAAGAGAACCCTCAACTTAACTTTGTGGCTGCTCTGTGGGCAACATATAAGGCACAAGCTTGCCAACATGAAAATACTAGGACAGAAATATGGGTGACATTGGAGAAAGCTCCTGGAAAGTAGAGACCAAGCTTCCTGCCAGCCCCACCAGCCATCCAGGTGCTTGAGACCCTCTGCCCATCTACCTAAGGGGCAGAGTTGCCCCTCTACAGGGCACCTCCCTCAGCAACTCTCCACCTCAAGACGAGAACTATGAGAGTGTGAAGGGCCCTCATCACTGAACTCCTTAAGCCTCGCCTGAGGAACTAACCCATGTGCCAGCCTTTAAAAGATTTCTGAGGACATGACTCATCACACTCACAGACCCCTTCTCCTCACACCAAGAAAGCACAGGGTTCATCCTCTCCCTCACATGAAAGGACCTGGCCCTGTGCAAACAACAGCATGCGGACGTCAGCTGACACAAAAAAGATTATTTCTAGCATTGGTGTTCACCCCATTCTGCTTATCTGATAGTTCCTAGAGGGTCCCTCAACAAATAACTTTCACGTGCTGAAATGGCTAATAGATGTCAATTTTGAAATATACAAAAATAAGTAATTAAATAGCCTTTAGTGGCAACCGGTCTTCCACTCTATAACAGTCACGCCACTTTCATTATGCGTTCCATCACAAATAAGCAATACAGCCCTACCGGCATTCTGTACCCTTCTGAGGTTATTACCTGCTCAGCTCTCACTCACACACATTTTACTGTACATCAGAGATGTGCCGGCGACACTCAATTTTCCTTTCCAACGAAGTTGCTTAGCCTTCAGCATCCCATTTTTCTCAACATGAAAGTTGTGCCGTCTTAACTGAAACCCCATTGTCCTCTCCACTCCACGGAAGCTGTTTTCATCTCCCTGAGTACTATACCATCCGGACTCACACCCTCTGTTCCTTACCGCATGAGAGACGTCACTGACCCCATTTCATTCACTGACACCCTAAGTTTCTCCTCAGGGAAACCATGCAGCTCTCACTGACCCTCTGCTGCTCCCTCACGGGGGATGTGCTGGGAGACGCCATGACAAAACCTTGCAGCCCACGGAGAAACAAGCATTTGCAATGCAATAGGTCTCCAATTTATGCAAGACCTATTGCATTGCAAATGGTTGGCAACTTGGCATCATGTACAACGGGAGGGCGGGGGGGAGAAGGTACAGACATCAGTAGGAAGGGAGGGAGGGTGGGGGAGAAGGCACAGACATTGGGAGGGCGGGCGGGCGCATGGAGGAGAGGAGAAGGCACGGACAAAGCTGCGTGATGCTACGTGTGCACAAAGGAAATAGTACATGCCCTGTGTAACAACCAAGTAAAGGGGCCAGTAGCCATGGGAGGATGCAAATGATGACATGGCTGTACTAAGGAGGGACTAACAAGCCTCATAATGAATCAGAAGCCAGCAGTTACAAAGGACAAACACACAAGCCAATGAAAAATAAGGGCGGGGTGTGTGCAAAGCTTCATTCAATTGTGGCCAATGTCAGTGACCGCAGTGGTGGAGCACGCCTACCGCGATGTTCAAAACTGAAAGGCACTACCGCGATGGCGGTTGTCATTGGCTGCAATGTCATTCGCATTGGCGGTGTCACACAGCGGGGTCATGATGTCTCTACCGCAATCCTGCATCATTCAATTGTGGCCAATGCCAGTGACCGCAGTTGCGGAGCACGCCTACCGCGCTGTTCAAAACTGAAAGGCACTACCGCGATGGCGGTTCCCATTGGCTGCAATGTCATTTGCATTGGCGGTGTCACACTGGGGGGGTCAGGATGTCTCTACCGCAATCCTGCATCATTCAATTGTGGCCAATGCCAGTGACCGCAGTGGCGGAGCACGCCTACCGTGATGTTCAAAACTGAAAGGCACTACCGCGATGGCAGTTCCCATTGGCTGCAATGTCATTTGCATTGGCGGTGTCACACCGCAGGGGTCAGGATGTCTCTATCACAATCCTGCATCATTCAATTGTGGCCAATGCCAGTGACCGCAGTGGTAGAGCATGCCTACCGCGATGTTCAAAACTGAAAGGCACTACCGCGATGGTGGTTCCCATTGGCTGCAATGTCATTCGCATTGGCGGTGTCACACCGTGGGGGTCATGATGTCTCTACCGCAATCCTGCATCATTCAATTGCGGCCAATGCCTGTGACTGCAGTGGCGGAGCACGCCTACCACGCCTGTAAACACATTGTGCATTAGCATTCTCGCTTTGCGAATTGCATCACTGATCCCAACACATTTAGCAAAAACTATTTCAGTTCCTTGTAAAGGGATTTGAGAGTGTGACAATTAACTTAAGTCTGCCCACACATGTCATAGCAGTACACATATGATTAAATGCATTGGTCTGTCTGTACTCACATGTCATTTTCATCCATGTGGGCATGTATACAGATTTTATGTTGAATTGCCTATCATTTTTGTGAACATGACAATGTGTGTAATGCAAACTCCTCCACGTAATGTGCATATATGTCTGTACACAGTGCTGTATTTATATGGATAGTTGTCCAGCTTACATCTACTGGGTTCATTTTGTAATGATTTGTGCTTATTGGGACTCAACGTTGAGGTTGTGCAGTGACAGCAGCTACATACAACTCTGCATTGATGCTGTTACCCACATGTGCTGTGTCAGCTACCCACAGGGCTGGGGACACATGATGTAGCAGTGTACCATATGCCATACACATAGTCTGGTTTAGATTTGACAGTAGTTAGTATGTGCACCCTAGCTACATGAATGACTACAGGAGATCAAGGTGTCTATGCATGCTACTTGTGCATGAAGCGGTTTTAACAGTCCTGTCAATGTTGTGGTTGTGTTAGTCATTATGTAAGCTGTTACCCACATCTCATCTGTAACTCATTTTTACATGTGTCCCCTGCCACAATATGTAGGAGAAGACCACGCTTGTATCGGCCTTTCCCAGACCTGGTGACAATGGAGGATACCAACATCATCAAGAAATTCCATCTGGATCGCTCTTACCCTTCAGGAGCTATGTGCTCAGTTGGAGCCCCATTTGAGGCCTCACAGAACATATCCAACAGCTTTGACACCAACAATAAAGGTGATGGCCACCCTGCATTTCTTTGCCACTGGCTCCTTTCAGTACATGGTGGCCATCGCAGGTGGGATGTCTCAACCTATGTTCAGCATGGTGTTGTGTGATGTCCTGTCCGCATTGTTGACCTACAATGACAGCTACATCCACTTTCCAAGGAGACATGAATTGGCAGATGTAAAAGGGGAATTTTATGACCTTGGTCACATACCTAATGTTGTTGGAGCCATTGACTGCACCCACATTGGCCTTGTTCCACCACAGGCACGTGAGCACATCTACTGTAACAGGAAGCATTACCATTCAATAAATGTGCAAGTGGTATGCCAAGCGGATCTGATTATCTCCCATGTGTGTGCCAAATTTCTGGGTTCAGCACATGACTTCTACATACTGCGTAACAGCATCAACCCGCAATTGATGGAAAATCTGCATCCAGAGCAGGCCTGGCTTGTTGGTGAGTAAGCTGTGTCCAGTAGTGTGCTGTATGTGTGACATGCTGGTCTCCTCAACTAGTTCTGTTACATAGTTGGTCTGTGATTCTCACAACTAGGTGGCTCAGCATAATCCAACCGGCTTTGATTGCTGAGCCCACTGAGGAATCCAAGGACGCCGGGGGAAGTCCGCTTCAATGATGCCCATGGGAGGACATGTCGTGTGGTGGAGCGAGATTTTAGACTTCTGAAGGCTAGATTTCGGTGTCTGGACAAGACTGGTGGTGCACTACTCTACTCTCCCCAAAAGGTGTGTCAGATCATAGTTGCATGCTGCATGCTCCACAACCTGGCCTTGCGCAAAGAGATCCCCCTGATTATGGATGAGGATGATCAGCAGGTGCCCCCTGCTGCAAATCCACACATGCCCAGTGACGATGATAGTGGTGAGGAGGAAGGTCTTGACCTGCGTCAACAGCTCATCACCAACTACCTCCCTTGAGTGTAAGTTACCATTGAGCAACTATGACTGTTTCTATTTGCTTTGTTGTTAGTGCTGAAGCATTGATGATGTGTTGTGATGCTGGCTGTTGTTGGCACACTGATAAGGGCTAATGTGTGTGGCGCTGTGTTTTTGTTTACACTTACCTGATGTCTATGTTGATGGTGTTGGTCAGTGTTATGTGGTATGAATCTTGTACGGTGTTGACTAGTGGTGTGTTGTTGCTGTTATGCCATCATATGACAACTCAATGTCATCTTCTTGTGTCATTCTAGGTTCCTCCACCCTATCAATGGATAGTCACAATCAAAGCTTGTGTTACATTGGAATCCGAGTTTACATTGTACTTACTGTGATAAACATGGAACTGACACAAAGACATAGGAGTATAAAATGTGTTTATTTTCTGTCATATTGTGTTTAGTTTACAGTGAGCGAGATGTTAGTTGTGCATACAGAGTGTTTCAGTTGTCAGTGATGGTAACAAAGACAAATAGAGTAGTCACCACAATAATAGAATTACACAGTCCAACAAACATGTGCCATCAACATTCAACATGGCAATTTGGGATTGGATGCTCAACAAAGTCAATGTTCAGTGCAACACTGGTGAGATCATGGCTGGCTCAGTGACCTGGCTTGGCTTGGTGCTTTGCCATGTGATCCTCCCGTGGTATTTCTCAGACGTACCCTCTTGCGTTTGGCAGGGGGGCCTCTGCTGCAGGCCCAGAGGTGTCTGAGGAGTCATTGTCTTGCAGCTCATCCCTCCCTGTGGCCATAGCTAAGGTGGTGGGAGTATCAGCAGGCTGGCCACTGGAGGGAGGGAGCCGTTATTTGAGCAGCATGTATGTCCCTCAGAACCCCCACAAGCTGCCCCATGAGATCCACAAGTTGTCCCATTCGGGTGTCCATGGATCTCTGCAGCAGGCGGAGCTCATGCAGTTCCTCTACAACCTGGCCCATCTATCCCTGGTTCTGTTGGTACGCACCAAGGACTCTTGTAATGGTGGCCAGGGCTTCAGTCTCAGTGTCTTCCTGTGATTGTCCCCCAGTTGCCCTCCCACCTGCCCTGCTGACATGGACCTGTGGTGTTGGCTGTCCATGCACCCACACACTGTTCCCGGCATCCTCTGCGTGGGTGGTGGTGTTGGTAACCACTGATCCAGGGACCGTGTTGCAGGTAGTGGTGGTGATGGTGGTGGTGGCTGCTGCACAGGTCGTTGTAGCAGGGTTCAGCGTAGTTGTTATTGCTGCTGTGTTGAGAGTTGTGGTGGTGGGGACAATGAGGCCCTGAGAAGGAGTGCACCCTGGCAGTCCTGAGGGACCAGGTTGGTGCTCCTCATTCGAGAAACGAAGAGAATCTGCATCTGAGAGTTCAAGTTCCGGGGGGTGAAGTCTGGCTCTGTTGGTTAGTGGTGGTCTCATCAGCTGTTGATTGCGAATCTCCTATTGAACAGAGGTTAGATTGTCAGCATGTTAAGTACACTCCACAACTTTGGTGACCCTGTTTTGGATGTTTTAGTTGAGAATCCCAAATTTTTACATTGCAATCACTTGGTATTGTGAAAAGTTTATCGGCATTATGACATGATGTAGAGGTACATACATTACTTGTTAGCAGGGTGACATGTAAATACCAACCATTTGACATGTACAGATAGTGTGTTTACAAGGACATGTCATCATCTGCCAACTTGGTGCTCATCCACTTTGATTTAGGCTGGGATATTGTAGACTTTTCTGAGAATCTGTTTCAGCTATGCCAAAACTTCCTAAATTCTGTTGGTCATTTTGCTTTGACATCATGTGGTTTGGTTAATTTGACTGAGTGTCCATGCATGTGTTGTGTTCATATGAGCCTTAATGCTTTGAAACAATGGGACTTACAAATTGCATTGTGTGCATTGTGTTGTTGGGAACAGCATTTATTATCATGTGACTGTGATACAAAGTGTGATTTCTGTGACATATACGTGGGCTTAGCTGTGTGTGCCCTGGATGTGACGTATGGAGCTGTACAGAGTTTGCTAACAAGTGAGGGATGTGGTGGTCATATAACTCCATGCAGTTTGAGAAGGAGGACATGGTGAATGAGCTGACTACCTACCTGTTAGGAGGCACTGTGGAGGGAGATGGCTGTAACATGACTCTGGGATGGGGAAGTGTTCCATCCTGTTCAGGGGTGATGCAAGAGAGCATGAGATGGCTACCTACCTGTAAGGTGAAGCAGAGCAATGAAATGGCTGCACATGGCTTTGGGGTAGAGGAGTGTTCCATCCTGCTCAGCTGTGGGGCAAGGGGGCCTGGTGGGAGTTGTAGTGCTGGCTCCCTGTCCCCACCACCCCCTCCCTGGTGAGAAGGCTACCTCCCTGTGAGGTGGAGCAGAGGAAGGGAATAGGTTACACAAGGCTCTGGGATGGGAGAGTGTTCCATCCTGCCCAGGGGTGATGCAAGAGAGCATGAGATGGCTACCTACCTGTAAGGTGAAGCAGAGCAATGAAATGGCTGCCACATGGCTTTGGGGTGGAGGAGTGTTCCATCCTGCTCAGCTGTGGGGCAAGGGGGCCTGGTGGGAGTTGTAGTGCTGGCTCCCTGTCCCCACCACCCCCTCCCTGGTGAGAAGGCTACCTCCCTGTGAGGTGGAACAGAGGAAGGGAATAGGTTACACATGGCTCTGGGATGGGAGAGTGTTCCATCCTGCTCAGCTATGAGGCAAGGGGGCCTGGTGGGATTTGCAGTGCTGGCTGCCTGTCTTCACCCACCTCTCTGGTGAGAAGGCTACCTCCCTGTGAGGTAGAGCAGAGTAAGGGAATAGGCTACACATGGCTCTAGGGTGGGGGGGTGTACCATCCTGCTCTGCTGTGGGGAAAGAGGGTCTGGTGGGAGTTGTAGTGCTGGCTACCTGTACCCATAACCCCATGGAAATATGGCAACCTACTTTTGAGGTGAATCAGAGGGAGGAAGTGGTAGATATGTGAGACATGTGTTGGAAAGAGTGTGTTGTGCATAAGTGCATTTTGTTCTTGAAAGTGTAGCTCTAAGGTTGTGCAACACAGTACATGTCAGTGTGATGGGATACATCTGTTGGTACTTACCAGTCTCCACTCCCCCAGCTATTCCTGTGAGACTCTCTGGATGCAGGATGGCAAGCACCTTCTCCTCCCATTCAGTGAATGTTAGTGGTGGAATGGGAGAGCCACCACCAGTTCTCTGAGCCGCCTCATGGTTCCTTTTGGCACGGTATTTCACCCTGGTCTTAAGGTCATGCCACCTCTTCCTGATGTCATGCAGTGTGCGTAGGGTGATCCCTACTGCATTGACTTTGTTGACAATCCTATCCCACATTTGATTTTTTCTGACAAGTGTTGGACCATGCTTCCAAACAAATGTGGTTCTACTCTGATTATCTCATCTATCATCACTGACAACTCATTGTCTGTGAATTTAGGCATTTTTTTCTGTGACATGGCATATGCTGTGCAAATAAGGGACAAGTGCAGGGAGAAAGGTGCTGGTGGAGATGTGTGAGGTGTGTCAGGTGTGTGTTGGTGTGTGTTGGTGTGTGTTGATGTAAGTGGGTGTGATGGTGTACTGTGTGATAATTTGCCTCTCCGAACAGCTGTGGTGTCTGGCCCTTCAATGCTGTAGTTGTGCAAAGGATGATGGTCAGGGAAGGGGTTGGTTTTACACTCTGTTATGTGGGGGTATCAAAATGAGGAATGCCTGTCAGGTGTATTTTCCATGTTGACCAGGGATTTTATTGGTTTTTAATACCTTGGGGGTGTATCATTGGGGCTTGTCAGATGTGTTTGAGGGCAGCGGATAGCACAGGTACACTTGGAAGCCTGCTTGTGAAGTTGCATTCGACCGCCATTCATCTTTTAGTGCGACTGCAGCGGTCGTAACGCAATGATCGTTCAGCCAGCTCCGCCATCTCATCATTATTTCACTTGCGGTCATACCGTGGGTGAATCAGCCTTTTTAATGCTTTCCACGGCTTTTCCATTTGCTGCAGTCAGATTTTCTGTATTTCCGGACGTGGCGGTCGGCTTTTTGTGATATCCAACCGCCACGTTCGGATTTTACATTCATCGCATCGTAATGAGACCGCCGGAATTGCAGCGGGACATGCAGGCATTTTCTTTCCGGAAGCACGGCGGTCGGAGGGCTTTTCCGTCCACCATCTTAATGACCCCCTTAGTTACTGCATCATAAAAGCATGGAGATTAGAGAAAATTAGATGAAAATTAGTCATTTGAATAACATAGATTGTATTCTATTTACTTTCATTGGTGTATCTTTTCAAACTTAATTGAAGATGCTAAGTGATAAATTCAGATGGTTAGAACATTTTCCTAAATTACAGTTATGAAATAAAATGTGTGTGAAGAATTAATTAAAACTAATGTAATCTAGATGACATTATGTGTGTATTTAAGAGTCTCATTCTAAACTCCATGTTTTACATATGTGAAATTGTGCACCAAGTAAAAAGAAAAAAAGGGTGCTGCATGTTTTTACTGAAACCAAGTGCTCGGAAACTTTTATTGAATAATCATCATACATGTATTAATATGAATCACTAGAAACAATATTAATAATTTATGTTTGGAAATAATTTTATATGTTAGTACTTTGAAAATGCAGTAATATGTCATAGTTGCACATGCTCTTTACAACAAAACGAAGTAGTTTATGAGTGCAAATAAGTTGAAAGAAATATATATAATGTCCCAAAGGTTATAAATGAAATGTATATTTCTATTATTTTATAATCTGTATTTCATGAACCGAATGCAATTTTCCTTACTTTGCTTGATTCTGTTCTCATGGAAAGGCTTTGTAAACTTGCGATGTGAAGAGAAAATATGTCTCATAGGGAGAATTCCCATCCGCATACTAGGACTGTTTGCAACAATTTCCCTACTTTGGGAACGTCTGCAATGAGAAACTGCCCTCTTGAACTCACTCATGTGCTTTTGCAAAAGGACTATTCTTTGAAAGTTATACACACTGGATGGTTCGGCAACTTACTTGATGATCACCATCTTTTTGCTATAATAGGTGTCTTCTTTATGCTGCATGACACTTGTCCTATACGAACTGACCAATGGACTGGGTGGTCTGACCAGATGAGGAGACCAAGGAGGTGTCACCCCAGAACTTGAGGATTATATTATACATTGATATGATGGAAAACACAGAGATTTTCGCGTCTCCCTACTTTTGGTTCTTCCTTGTGGACTTGATTGGCTTTCCTTTGCCTGACGCATACACAGTGTGCGCTATTCTCAGACTTCTTTCCATCTCATGGGAGAGTACCGTTGAACTGTCATGGTTCACATCCCTTCCTGAACTTTCCCAGAGCTTTGGCAATTAATGGCAAACTCAATTTTTAATTTGACTATCTTGTACTTTCAGGTCTTAAATGCCTGATTTCGATGTAGTTACTCCTTTTAATAATTATGATAAATATAACTTTAACTAAGTCCTGTTTCTGTCTCTCCATTATTTGCTTCCAATAATTGATTGTGCATTCCAATTGGGTTATTAATGATTGAAGGGAATTCTAGTAGAGTAATCTCTGGACAGCAGATACTAATGTTACTAGTCTGCATAGCTCTAACTGAATTATTGGTTTGAATGATCTTGGTTCGACTGAATTTCTTCAGGAGATTTGGTCTAGCAGCGATAATACTTTATTTGTATAGCTTAGTTCTGAGAGTTATATATATGAATCTAATTATGAGCTTGTAGGTCAGTTACCTACTGAAAGTCCTCATTGGATAACTACAGTTGGATGTCCTATGTCTGACCCCTCTTGGCATGAAGCAAGATCCATCGGCGGACCAAGTAAATGAAATTAAGGTGAGTGATAAGATAAAGAAGTGTGTGATCAAAAAGGGCCCAGTGGCACTACAACAGCTGCCTCTTTTAGTGCGCCAGTGAATGGGAAAGCCGATTCTGGAAACCCCCCCTTCTGGGGGAGAAGTTTCCTCAGAGTCATTTAACAAGTGTGGAGAATAGCACATAGGAGGTTGGGTTGAGGATCCAATTCACCTAAAGCAATTCAGTTATGACACTCAAATCTTGTAGGATTTTTGTGTTCAAAATATCCCTCAATAGGATTAATTTGAGGGAATGCTTAATTATGGGGGATGTTTAGAATGATAACAAGTGGAATGTTTGGACTGGTGGCTAGTGAATTTTTTCAAATTGACAGTTGATAAAAATGGCTATAGATTGCAAGGAGGAATACTAAAAAAGTCCTGACCTCTTAAATACAAATCAGCTTATAACTGATTAAAGTACAAAGGCAGAAAGTTTTGTCTATTTTCAAAAAAGCTGCTAATGATACTTAATGCCAAGAAGGGGTTTAGAGAATATTTAAGGTATTAGTTTTGTCCTAAATCAGTAAACACATCAATAACATTTTAAGCAATTCAAAATGTAAACCTAATTTGTTGGATTGAACATTCACTAAGTCATAAGATGAGCAGGGAAGTGCCTGATGCATGTTAGAAATGTGTACAGACAGATCCTTATTTCTTAAATATAATCTGCCAACTTTGAGCAGATGTAACTTGGGTGCTGTAAAAATGAATGGTAAGAACAGTGCCTGTGATTCTAAAAAAAAATTGCAGATCCAATACAAAGGAGATGGATGCTTGAAATAAGCTTTCAGATGTTAACATGCTTTGGGAAAATGATAACCTAGCTTTGCTAACACAAATGTCTTAAAGTCTTCCCTTAGAAGAAGGAAAAGGGACAGACCGATGGGTAATTACAGACCTGAAATTTATTAGATTCACTAAGGTAGATACAATAGAGGGAAGCTGCTTAGAGTGTAGGAATCTGTTACGCTTTTATGAAGAAATTGAGAGACAGGTTTTAGCCATCAGGCCAGTGCTTCAGTAATATACAGGAGAATGTTAATTATCCTTAATTGTTGTTGTGCATGTAAGAAATTGGGTTATTGGTTGATGGGGTTAGAGCCCTACTCAAGCAACCACAATTAGCCTGTGCTTAACCCTCTCGTAGCTTGGCACAAAAGCATTCAGGCTCAACTTAGATTCAAAATGTAAAGCATTTATGCAACACATAAACAGTAATAAAGTTAAAACACAACACAAGAAAAATTGCAAACCAATTTAGAACAATAGGATAAATGCTACTAAATAAAATGACACCAAAACAAATTGAATCCAATCAGTAGAACCAGAGTTATGAATTGTTAAAGATTTTAGTGAAATATAGCACTTAAAAGATCAGAGCATCACCCGCAGGAATCTGTTCCCATGAGACCAGAACAAAGTCAAAAGTTAAGGCCAACAACAATGAAGCGTGGGTCGGTTACAAGACGTGTATTGGGCCTAGTCTTGGCTTACCTTTGGACTTAGAAAATTTCTTGAAGAAAAGGAGTCAACAATGTCACTACGGAATCGAGATGAAGTCTCGATAAAGTTGTCAACAATGGTGGGAAAAAGCTCCAAATGGTAAAAAATGGATTTCCAGGCAGAGGAGGTCTTCGTTGTTGATGGGGAGCTGGTTACCATCGAGCCTAGTGAAGATTTTTACTTTCGGACTTAGACAACTTTTTGAAAGTTGAAACCCTACAGCAGGACGAAGCTGAACCTTTAGTCAGAAAAGGCTCTGCAAGGCTTGGATACCGTCACTAAGAGGACACGATGAAAAGGATTTGCTGATACAGAGAAGAACCTAGCGGGAGCTATTGTGAAGCCAGGCAGACCGGTGATGTACTTTGGGTGGATTGGCTGACAAGTAGGTCCCAGTCTTCGGTCAGTACCCCAGGCCCTTTTTAGTGAAATTTCTTCTAAGTCCCAAGTTTTAGGGTTAGGCAGGAGCAGTACCACCAACACCACTACCAAATGTCCAGGACCTGGACAGTATATTTGGGGGGTAGGTCTCACTCCAGCAGAGGCCATTTGCAGGGATCACTTTCTCTGGAGCTTGTAATGTCCCTGTAGCCGAGTAGCCCTTGGTGTCACTTCTGGTGATCATGGGTTCAAGAAAATGCCCCAGTTCTCCTTCAATCAGCAAAGCAGGCCGTTATCAGCAGGGCGGTCCCTTGGAAGCAGCAGGGAAGTCCTCTGTGGGTCCCTTAAAATTGTTAGCGTGATCAAGGACTACCATTTGTCTTATAACTTCAAGAATCTCATATTAGTGTTAGTGTAGTGTAGTTCCTATTTCCCTGATAGGTTCTTCCAGAATCACCTGCCAGAATGAGCAAGCTTGCTCATTCTGGCAGGAGATTCTGGAATCAAAGATATAAAACTGAGGCCGACTGAGGCCCTGCGATACCCCATTTGTTTCCAGAGGAATAGCCTGGAACACCGACTTGACTGAAGGATCGCTTTTTGTATTTCGACACGAAAGGTCACATTGGACCTAGGCTACAGTGCACCCATTACACCTGTGGAGTGCGATCATTTTCAACATCTTCCTTTAATTCCTAAGGAAAGATACTCACCTACTGAGCCCTGACGAAGTTCTCACCATGAGAACAAAACGCGTTGGCTGACCGTATAATCACCTATTCTGTGAGAATTAACTGATTGAAAATAAAGATTCATTTGAAAAACTAAAATGCTGGCTTCCTATACCCCTATGATGCCTAACTAGATGTACCTAAGTGTACCTAGCATGTGTGTAGGTCTTAGAGAGCCAAGAATGCCTCTAGGATTTAGTCTAACCCCATTACCTTAGTGGGACTTCATCCTGATCTCGAGCTGGACACCCCAGGATGGGTGGATGGACCTCTGCCAGCTGGAGCTGTGGCATGACGCAGGTTGCAGCGTCTCAGGTCAGAGTGTCGGCATGGAAGTCTGTCCCCTCTGGTTTGCTTGGGCAAAGGGAGGTATATTTATACCTGATAGGTGCCTTGGAATGTTAGTATTGACGTAAAGTCGGTCAGAGGAAGACGTCAGGAATGAACCCTTAGGGAATAGTGGTTCATGCATATTTAATGAGTTCTTGGAGAAATCAATAATCCTGTGCTAGGGAAAATCCCAGGAGCTTAAGGGTCTGTTTCTAAGAACTCGTTGTGACGTAGGTTATTCATTGTTGGACATGGAGATGACGTATTTAGGATGGACCGTCTTCTGCACCCAGAGCACACGTCAGATAAGGGACAGCCTCTGTTGCTCGTTATTGTGAAGGGAGGGCTAATGTAGGTGAAAGGGCCTTTAGTGGATGAAAGGGCCTGCCTGTCTTTGTGGCACGAAGGATTTGTGCCTCTGAAACGGCGCACCTATGTTAGGGCCTCAATCCAGCACATAACACCTACTCCAATCTATGGACAATCGTGAATAACCCATTAAAAGCAAACTACGTGACGAAAATAGGCATTTGCATATAATTGGCAGGTAGTTGCATGAGAGTGGTTTATGAGCTGAAAAAATAGCAGCTGTTATAAAGGAAGCAAAAAGGCACCCACTGAATTTGCAAGGAATGCTTTGGTTTGATGGGAATACGCTTGGGACACAGCCAAGCATGGGACTTCAACAGTTCCAGCCTGGTGGTAAATGCCGCTGGCGTTTCCTTTGGAAGTGTCAGACAGATGATGACCACGCATTCTTCTCTGCAAAAAACAGGCATCAGAGAACAGGTATGTTGCAGTTGCAGTCTTTTCAGACTGGTCTTTTAAATGTTAGAAACCATGAAAAGCATAATTCCTGTTCGCGAGGTATTCCCAAGGTGTATCACACTGCTTGTATGTGAAAGATAAAATTTATCAAAAAGGAAAGAGGGGCAGTCTGTATTTAAGAGTGCTATTTTGCAAAAAAGAAAAAATATTTCTTTAGCTGATGTGAAATGAAAAATAAAAGTGCTGCACAAGCATTGAATTTTACAAAGGAAACTTTCGTTTCACTACTGTCAGTGTTGGGGCTTCTAGCCCAAAAAAAAAAAGGCACAACTTCCCTACACTGTAGGACTTCACTACCTCTGGATGATATCTGTACATAACGTAGGTCTGGCTTACGTATACTGAGTCCCTTGGTGATGTTCAGGAATCATTTTTGTGGCAGGTATTTGTGTCAAAAGGCCAAACCACCCATACTTTCCTAACTGGGTCTGTCCTGTTGTTTTGTAAATGGCATCTAATGTTGCACCTGCTGATGTATGTCAACTATTCCACCCCCGTGCGATGGTGTTTGGTGGTGTTTGGCAACGTTCCTACTGGTGTTTAAACAACCACATTCTAGATGCATTACAATTGTGTAGGAGTTGATAACCTTAATGAAGGTAACATGTATAAAGCGTCACAATAAGAATAAATCTCTAACATTTCATGAAAATGTAGCAATTATTCCTAAAACAGACAGCATATTATTCACTGTATCAGTAACCCAATTTTCAGAAAAGACAAAGGCTTGTTCAGGCCGAATACATTTATAAGTCTCTTTTGCATTTGAATTGAAAATGGACGTGGCTTCAGTTTTATGTTGATCCTGTGTTGTAGAAAGTGTCCACTAAGAGTCATACTAAAAGCTAGCTCTAAGCAAAGCCAGAACAGAAAAAGATGAACCCAGAAATACTCCATAGTTCTATGGTGAAGCCAGGTCTGTATCTTTTGGAAAAAGAAAAGGTTCAAAAGTTTGTACTTGCATGTTCGTTGTTTGTTTTTGGGCTGGCTTCGCTTCCTGTTCACGTGGAGCCATGGAAAACGTATCAAAGTTAATGAAATAGCCAGTAGCTGTATGATCAATTGTTGAAATTGCATCTTGTTTAGCTGAAGTTTTTCTGCTGTTTTTGTTGAAAAACGTTGAAATGTTGAAGTTAATAGTTGATGTCTTTGCTGAAAAACATTGAAGCTTTTATTATTTGATGCTTTTGTTGAAAACGTTGAAGCATTTATTATTTGATGTTTTTGTAGAAAAACGTTGAAGCATTTATTATTTGATGTTTTTGTTGAAAAACATTGAAGCTTTTATTATTTGATGTTTTTCTTGAAAAACGTTGGTGTACACATTTGATTTTGGCCAAATTGCAACTTTAGTGTTGTCTTGACTTTTATTTTGAATTTGAAAGGTTGGTTCAAGGAGAACTAGTTCCATTGCATTGTTGCATAGTCCCCTACTCCATGGATTTGATTTCTCAAACGTGATGAGCTTTTCAGTTTGAAGTTCTTGAATAGTAGTGAGAGGGACTTCTACTACTGTGGAGTTCACGAGGCCTACTGGTCAGTGTTGGCCACATAGTTTTTGGTTGATTCTTTCATTTGAAATGAATCTGTTTTCCTTTTTCACGGCAAGATGCGGCAAAAGTACAGTTCTTGTTCCTTTCACTTCAAGGAATGGCAAAGTTATTCCTGTATGAGGGGCCAAATTTCTTTGTGTCTGCGATCTTTATCTCTCTCTGCCCAGATCCCCGACTTTTGGGATTCAGACAGGTCTTGCCGTGATTACCTCGACTTCCCAGTGGCGGCCTGTTTCACTTTGACAGAATCTTTGTTTGTTTCTTTGTTTCCTTTAGTTCCTGTAAAACAGCCAAACGACCATAGATACAGAATGGTTTTCTTCCGCCACTGTGCCTTCACATTTATGATCAGGTTCCCACATTCGTAAATGGAGTCAGACCTCCTAGAGAGCTT
Source organism: Calotriton arnoldi (assembly GCA_963921515.1). Lineage (NCBI taxonomy): Eukaryota > Metazoa > Chordata > Amphibia > Caudata > Salamandridae > Calotriton > Calotriton arnoldi. The sequence continues at coordinate 1,913,674 of CAWUFW010002784.1, forward strand.
CTTGGCTGGGTGTGTATTGCCCCCTGAATCCATATAAGTGTTTGACCTCACTAACGCCCCGCCTAATACCCTAGCTGTTAAGGATTGCTCTATGCCCCAGTCCTTCCTCTCCTCTACCTAAATTCCCTCAGGATGGCGTTGGAGAGGAGTTCCGCAATACTACGTTCATCCCTTCCATGGCCTCTTTGTCAGCCCGAGAGCTAAGCGTGGAGCCACAGTCAGGGTGTAACGTTGATTGCGTATCTCCTGTTATGGACTCGCAAATCTTTCTATAACAGTTTTGAGCGTCAGCCGAGTGCTGAGGCCATACCTATAGGAAACTTGAGCACGGATCCACTGCCACCAAGATATATTTTTAAGCCACCTCACAATTTGAGGGGCCACAGTGATCCTGTTACACAACACAATCTAGTGGACAGTCTGATGCTGTCTAGCAATGGGACCTGCGCGGGTCTTGTGATGGTGGAGCCTGGCATCTGTTTACAGATGTTGCAGTTCAAGACAAAGTCAATAGTCTGACTTCTGAACCCTGGCCACCAATAGCACTGTTTGCAATGAAGAAATAGTAGCTATTACCCCTGAATGCGCGGAGCCCAACCCCGTGTGTGCTTTAAATGATTAATTCCTGCCTACCATCCATATTTGGAAATATTCTATCCCCCACTCCAGGAATCTGAGCATATGGAATGTTGTTTGCACCTAACTTGTAGGAGTATATGAGTGGAAATTTCTTAGGCACTGCTGTGCTTCCTTTGCGTGAAGCAATTACAGCCACCATATTCCAACCGTCTATTCTCATTGTTGAACGAGTGTGCGCAGCTACGGAAGCTGTGTGAACAGCCCCTCTGTGGCTTCTACAGCCAATGAATTCCCTTCAACGTGCACGCCATCACGTTGATGACTCAGTGTGTTAATCACGTGAGTTTTTTTGGTAGGTCGTTTTTCAACTCCACTACCTGTTCCCATAATTTTTCTGTTTAATTATGCCACCTTTTTCATCTTTAAACCCATTTTGTTCCCAATGGTGTAAATATTTATTATATGATTGAACACAGTAAAAGGAATCGCACACTATAAGTGTGGGGAATTCGCGATCTGTATTTTCAAGTGCCAGTTTGAATGCTTGTAGTTCAGCTCGCTGAGCTGTACAATCTCCTAGAGATTGAGTTTTAGTGACCATTGGTCTGAAGTTACCATCGCGCATGCGACCTTTAACGATTGCGCACGCTGCACTGTAAGCTTGCTTACTCCCTGTAGCGGGTTGTGCTGATCCGTCAGTATAAATTATAAATTCGTACTGATCGAGAGGCAAAATTTCAGTGGGCAGAGGTAGTTCGTTTCTCAACTAAACTACTTGTTCCCAAAGCGTTTTATGCTTTATTGTATGATTGCACACAGTAAAAGGAATCACACACAATGAGTGTGGGGAATTCTCGACCCGTGTTTAGAAGTGCAAGTATCAGGGCTTTTAAAGCTGCCAACCGAGCCGTGCTATTACCTAGAGGTAGTTTTTTGGTGCAATGAGGACGGAACTTGCCATCCAGCATCTGATCTTTAACAAAGGCGGCCGGTGGGGCAGACCCATCAGTGTAAATTTTAAAAATTCATACTGATCTAGAGGCAAGATTTCATTTGGTAGATGATGTTCTTTTTCATATTGCAGGAATGCCTGTGTTTTTAAACTTGGATCAAATCTGGATTCAAAGTCTGATGCAGCAAAAGAATTAGCCCTTTGTATCCATTCTGAATGTAAGGCTTTGGCATTAGGAATGCTAGCCCCGGTACTGGGGTGACGACAATTATGCATCTTCCCATGAGCCAGTGCTCTTTCTTTTGCTACAGCAGTCTGAATGGTTGTCAGAATTTTTTTCTGTTGAATTAAAACTCATTTCTGTGTTTGTGTACAGATGAGATTTGTATGCGATTGGTACAGTTTCACCTTCATTAAAGGTTTAATAAGTGTACCCGCATTGACCCAAAATGATACTGATTACCAAGTGGTGCAATTTACACGTGTGTGTATGTGTTTGGAAGCAATAATATCTTCCTGGAGTGAACAAAGAATATTGGTGTGTTCTTGTGTCCAGTGTTTGACTGAAAAGTCAGGTTTGAAAAAGGTCGTAGAAAGGTTTTACTCTCTCTGTGAAATCAAAAAATGTATGTTCTGCCAAAATAAAGGAATCCCAGTACTGATTGGAAGTTGTTTTAATGTCTTTGGAGGCTGGAGCAGCACACACGTTTCTAAAAAGTTAGCTGCCAGCCTTTTCCCTTCACTTAAAAACTAGTATCCCAAAAATAGGACACAGAGGTGGACAATTTTTGATTTCTCAAAATTAAATTTGTAGCCCTCAGAGGCGAATCCCATAATAATGGTGCTCACCCTTGTCAAGTGTTTCCCAAATACGTCGTCCGTTAGATAAATATCATCCATATAGGACAACGCTTCTTCATCAAAGTGCTTTAGCCATCAGTAACTCTTTCAGAAAATACCCCTGAGCTGTTCTTATACCCACGGGGGAGATGACAAAATATTGTCGCTGGGACTCTAATATACTAAATGCTGTTAGGTACCTGTTTTCAGGTGCTATAGTTTGACAGAAAAATCCATTTGAGACAACAAGTGTCGTTTTGTATTTTTTCCCGCATAATGTTATTCATTAATGCGGCACTATCTGCATGTTGGACAGCATATGTCTTTGTGCAAGTGTTCAAGTGTCTGTAAATGAAAACTAGATGAAATGTATTATCATGTTTTGATAAGTGAAACAAGGGATTGTTCTTTTGTGAAGTGCATTTTTCAATGATCTCCTGGTATTCAAGTTGATCTAAGATCTCCCTGACCTGTGTTTTTAGCTTCTTGCTTAATAGGATATTGTCTTTGAGCATGTGGTGAAACTATTAACGGGATCACGTTGTGGGTTGAGGCATCATCCCATCCAGCGTGATTTTTAAACAATGCTGGAGCTTGGGCTACTGCCCACTCCCGTGCATATGTATGTTTAAGGTGAACGGGAACATGGTTGTAAAATGCAGGAAAAATATACTTTCTCCCTTTGGGCGCTCCCTGACGAATGCTGGCGGCTAATCTTGTTCTGCTAAAAGTATGTCAAAACCAGACAATAGGTTCTTCGCAAAGAGACCTTTTACTTTCCTGTGTTTGTCCTCCTCCATGCTGAGTGTTATTTCATATAACTTGTGTGGGACGCTCACCCTTTTGTCTGGTGTTCCCACCGTGATGTAATCATTCAATTTTGCTGTCCAGAAATTCCTTCAGGTTCTGGCGAGCTATTGTTACTTCTGCTGCGCTGTCTAGCATTGTCTGAGCCCATTCCCCGTTCAGAAGTTGAGTCCTTAGGATTCTGTGCATGTCTAACTTTGAGACCTGAAACTTTCTTCTTTTTAAATTGAGGTTTGGATTGTGGCTTGTCTTCTGTTTTAGAAGAGTCCTGAGCGTGCTTGTCCCTGGACTGCTTGCGCTCTTCTTTGTGTGCTGACTTTCCTTCTCTCCCTGTGCTGTTTGTCGAGAGGAATGTGTATCAGTATCTTGATACCTGTCAGGTTTCCTAATATTATCCCTATTCCTAAGGTTATACCTCTTTGCAGAGGGCTCCTGTTGAGAAGACCTACCTCGGGACTGAGAATCGTTTCTGAAAATTTTTGTTTTTTATTATTATCCCACTTCTTTTTAGAAGAAGTAGGTGTCTGCTTAGAATTTTCCTTCTCAGGACTGCCCATTAGCTGTGGTTTTAAAAGCTTTCCCACCCAAACTGTCCCTTCTCAGTTCTGCATATGCAGTTTCAATTATTTTGGGAAGTTCTTGTGGTTGGTCTATAAGACTGACCTCTCTTAGGTGTTGGCAGATCGCCACTGAAGCTGCTTCCCCTTTAATGTTAGCTAGTATTATTGTTGATACCTGGTCGTAATTACCTAGTAATTTCATACCTAAGGTCAGAGCTGGTTCAGCTCCATACTTGTTCTGTATCTGTCGTAAGACATCTGGAATTACCGCTAAGGAAGGAATACCATGAGTCCTGGTACATATGGCAGCAAAGACTGTACCCCAAGTGGTGCAGTCCTCTAACTGTGGTGTGATCCCCATGGGCAAGCAGAGTGTTAGCAGTATATGCTTTCAAATGGTGTGGTATTTGGAAATATTGCTTCTAACTGGGTAATTTTCTGAGCTACCCAGAAAGGAATCTGTTCACATTTTGTGGGCAGTTTACCCATTACTGTGTGTAAGTTTTGTGGAGTGATTTTAGTAGCGGTCATCTGTGTTGGAGCTGAGTTATTTGTAGCTACTGTGGGCTGGACACCAAGTGTCCTCATGACGAGTTGCGTCATGGCTCTTTAAGAGTTTTACCAACTTTTTGTGTTGTAAGAGCAGTGCATCTTGTGGCATTATGTCAATGTCAGGATGTGGTGTGTAGCCGGCTAATATTGGCCATCTAGCTCCTGGTCTACCTAGTGGACCGAACCTGGTTTTATTTATTTGTTGTAGGGCGCCATTAAACCAGAAATTGTGGTCCTGGTCAGAGAGCGGAATCTTAATCTCCTCGAACGGAGTGTAGACCGCTGGGACTTTTTCATGTATCTAAGAATGAAAAGACTGGGTTGTTGCATTTACTGCTGGGAATGTAACCCAAGAATAGAACCCATCTGTTTGATAATCTTCGTGTGCCTCTATTAGTATCACTATACCTCCTCGGTCTGTTAAACCATGTCTGAGGGGTTTTTCTGTGAGTGTATGCCTGATTTTGGGTGCAAAATGTATTACATTACTTCCTCTTCGTCGTTTGAGACCTGTGTCCCAGTGACAGGAGCAGCTGCCTCGACAGACATTGTGTTGTGAAAACAAAATGTCCTAAAAAAGGGTTTTAAGATAAGGTTTTAAAAGGCACAATTGTTCGGGAACTATTTCCTTCAAGCTTGATTAACCAACAGCCAATACATAGGAAGTTTGCCTACTCAGCTGTGGCGGAATTTTGTGCCTACCCACTCCAGACGTCTCTGGCGTTTTGTGAGTAGGGGTCTCTGAGAATAAGCATGACTGAACTACTCAGATTCTACTGTTAAATAAGTGCCAAATTCAAGTTGGGCGCCATGTAGTGTAGTTCCTATTTCCCTGATAGGTTCTGCACATTGGAATAACATGCACTATAGGCTTGGCATAGGACTGAGGTCGGTATGCCCCTATCGCATATATTAAACTTAATTACTGTGTACCAGCTAGCTCAGAGGCCACTAAAAACTTCTTGACAGCAAGAAGGGAATAGCTTCTGGCAACCACATAACATAAAACCCTGATCCCTCAGGATCGTGGAAACAATATACTACTTTTCATTCAGTCACTCATCTCAGAGAAGTACATAGAAGAAACAGTTGGGTGTGTTTACAATAAAATTTATTGCACAGTTGTTATTCTAGTACTGGTAATATGTGCTGCAACAACTGTTGGACAGTAGCAGAGAAATATGGCCAGCAGTGCAGTTAAATAAAAATGCATGGTACAGTTTTACCATTGTGTGATAGTAATGAACACATACATGAAATACAGAATGCATTAAGATAAAGCCTATACCCCTATGATGCCTAACTAGATGTACCTAAGTGTACCTAGCATGTGTGTAGGTCTTAGAGAGCCAAGAATCCCCCTAGGATTTAGTCTAACCCCATTACCTTAGTGGGACTTCATCCTGATCTCGAGCTGGACACCCCAGGATGGGTGGATGGAACTCTGCCAGCTGGAGCTGTGGCATGACGCAGGTTGCAGCGTCTCAGGTCAGAGTGTCGGCATGGAAGTCTCGGTCCCCTCTGGTTTGCTTGGGCAAAGGGAGATATATTTATACCTGATAGGTTCCTTGGAATGTTAGTATTGACGTAAACTCGGTCAGAGGAAGACGTCAGGAATGAACCCTTAGGGAATAGTGGTTCATGCATATTTAATGAGTTCTTGGAGAAATCAATAATCCTGTGCTAGGGAAAATCCCAAGAGCTTAAGGGTCTGTTTCCAAGAACTCGTTGTGACGTAGGTTAGTCACTGTTGGACATGGAGATGACGTATTTAGGATGGACCGTCTTCTGCACCCAGAGCACACGTCAGATAAGGGACAGCCTCTGTTGCTCGTTATTGTGAAGGGAGGGCTAATGTAGGTGAAAGGGCCTTTAGTGGGTGAAAGGGCCTGCCTGTCTTTGTGGCACGAAGGATTTGTGCCTCTGAAACGGCGCACCTATGTTAGGGCCTCAATCCAGCACATAACACCCACTCCAATCTATGGACAATCGTGAATAACCCATTAAAAGCAAACTACGTGACTAAAATAGGCATTTGCATATAATTGGCAGGTAGTTGCATGAGAGTGGTTTATGAGCTGAAAAAATAGCAGCTGTTAAAATATGTAAAATTACTATAGACTCTGTGGAGTCAGGAAAAATCTATAGTGTCATTAAAAAATACTCTCTTAGAGTCAGTAGTTACTTATAAAAGTTCCTGTTTATAAAATTGAAAACTCTTACAAGCTGTTCAGAAGACCATGCTTTCTTTAGAAAGAAAAAAAAAAGGTCAATTTAGAGGGAAAGCTCCAAGCACTCGGTGAGAGTTGAAACAATAAGAGAGAAAATGTGTTTCAGGACATGTTTTAGCAAAATAGAGATAAAAAGTGCTGGCTGGGAGACACAACATTTCTGTTGCTAGTTACTGCAGGGGACAGACCTTTGTAATACCTCGCAGAATCGTTGTGGGAGCACAGAATAGTGCAGCCAGTTGCTGGTTCTGAGGCAGCCGGTGCTGTAATCGATACCTTGGTGCTAGCTAAAGGAAGCAAAAAGGCACCCACTGGATTTGCAAGGAATGCTTTGATTTGATGGGAATATGCTTGGGACACAGCCAAGCATGGGACTTCAGCAGTTCCAGCCTGGTGGTAAATGCCGCTGGTGTTTCCTTTGGAAGTGTCAGACAGATGATGACCACGCATTCTTCTCTGCAAAAAACAGGCATCAGAGAACAGGTATGTTGCAGTTGCAGTCTTTTCAGACTGGTCTTTTAAATATTAGAAACCATGAAAAGCATAGTTCCTGTTCGCGAGGTATTCCCAAGGTGTATCACACTGCTTGTATGTGAAAGAAAAATTTATCAAAAAGGAAAGAGGGGCAGTCTGTATTTAAGAGTGCTATTTTGCAAAAAAGAAAAATATTTCTTTAGCTGATGTGAAATGAAAAATAAAAGTGCTGCACAAGCATGGTTTTCAGATTGCCTAAAGCATTGAATTTTACAAAGGAAACTTTCGTTTCACTACTGTCAGTGTTGGGGCTTCTAGCCCAAAAAAAAAATAAAGGCACAACTTCCCTACACTGTAGGATTTCACTACCTCTGGATGTTATCTGTACATAACGTAGGTCTGGCTTATGTATACTGAGTCCCTTGGTGATGTTCAGGAATCATTTTTGTGACAGGTATTTGTGTCAAAAGGCCAAACCACCCATACTTTCCTAACTGGGTCTGTCCTGTTGTTTTGTAAATGGCATCTAATGTTGCCCCTGCTGATGTATGTCAACTATTCCACCCCCGTGCGATGGTGTTTGGCAACGTTCCTACTGGTGTTTAAACAACCACATTTCTAGATGCATTACAATTGTGTAGGAGTTGATAACCTTAATGAAGGTAACATGTATAAAGCGTCACAATAAGAATAAATCTCTAACATTTCATGAAAATGTAGCAATTATTCCTAAAACAGACAGCATATTATTCACTGTATCAGTAACCCAATTTTCAGAAAAGACAAAGGCTTGTTCAGGCCGAATACATTTATAAGTCTCTTTTGCATTTGAATTGAAAATGGACGTGGCTTCAGTTTTATGTTGATCCTGTGTTGTAGAAAGTGTCCACTAAGAGTCATACTAAAAGCTAGCTCTAAGCAAAGCCAGAACAGAAAAAGATGAACCCAGAAATACTCCATAGTTCTATGGTGAAGCCAGGTCTGTATCTTTTGGAAAAAGAAAAGGTTCAAAAGTTTGTACTTGCATGTTCGTTGTTTGTTTTTGGGCTGGCTTCGCTTCCTGTTCACGTGGAGCCATGGAAAACGTATCAAAGTTAATGAAATAGCCAGTAGCTGTATGATCAATTGTTGAAATTGCATCTTGTTTAGCTGAAGTTTTTTCTGCTGTTTTTGTTGAAAAACGTTGAAATGTTGAAGTTAATAGTTGATGTCTTTGCTGAAAAACATTGAAGCTTTTATTATTTGATGCTTTTGTTGAAAACGTTGAAGCATTTATTATTTGATGTTTTTGTAGAAAAACGTTGAAGCATTTATTATTTGATGTTTTTGTTGAAAAACATTGAAGCTTTTATTATTTGATGTTTTTCTTGAAAAACGTTGGTGTACACATTTGATTTTGGCCAAATTGCAACTTTAGTGTTGTCTTGACTTTTATTTTGAATTTGAAATGTTGGTTCAAGGAGAACTAGTTCCATTGCATTGTTGCATAGTCCCCTACTCCATGGATTTGATTTCTCAAACGTGATGAGCTTTTCAGTTTGAAGTTCTTGAATAGTAGTGAGAGGGACTTCTACTACTGTGGAGTTCACGAGGCCTACTGGTCAGTGTTGGCCACATAGTTTTTGGTTGATTCTTTCATTTGAAATGAATCTGTTTTCCTTTTTCACGGCAAGATGCGGCAAAAGTACAGTTCTTGTTCCTTTCACTTCAAGGAATGGTAAAGTTATTCCTGTATGAGGGGCCAAATTTCTTTGTGTCTGCGATCTTTATCTCTCTCTGCCCAGATCCCCGACTTTTGGGATTCAGACAGATCTTGCCGTGATTACCTCGACTTCCCAGTGGCGGCCTGTTTCACTTTGACAGAATCTTTGTTTGTTTCTTTGTTTCCTTTAGTTCCTGTAAAACAGCCAAACGACCATAGATACAGAATGGTTTTCTTCCGCCACTGTGCCTTCACATTTATGATCAGGTTCCCACATTCGTAAATGGAGTCAGACCTCCTAGAGAGCTTCTTGGCTGGGTGTGTATTGCCCCCTGAATCCATATAAGTGTTTGACCTCACTAACGCCCCGCCTAATACCCTAGCTGTTAAGGATTGCTCTATGCCCCAGTCCTTCCTCTCCTCTACCTAAATTCCCTCAGGATGGCGTTGGAGAGGAGTTCCGCAATACTACGTTCATCCCTTCCATGGCCTCTTTGTCAGCCCGAGAGCTAAGCGTGGAGCCACAGTCAGGGTGTAACGTTGATTGCGTATCTCCTGTTATGGACTCGCAAATCTTTCTATAACAGTTTTGAGCGTCAGCCGAGTGCTGAGGCCATACCTATAGGAAACTTGAGCACGGATCCACTGCCACCAAGATATATTTTTAAGCCACCTCAAAATTTGAGGGACCACAGTGATCCTGTTACACAACACAATCTAGTGGACAGTCTGATGCTGTCTAGCAATGGGACCTGCGCGGGTCTTGTGATGGTGGAGCCTGGCATCTGTCTACAGATGTTGCAGTTCAAGACAAAGTCAATAGTCTGACTTCTGAACCCTGGCCACCAATAGCACTGTTTGCAATGAAGAAATAGTAGCTATTACCCCTGAATGCGCGGAGCCCAACCCCGTGTGTGCTTTAAATGATTAATTCCTGCCTACCATCCATATTTGGAAATATTCTATCCCCCACTCCAGGAATCTGAGCATATGGAATGTTGTTTGCACCTAACTTGTAGGAGTATATGAGTGGAAATTTCTTAGGCACTGCTGTGCTTCCTTTGCGTGAAGCAATTACAGCCACCATATTCCAACCGTCTATTCTCATTGTTGAACGAGTGTGCGCAGCTACGGAAGCTGTGTGAACAGCCCCCTCTGTGGCTTCTACAGCCAATGAATTCCCTTCAACGTGCACGCCATCACGTTGATGACTCAGTGTGTTAATCACGTGAGTTTTTTTTGGTAGGTCGTTTTTCAACTCCACTACCTGTTCCCATAATTTTTCTGTTTAATTATGCCACCTTTTTCATCTTTAAACCCATTTTGTTCCCAATGGTGTAAATATTTATTATATGATTGAACACAGTAAAAGGAATCGCACACTATAAGTGTGGGGAATTCGCGATCTGTATTTTCAAGTGCCAGTTTGAATGCTTGTAGTTCAGCTCGCTGAGCTGTATAATCTCCTAGAGATTGAGTTTTAGTGACCATTGGTCTGAAGTTACCATCGCGCATGCGACCTTTAACGATTGCGCACGCTGCACTGTAAGCTTGCTTACTCCCTGTAGCGGGTTGTGCTGATCCGTCAGTATAAATTATAAATTCGTACTGATCGAGAGGCAAAATTTCAGTGGGCAGAGGTAGTTCGTTTCTCAACTAAACTACTTGTTCCCAAAGCGTTTTATGCTTTATTGTATGATTGCACACAGTAAAAGGAATCACACACAATGAGTGTGGGGAATTCTCGACCCGTGTTTACAAGTGCAAGTATCAGGGTTTTTAAAGCTGCCAACCGAGCCGTGCTATTACCTAGAGGTAGTTTTTTGGTGCAATGAGGACGGAACTTGCCATCCAGCATCTGATCTTTAACAAAGGCGTCCGGTGGGGCAGGCCCATCAGTGTAAATTTTAAAAATTCATACTGATCTAGAGGCAAGATTTCATTTGGTAGATGATGTTCTTTTTCATATTGCAGGAATGCCTGTGTTTTTAAACTTGGATCAAATCTGGATTCAAAGTCTGATGCAGCAAAAGAATTAGCCCTTTGTATCCATTCTGAATGTAAGGCTTTGGCATTAGGAATGCTAGCCCCGGTACTGGGGTGACGACAATAATGCATCTTCCCATGAGCCAGTGCTCTTTCTTTTGCTACAGCAGTCTGAATGGTTGTCAGAATTTTTTTCTGTTGAATTAAAACTCATTTCTGTGTTTGTGTACAGATGAGATTTGTATGCGATTGGTACAGTTTCACCTTCATTAAAGGTTTAATAAGTGTACCCGCATTGACCCAAAATGATACTGATTACCAAGTGGTGCAAGTTTACACGTGTGTGTATGTGTTTGGAAGCAATAATATCTTCCTGGAGTGAACAAAGAATATTGGTGTGTTCTTATGTCCAGTGTTTGACTGAAAAGTCAGGTTTGAAAAAGGTCGTAGAAAGGTTTTACTCTCTCTGTGAAATCAAAAAATGTATGTTCTGCCAAAATAAAGGAATCCCAGTACTGATTGGAAGTTGTTTTAATGTCTTTGGAGGCTGGAGCAGCACACACGTTTCTAAAAAGTTAGCTGCCAGCCTTTTCCCTTCACTTAAAAACTAGTATCCCAAAAATAGGACACAGAGGTGGACAATTTTTGATTTCTCAAAATTAAATTTGTAGCCCTCAGAGGCGAATCCCATAATAATGGTGCTCACCCTTGTCAAGTGTTTCCCAAATACGTCGTCCGTTAGATAAATATCATCCATATAGGACAACGCTTCTTCATCAAAGTGCTTTAGCCATCAGTAACTCTTTCAGAAAATACCCCTGAGCTGTTCTTATACCCACGGGGGAGATGACAAAATATTGTCGCTGGGACTCTAATATACTAAATGCTGTTAGGTACCTGTTTTCAGGTGCTATAGTTTGACAGAAAAATCCATTTGAGACAACAAGTGTCGTTTTGTATTTTTTCCCGCATAATGTTATTTATTAATGCGGCACTATCTGCATGTTGGACAGCATATGTCTTTGTGCAAGTGTTCAAGTGTCTGTAAATGAAAACTAGATGAAATGTATTATCATGTTTTGATAAGTGAAATAAGGGATTGTTCTTTTGTGAAGTGCATTTTTCAATGATCTCCTGGTATTCAAGTTGATCTAAGATCTCCCTGACCTGTGTTTTTAGCTTCTTGCTTAATAGGATATTGTCTTTGAGCATGTGGTGAAACTATTAACGGGATCACGTTGTGGGTTGAGGCATCATCCCATCCAGCGTGATTTTTATACAATGCTGGAGCTTGGGCTACTGCCCACTCCCGTGCATATGTATGTTTAAGGTGAACGGGAACATGGTTGTAAAATGCAGGAAAAATATACTTTCTCCCTTTGGGCGCTCCCTGACGAATGCTGGCGGCTAATCTTGTTCTGCTAACAGTATGTCAAAACCAGACAATAGGTTCTTCGCAAAGAGACCTTTTACTTTCCTGTGTTTGTCCTCCTCCATGCTGAGTGTTATTTCATATAACTTGTGTGGGACGCTCACCCTTTTGTCTGGTGTTCCCACCGTAATGTAATCATTCAATTTTGCTGTCCAGAAATTCCTTCAGGTTCTGGCGAGCTATTGTTACTTCTGCCGCGCTGTCTAGCATTGTCTGAGCCCATTCCCCGTTCAGAAGTTGAGTCCTTAGGATTCTGTGCATGTCTAACTTTGAGACCTGCAACTTTCTTCTTTTTAAATTGAGGTTTGGATTGTGGCTTGTCTTCTGTTTTAGAAGAGTCCTGAGCGTGCTTGTCCCTGGACTGCTTGTGCTCTTCTTTGTGTGCTGACTTTCCTTCTCTCCCTGTGCTGTTTGTCGAGAGGAATGTGTATCAGTATCTTGATACCTGTCAGGTTTCCTAATATTATCCCTATTCCTAAGGTTATACCTCTTTGCAGAGGGCTCCTGTTGAGAAGACCTACCTCGGGACTGAGAATCTTTTCTGAAAAATTTAGTTTTTTATTATTATCCCACTTCTTTTTAGAAGAAGTAGGTGTCTGCTTAGAATTTTCCTTCTCAGGACTGCCCATTAGCTGTGGTTTTAAAAGCTTTCCCACCCAAACTGTCCCTTCTCAGTTCTGCATATGCAGTTTCAATTATTTTGGGAAGTTCTTGTGGTTGGTCTATAAGACTGACCTCTCTTAGGTGTTGGCGGATCGCCACTGAAGCTGCTTCCCCTTTAATGTTAGCTAGTATTATTGTTGATACCTGGTCGTAATTACCTAGTAATTTCATACCTAAGGTCAGAGCTGGTTCAGCTCCATACTTGTTCTGTATCTGTCGTAAGACATCTGGAATTACCGCTAAGGAAGGAATACCATGAGTCCTGGTACATATGGCAGCAAAGACTGTACCCCAAGTGGTGCAGTCCTCTAACTGTGGTGTGATCCCCATGGGCAAGCAGAGTGTTAGCAGTATATGCTTTCAAATGGTGTGGTATTTGGAAATATTGCTTCTAACTGGGTAATTTTCTGAGCTACCCAGAAAGGAATCTGTTCACATTTTGTGGGCAGTTTACCCATTACTGTGTGTAAGTTTTGTGGAGTGATTTTAGTAGCGGTGCTCTGTGTTGGAGCTGAGTTATTTGTAGCTACTGTGGGCTGGACACCAAGTGTCCTCATGACGAGTTGCGTCATGGCTCTTTAAGAGTTTTACCAACTCTTTGTGTTGTAAGAGCAGTGCATCTTGTGGCATTATGTCAATGTCAGGATGTGGTGTGTAGCCGGCTAATATTGGCCATCTAGCTCCTGGTCTCCCTAGTGAACCGAACCTGGTTTTATTTATTTGTTGTAGGGCGCCATTAAACCAGAAATTGTGGTCCTGGTCAGTGAGCGGAATCTTAATCTCCTCGAACGGAGTGTAGACCGCTGGGACTTTTTGATGTATCTAAGAATGAAAAGACTGGGTTGTTGCATTTACTGCTGGGAATGTAACCCAAGAATAGAACCCATCTGTTTGATAATCTTCGTGTGCCTCTATTAGTATCACTATACCTCCTCGGTCTGTTAAACCATGTCTGAGGGGTTTTTGTGTGAGTGTATGCCTGATTTTGGGTGCAAAATGTATTACATTACTTCCTCTTCGTCGTTTGAGACCTGTGTCCCAGTGACAGGAGCAGCTGCCTCGACAGACATTGTGTTGTGAAAACAAAATGTCCTAAAAAGGGTTTTAAGATAAGGTTTTAAAAGGCACAATTGTTCGGGAACTATTTCCTTCAAGCTTGATTAACCAACAGCCAATACATAGGAAGTTTGCCTACTCAGCTGTGGCGGAATTTTGTGCCTACCCACTCCAGACGTCTCTGGCGTTTTGTGAGTAGGGGTCTCTGAGAATAAGCATGACTGAACTACTCAGATTCTACTGTTAAATAAGTGCCAAATTCAAGTTGGGCGCCATGTAGTGTAGTTCCTATTTCCCTGATAGGTTCTGCACATTGGAATAACATGCACTATAGGCTTGGCATAGGACTGAGGTCGGTATGCCCCTATCGCGTATATTAAACTTAATTACTGTGTACCAGCTAGCTCAGAGGCCACTAGAAACTTCTTGACAACAAGAAGGGAATAGCTTCTGGCAACCACATAACATAAAACCCTGATCCCTCAGGATCGTGGAAACAATATACTACTTTTCATTCAGTCACTCATCTCAGAGAAGTACATAGAAGAAACAGTTGGGTGTGTTTACAATAAAATTTATTGCACAGTTGTTATTCTAGTACTGGTAATATGTGCTGCAACAACTGTTGGACAGTAGCAGAGAAATATGGCCAGCAGTGCAGTTAAATAAAAATGCATGGTACAGTTTTACCATTGTGTAATAGTAATGAACACATACATGAAATACAGAATGCATTAAGATAAAGCCTATACCCCTATGATGCCTAACTAGATGTACCTAAGTGTACCTAGCATGTGTGTAGGTCTTAGAGAGCCAAGAATCCCCCTAGGATTTAGTCTAACCCCATTACCTTAGTGGGACTTCATCCTGATCTCGAGCTGGACACCCCAGGATGGGTGGATGGACCTCTGCCAGCTGGAGCTCTGGCATGACGCAGGTTGCAGCGTCTCAGGTCAGAGTGTCGGCATGGAAGTCTCGGTCCCCTCTGGTTTGCTTGGGCAAAGGGAGGTATATTTATACCTGATAGGTGCCTTGGAATGTTAGTAATGACGTAAAGTCGGTCAGAGGAAGACGTCAGGAATGAACCCTTAGGGAATAGTGGTTCATGCATATTTAATGAGTTCTTGGAGAAATCAATAATCCTGTGCTAGGGAAAATCCCAAGAGCTTAAGGGTCTGTTTCTAAGAACTCGTTGTGACGTAGGTTAGTCACTGTTGGACATGGAGATGACGTATTTAGGATGGACCGTCTTCTGCACCCAGAGCACACGTCAGATAAGGGACAGCCTCTGTTGCTCGTTATTGTGAAGGGAGGGCTAATGTAGGTGAAAGGGCCTTTAGTGGGTGAAAGGGCCTGCCTGTCTTTGTGGCACGAAGGATTTGTGCCTCTGAAACGGCGCACCTATGTTAGGGCCTCAATCCAGCACATAACATTAGTCACAACTGATAATTATCATACTACAACAGAAAATCCCCATAGATTAGGCTTTATAGGTCTAAAGTTGTTCCCTGATCATACAAAGAGGGAGACAATACAGATTATTCACCCAAAAAGTATTGTAACTCATGGTCTCCTTTGAGACCTTTTGCCACATCCTGTAACTTTAAAATCCACTTTGCTTCATCTCTGCGGAGAAGAAGTTCTCTATTCTCATGTCTAGGGTCCAATGGAATATTATATTTTCAATGAAATCTAATTTGTTTGTATCTGTTACCCTAACATATATTAAAATGTGTTGCTAAAGGGTAACTCTCATCTACATTCTTGATTGCCCTAATGTGTTCCAGTATGTATTCGTTCTCTCAATAGTATAATAGTGCTACCAACATATATTTGTTCGCACTTGCATATAATCACATACACTACATATTTAGTGGAGCATGTGATATTATTGTTAATCTTGTACGCCATGGGCATATTATATTGAAAAGTTATTTTTTTTATCTTCTGCATATCAACATACACTACAGTGATGATCCTTGATTTCCAGAGCGAATTATTGGACAATCTTCTTAGGATTCGATGGTCATTCCTCTCTGGTGCTTGCAGTGAAATTTGAAATGGTTTGGGACTTTGTCTGACATTGGGAAGGGCTGAAGGTGGCCGCCCTTCACACAAATTGGAGCACATTGACAACTTTCATAAGTAATTAAACTTTAGGTGTAATTAAAAAACAAATGTGATCACTTGATTAGCAATAAGTTGGGTACTCCTGCACCTGTGAGCACAGAAGCGAGAAGTATTAGTGACTCAGCATCTAGTGTGATGTCGAGTAGTGAGGGAAAAGAAACTATTGACCCTGGGTAGGGTATCTCCAACCAAGGGCTGTGGGCCGCAATTTTTTAGAGGAGCTCAAAAGAAGGCAGATGGGAAGCAGAGAAAAAGTAGAGGACAAAAAGTAGCAAAAGGGGAGGTAGAAGGCACGGAAGAGAGACGAGGTGTACAGACCAGGTCATGGACACGCAGGAAGACCTAATACCGGGGAAACCATAGTACAGGGTCAGTTGACACAGGATGACATTAATGTAGTCAATCCGTTAGACAAGCCATTAACTACAGGATTTTGTCTGAGCACACGTGATATCAACCAGATTAAAACTGGCCTATACAAATTTGTGAGAAAATTTACATGAAAGAAATGTTTTGCATGTAAACAAATTGACTCATGTATTCCACAAGAGACTTGTCCTCTTAGTGCACGTTCTATTCAAGATGTTTATGGCACTAGAACTCTCCTTATGATCAGTGACTCTGATAGATATCCAGACAATATATTAGACTTATTGAGAGAGTTGGATATACAAGGTGATAGAACCATAGATAGTGGGCTTCATAGGAAATCTAAGTTCACTCCCCTATTACCCACAGGTAATAATATAGATTTTTTTTACCAAGTGGAACTATGGGATTTGGACAAATGGGCTTATAAATGTTCTGCCGAGGGTAGAGAACATGTGAAGGGCAATCTGACTATTGCAGATAATAAAGTGTTACATGCACTTAGAGATGATGAGCATATTGGGCCCGATTCACAGAACTAACTTAAGACAAAATGCTAAACTTACTACCATTTTGGTATTCACAGAAGGCTCTTACTCATGTTGGTATTCACAGAAGGCACTTACTCATTTTGGTATTCACAGAAGGCACTTACTTACTCATTTTGAGTAACTTACTCATTTTGAGTAACTTACTCATTTTGGTATTCACAGAAGGCGCTTACTCATTGATGAGTAAGTGCCTTCTGTGAATACCAAAATGAGTAAGTGCCTTCTGTGAATACCAAAATGAGTAAGTGCCTTCTGTGAATACCAAAATGGTAGTAAGTCTAGGATTTTGTCTTAAGTTAGTTCTGTGAATCGGGCCCATTGTAATTAAAGAGGCAGACAAGGGGTAATGTTGTGGTTCTTAATAGGCAAGACTATGATAATGACATTTTACAACAATTATCTGATGATACAAAAAAGTGCTTGAAATTGAGTAACAACCCCATTAACCCCTTCGCTGCTAGGCCTTTCCCCCCCCCTGTGCTAAGCCTTTTTTTGGCTATTTGGGGTAGTTTGCGCTTAGGCCCCTGTAACTTATTGACCACATAAGGTATCCACGCCAAATTTGCGTCCTTTTCTTCCAACATCATGGGAATTCTAAAGGTACCAGGCTTTGTGGATTCCCCTGGAGGGGGCCCAGAAATTAGCCGAAATACAGCTACATTTTGGGGGTTTTGGGAAAAATGGGAAAAAAGTGCTGCAAATGAAGGCGTCTGGTTTTTTCCCTGCAAATGGTATCAACAAAGAGTTTGTGGGGCTGAAATCACCATTTTCCCAGCTTTCAGGGACTGACAGACTTTTGTCAGAAAACCAACATTTTTTACACAGTTTTGGCATTTTACTGGGACATAGCCTATTTTTGCTATTTTTTGTGCTTTCAACCTTCTTCCAGTTAATGGTAGAAATGGGTATGAAAGCAATAATGGATCCTGGAAAGCTATACATTCTAGAAAAGTAGACAAAATTCTGAATTCAGCAAGGGGTCATGTGTGTGGATCCTTCAAGGTTTCTTTATAGTAATTAATAGTTGAAATAGGAAAAATTGAAAATGCTTTGAAAAAAACATCCATTTGTGCCAACGTTTTCACCTGTAACTTCTTCTAATTATGACAGATGTTTGAAAGCAATATACCGTTACATCTGCTGGCCCTTTCTGGTTGTGGGGATATATAGGACTTGTAGGTTCACCAAGAACCCGACGGATCCAGAGCCAATTACTGAGCAGCGAGTTGCAATGGTTTTTTATTATGTATTGCGTATATAGCAATTCATTTGAGAAAATATATACAGTGAAAAATCGGGATGAAAGACACCTATGTATTTCTGAAATTGGAACAAAATATAGAGCTTAGAAACAGTAGGTATTTGCACATTTCTGAAATTGTGAGTGCCCACACTAGCATGAGAATTACAGGACATTTTTCAAAGTGACTTCTTTTTTACACATTGTCTTTCATTTGGAAGGCAGAAATCCATCGAAAGTCAATAGGTAAAAACAGTTGCTCTACAATTTTGTGTTACCCTAAGTCTCCCGATAAAAATGGTACCTCACTTGTGTGGGTAGGCCTAGTGCCCGCGACAGGAAACGGCCCAAAACGCAACTTGCACACACCACATTTTCACAGTGAAAACCAACCCTTATTTTGCAAAGTGCCTAGCTGTAGATTTTGAACCCTAGCTCTGCCGGCACCTAGGGAAACCTAGCAAACCTATACATTTTTGAAAACTAGACATCGAGGGGAATCCAGGATGGGGTGACTTGTCTGGCTCTCACCAGGTTCTGTTACCCAGAATCCCTTGCAAACCTCAAACTTTGTAAAAATAAACACATTTTCCTCACATTTCTGTGGTGGAAAGTTCTGGAATCTGCGTGGATCCACAAAATTCCACCCACCCTGCATTCCCCAAAGTCTTCCGAGAACAATGGTACCTCACTTGTGTGGGTAGGCCTAGTGGCCGCGACAGGAAACGGCCCAAAACGCAACGTGGACACACCACATTTTCACAGTGAAAACTGACCCTTTTTTTTGCAAAGTGCCTAGCTGTAGATTTCGAACTCTAGCTCTGCCGGCACCTAGGGAAACCTAGCAAACCTATACACTTTTGAAAACTAGACACCTAGGGGAATCCAGGATGGGGTGACTTGACTGGCTCTCACCAGGTTCTGTTACCCAGAATCCCTTGCAAATCTCAAACTTTGTAAAAAAAAACACATTTTCCTCACATTTCTGTGGTGGAAAGTTCTGGAATCTGCGTGGATCCACAAAATTCCACCCACCCCGCATTCCCCAAAGTCTTCCAAGAAAAATGGTACCTCACTTGTGTGGGTAGGCCTAGTGGCCGCGACAGGAAACGGCCCAAAACACAACGTGGACACACCACATTTTCACAGTGAAAACCGACCCTTTTCTTGCAAAGTGCCTAGCTGTAGATTTTGAACCCTAGCTCTGCCGGTACCTAGGGAAACCTAGCAAACCTATACATTTTTGAAAACTAGACACCTAGGGGAATCCAGGATGGGGTGACTTGACTGGCTCTCACCAGGTTCTGTTACCCAGAATGCCTTGCAAACCTCAAACTTTGTAAAAGAAAACACATTTTCCTCACATTTCTGTGATGGAAAGTTCTGGAATCTGCATGGATCCACAAAATTCCACCCACCCCGCATTCCTCAAAGTCTACTGAGAAAAATGGTACCTCACTTGTGTGGGTAGGCCTAGTGCCCGTGACAGGAAACGGCCCAAAACGCAACGTGGACACCACATTTTCACAGTGAAAACCGACCCTTTTTTTGCAAAGGGCCTAGCTGTAGATTTTGAACCCTAGCTCTGCCGGCACCTAGGGAAACCTAGCAAACCTATACATGTTTGAAAACTAGACACCTAGGGGAATCCAGGATGGGAAGACTTGACTGGCTCTCACCAGGTTCTGTTACCCAGAATCCCTTGCAAACCTCATACTTTGTCAAACAAATCACATTTTCCTCACATTTCTGTGGTGGAAAGTTCTGGAATCTGCGTGGATCCACAAAATTCCACCCACCCTGCATTCCCCAAAGTCTTTCGAGAAACATGGTACCTCACTTGTGTGGGTAGGCCTAGTGGCCGTGACAGGAAACGGCCCAAAACGCAACGTGAACTCACCACATTTTCACAGTGAAAACTGACCCTTTTTTTTGCAAACTTCCTAGCTGTAGATTTTGAACCCTAGCTCTGCCGGCACCTAGGGAAACCTAGCAAACCTATACATTTTTGAAAACTAGACACCCGGGGAAATCCAGGATGGGGTGACATGACTGGCTCTCTCCAGGTTCTGTTACCCAGAATCCCTTGCAAACCTCAAACTTTGTAAAAAAGAAACACATTTTCCTCACTTTTCTGTGGTGGAAAGTTCTGGAATCTGTGTGGATCCACAAAATTCCATCCTCCCTGCATTCCCCAACGTCTTCCGAGAAAAATGGTACCTCACTTGTGTGGGTAGGCCTAGTGGCTGCGACAGGAAACGGACCAAAACGCAACGTGGACACACCACATTTTCACAGTGAAAACTGACCCTTTTTTTGCAAAGTGCCTAGCTGTAGATTTTGAACCCTAGCTCTGCCGGCACCTAGGGAAACCTAGCAAACCTATACATTTTTAAAAACTAGACACCCAGGGGAATCCAGGATGGGGTGACTTGTCTGGCTCTCACCAGATTCTGTTACCCAGAATCCCTTGCAAACCTCTAACTTTGAAAAAAAAACCACATATACCCCATATTTCTGTGGTGGAAAGTTCTGGAATCTGCGTGGATCCACAAATTTCCTACAACCCAGCGTTCCCCCAGGTCTCCCGATAAAAATGGTACCTCACTCGTGTGGGTGGGTCAAGTACCCACGACAGGCAAGGGCCCAAAATCTATTGAGGGGACATCAAAATTACCTATCACAAAACAACCTGGTTTTGCAAGGGGCGTCCCCTGGGTTTTTGGCCCCGGGCTCGGTGGCTATCTTGGGAAACCTACCAAACCCACACATTTCTGGAAACTAGACACCCGGGGGAGTCCAGCGAGGTATGGCTTGCATGGGTCCCCCAACGTTTTCCTACCCAGAATCCCCTGCAAACTTCAAATTTAGCTGAAAAAATCACTTTTTTCTCAAATTTCTGTGTGGGAAAGTTCTGGAATCAGCGTGGATCCACAAATTTCCTACCACCCAGCGTTCCCCTAGGTCTCCCGATAAAAATGGTACCTCACTCGCGTGGGTGGGTCAAGTACCCATGACAGGCAAGGGCCCAAAACGTATTGAGGAGACATCAAATTGACCTATCACAAACCTGGTTTTGCAAGGGGAGTCACCTGGGTTTTTGGCCCCGATTCGGCGGCCATCTTGGGAAACTACCAAACCCACACATTTCTGAAAACTAGACAATCCTGGAATGACCATCATTGATAACCTTTCAGACAGTCAGCCTACCTCAGTCTCGTCAAGCTATCAGGTTGCCCCGACGACCCCTGCCCCTCCAATTTACTCCATACAGTTGTTGATTGTGTAAATCCTGTTATGAATGCAATCCTAAACTCCTCACTAGACAAGGCTATAGTTATTATTATAACAATATTTAACATCTACATGGCTCCTTTGATCTTGCTGTTAATGTCTTTTGGTATTGAGACCACATCCTATGCTGACGACACTCAACTAATCCTGTCGTTGGAGAAAGACACTATTTGTTCCGAGATCAATTTTAAGAACTATTTAACCAAAGTCATTCGCTGGATGCACACCAGTCATCTAAAGATCAACACTGGCAAAACCTAAATAATACTTTTTGGAAAGTCCAATGCTTTTCATCCGGTCTTATGGTGGCCTAATGAAACCCCTCAACCACCTCCTCCGGTCAGGATTGTGAAGAACCTAGGTGTAAAATTTGATGACCTTTTCACCCACAAGTTATGGCCATAGCTGGAACTTGTTTCAGTCTCATAAAAGCTTTGAAAAAATTCTTTGAATACCTTCCGCTATCAGGCAGAAAAACTGTAGCATCGGCCCTGATAACCTCTAGGCTGGACCACTGCAATAGTCTATATGTAGGCGCCTGTAAACAAATCTTACAGAAACTTCAGGTGGTGCAACATGCGGTGGCCAGACTAGTATTGAAACTCCCTCGTCACTCCTCGGCATCAGCAGCTCTGAAAGTACTTCATTGGCTGCCAGTCCATAAAAGGGTCCTTTTTCAAATTCTCTGACTTATCTTTAGAGCCTTCAGAGGACTAGGACCAAAATACTTAGGGCCCGATTCTGATGCGGTTTGGAAAGCTTCCTGACCGAATGGGTTTGGGAATGGTTTCCAACCGAATCGGATCGGGAGAGTCCAACCGACCGAGTACGATGCATCCGTATACTTCCAGATACGATTTGGTTGTCCTCCCATTGACTTCAATGGGAGTTTTTGTTCCAACCGAATGCCTAGGCTCCCATTGAAGAAAGATGTGGCTGGGGAAAATCGGGCACCCTGTGGTGGGCACCCCCTGGTGCCTGCCACACTGTGCATGGCTGATAAGGGTAGACCCATGGGTACCCCCACGTACCTGATTGGAAAGGCTCCAGGTGCAGGGGGCCCACTAAGGGCCCCCAAAGTCTGATTCCGACTGCCGATTCGAGTCGGACGGCACAATTCGGAAAGGCTGTCCAAATCCAGCATCGTACTCAGTCGTTTGGAAATGCAGCCCGTAGAGACGTACGGCTTGGTCATTCCCAATGCTGTCGGATTTGGATTGGGATATTCCTAACGCCTAACTTGCATCGTCCTCGGTCGGTTGGAAACCTTTCCCAGTCGGTTGGAAAGACACATTCCCGATCCAATTTGGACGGAGCAAATGCCATTAGGAGGCCTTCCTAACCGCATCAGAATCAGGCCCTATATATGCAGAATCACCCCCCCATAGGACGACACGCCCTCTCTGGTCCTCACAAGCTGACCTGCTTAAACCTTACAAGCACAAACTAAAGACCCTAGGAGGAAAATCTTTCACAGTCTTGGGCACTAGGGCCTGGAACCAGCTTCCCAGACAGTTAAGATTCACAGACTCAGAAAGGATCTTTAAACGGCAGCTCAAGACCTGACTTTATAGACTCCACAATGCCTTGTGCTACTCACTTATTCTCTGACTCATCGTTCTCCCCCAAGACTGATCAAGTTAGACTGAGGTGATACTGCCTGTTAGACCTGGCATCCTTGGCGTGGGTCTCCCTTCCATTTTTTCGTAATGCCTCCACTGTTGCCGATATGTTTTTGCTGGACTAGATGCTCATGGGCACTTTGCCGCTGCTAACCAGTGCCAAAGTGCAAGTGCTCCCTATCGTTAATTGATATATGTATTAGTGACTCCATGATTGGATGATTGGTTTACTTGTCAGTCCCTAGTACAGTGCACTCAGTGTGCCCAGGGCTTGTAAATCCAATGCCGCTGGTGGGCTTGCAGCACTGGTTGTGCCACCCACAGAAGCGGCTTATAAAATGGGTCTCAGGCCTGCCATCGCAGAGCCTGTGTGCAGCCTAGGGCTGCCATGTCGACTTGGTGAGTACACCCACTTACCAGTCCCTAAACCTTCCCCTTACTGCATGTTGGTCACCCCTAAAGTAGGCCCTAGGGCAAGGTGCATTGTAAGTATAAGGTAGGACATGCCCTGGTGTGTGTGGCATGTCCTAATAGTGAATTACAGCCATTTTCGATTTTCACTATTGCAAGGCTACCTGCTCCCCATAGGCCAGAATGGGCAGACTGACTATTACACCTTATAATCAGAACTGACCCCGGGAACATGGTAGAAAAACGAATTTAGTATGTCTGAACTCAGGATGATAAAATGCATCTTTTAGTGAAGTTGGTTTTAACATTCTGTGTTTGAAAATACCACTTTTAGAAAGTGGGTATTTTCTTGCCTAACTATCCAAGCCTGCCTCTGCTAGGTTGTGTATTCCTTGTCTGGAGATTGAGTGACAGGGGCTGGGGGTGGCTACAGGAGACAGGGTGAGTCAGCCCAGGGCTGAATAGAAAGATCTGCATCCAGAGTGGAGGGAGGAGTTGCACCTGGGTCTGAATAGGGCTGTGCCTGCCTTCCACAATGCTGGCTCCACCTCCTGCCGGGCGGCTGAGCACTCTGCCCCACATTCTGAAAGGAAAGCAGGAGTCAGAAAAACAAAGTGCTCCAGGACTGACCAGAACTGGTTTTGGACTAGGCAGAGGCCTCTCTGCCTCCAGAGAACAAAGAGAATCAGGGTATAAGAGGGGCACCCAGACCCCAGGAAGATTAGATCACTTTTGGGAACAAGAAGAAACCTTTGCTGAGGAGCGGAACCAAAAAGAAACTGAGGAGAGAATATCCCTAAGCTGAAAGTGCTGCTTGGGGGATTGGCCTGCAGTGGTTTGCCTGACTGCCAAAGAAAGGAGAAAGGAACTTTTGCTTTGCTGTGACTTTCATCAACTTGTGAAGGATCTCCAAGGGCTTGGAAGAGAGCTTGCCCCCTGACCGAAGTCCCAGGACCATTGGACTTCACCCCTTTGTGAATTGCTGCTGGAAACTCTGTTTCAGTGGCTGCAGAGGTAGGGAGCTGTGACCGACTCTCACGACCGACTCGGTGTCCTGTAAGCACCGCATCGAAGCACCGTCTCGCCCTGCAACGCACGGCCCTGGTCTCACCGACTCCGTCAACGAGCCGCTGCCTGCACCGCATCGAGGGACAACGCGTCCTGCAACGCTTCGCTACGCCGAATCGAACTGGTCCGACCGACACGGTCACTGCTGCTGAGTTCGAGTCCTGTGACCGCACCGGAGTTGGGCACCGCTCGCACGCTTTGCGACGCACCGCCCGACTCGCACCGCTGTCCGGACTGATCGACGCCAGCTCCTGAATCCGGCTCCGTCGCCGCACCGCAACCTGCCAGCACCGCATCGAAGCACCGTCTCGCCCTGCAACGCACGGCCCTGGTCTCACCGACTCCGTCTCGACGACGTCAACGAGCCGCTGCCTGCACCGCATCGAGGGACAACGTGTCCTGCAACGCTTCCATTTCTGCATCGCGACCGCGACGAACAGCCATCCGGCTCGCACGCCCGTGCCTGCCGCTTCAAGTAAAAGGTACTGTGACCGAGTCTGTCTACGCTGTGTTGGCCCGTCTCGACGCGGTCAGCTGGATTTGTTAGACTCTGTTTGTTCTCGACATCGCCGTAGCCGGAGGAGGCTACCGACTCGCACAGAACCTTGAATTAAGCCTTTTTGATCAGAACTAAGCACTCTTGACAGTATTGTGGATTATTTTTGTCGTTTATGGTCTTGTGATAAATCTATATAAAGTATACCTATTTTTATAAATATATAACCTGTGTGGTGTCCATTTGTAGTGTTGTCACTTGATTACTGTATGTGTTCACAAATGCTTTACACACTGCCTCTGAACTAAGCCTGTCTGCTCGTGCCAAGCTACCAAGAGGGTGAGCAGGGGTTATTTCGGGAGTGTACCTACTTTCCCTGACTAGACGCAAGGGTCCCTATTTGGACAAAGGTACCTACCTCTGCCAACTAGAGACCCCCAAATCTAACATTGGTGGTCAGCGGTGGGATTCTGGACTTGCATTTGTGACTCATGTACAGTGATTGGTGAACACTACTTAGTGAGTGCAGACCAAAACGCAACCACATACTTCTATAGCATTTTTTCTGGGATTTCCTATTTTTGCAAATGCCAAGTTCAGTCACTATGGAGAAACCAGCATCAGTAGCCTCTGTTGAGTGTGATTGGGAAGAAGAGAGGCTAGAATGCTACACCCTTAAGCAGCTCAGGCAATTCTGCAAAAAGTTTAAAGTGTCCATGACCGGGCTCTCCAGGAAGGAGGACCTCCAAAAGGCGCTGAGGGCCTGGGTCGAATCAAGGAGTGCCCCTGTGGAGGGGGCTGAGAATGCAGAAGGGCAGCTGGAGGGGCTATTGGGTCTAGGGGCTAGAAGACCACCTTCCCCAGTAGGTAGCAGTGTTTCTGCCAGAGGACTGTCTCCAGAGGAGTTGGAGGACAGGAAGGAGAGTAGGATGCACGAAATGCAGATGACCAAGCTCAAGCTGAATGGGCAGTTAGAATTCGAAATGCAAACTAGGAAATTGGCCCTAGAGGAAAAGAAAATGCAGTTTGAACATGAGAAAGTTTTGAGGGAGTTGGAATTGAAGGCCAAGAGCTTAGAGATTACTCCCTCTGGTGGCAGTGTACCGCCTGTGCCTGTTGAAGCTAGGGTGTATATTCCAAAAGATGTGGTTAAGGAATTTTTTAAAATGATGACATTGGGCAGTGGTACAAAGCCTATGAGGTAGCCATGTCTTCCCACCGGGTCCCTGAGAAGGATTGGGGAGCGGGGTTGTGGGGACGGTTCCTCAGTGAAGGGCGGGATACCTTGTTAGATTTGCCCTCTGAAGTCTATAATTCGTACAGCCACATGAAGGATGCCTTAATGACTAGGTATGGTTTGACCCCTGAGCTTTATAGGCAAAGGTTCAGGAACTGTAGTAAGATTGAAAGCAGTACCTGGGTTGAATATGTGACCTTCTTTTGCAGAGCCTTGGATGGTTGGGTAAAGGGTAGCAAAGCGACTGATTTTCAGGCGCTCTTTGATTTGATTGTCTGGGAGCACTTGTCCGGTAATTGTTTTCCTGAGCTACGCCAGCACCTGATTGATAGTAAGCTGACTAACCCTAGGCAGCTTGCTGAGGAGGCGGACCGCTGGGTGAGTACCCGGGTCCACAAGGGTCACGTGGGAGACTCCGCCAAGGGTGGGCAGGGTCCCCAGCAGAAGAGTGGGGGACAAGGGTAAACAGAAGGAGTTCCATAAAGGGCCCCAAAGTAAACCCCAAGGGAACCAAGGGAAAGGTTCCCAGCCTCCCCCTGAGAAGAAGCCAGTGGCCCTGACAGGCCCCCTGTTCACCAGGGACCGCTGGTATGTTACAAGTGTGGCGCCCCTGGCCACAAGGCAAACGATCCTCATTGCCCTTTGCATGGAAAACCAGCACCCACCAGTGCAGTCCCCCGGCAGTTGGCTAGTGTAGCCCTGGGGGAGGAGTTGGGTGCCCAAGGTGGGGGATCCCACAGTGTTTTCCCTTGTCTCATTAGGAGACTCTGAGATGGTCCCTAGGACCCCGCTGCCTGAGAACACTAAGAAATACAGGCAGTGGGTGACCATCAATGGCCATAGGGTGGAGGCTCTGAGAGACACAGGAGCCAGTGTGACAGCTGTCAAGTGTCACCTGGTGTCTAAAGAGCAGGTTATCCCTGATGCATTCTATCCGGTTGTTGCCGCTGACAACACAGAGAGTCACTGCAAGGTGGCTCAGGTTCCCTTTGAGTGGGGGGGTCTCGGGTACTCTTCAAGTAGCTGTGAGGCCAGCCATGCCTGTTGACTGTTTGTTAGGGAACGATTTGGAGAGCTCACCTTGGGCTAAGGTGGAGCGGAGTGCGCATTTAGAAATGTTGGGCTTGCCTGATTGGGCATGTGTGACCACCCGGTCAATGGCAGCTAAAGGTGTTCAAGAGGACCTGGAGCCTGAGAGGGAGGCCCAGGTGCCTGCCGGAGAGAGAGGAGGCAGGGGCGCGGAAAACCGGCCCCCGAAGTTCCCACGGTCCAGGAGGAGGCAGACCCTGAGGGGGATGCCCTGGAGCCTACAGGGGAACAGGTAGCTGAACTGGGGGACCTACCTGAGCTGACCCATTGGCAGCAAGAAGGAGGACCCTCCAGGGAAGAGTTCTGCAAGGAGCAGAACACATGCCCTTCTCTCGTGGGTCTGAGGCAACAGGCCACAGACCAGGCAGCAGGTGATCAGTCTGGATCACATTGGGTTTACTGGGAGAATGGTCTCCTGTATTCAGAGCCTAAGGTTGCTGAGCCTGGGTCAGCCCGTGTGCTGGTGGTACCCCAGCGCTTCAGAGCCTTCCTACTGGGGTTGGCTCATGATGTACCGTTAGCGGGACATCTGGGGCAGGACAAGACCTTTGACAGGCTTGTTACCCATTTCTATTGGCCCCAGATGCGCAGGAGTGCCGCCACTCACTGCAGGACATGCCAGACTTGCCAGGCAAGTGGAAAGAGTGGGAGGAAGCACAAGGCTCCTCTCCAGCCATTCCCTGTGGTCAGCACCCCCTTTGAACGGGTGGGTATTGATATTGTGGGGCCACTGGACCCCAAGACAGCCATGGGCAACAGGTTTATCCTGGTCTTGGTGGACCATGCCACCCGGTACCCTGAAGCCATCCCTCTGAGGACAGTGACGGCCCCCGTGGTGGGACGGGCACTGATGGGAATTTTCTCACGTGTAGGATTCCCTCAAGAGGTGGTGTCTGACAGAGGTACCAACTTCGTGTCCAAGTACATGAAGTCCCTGTGGCAGGAGTGCGGTGTAACTTACAAGTTCACCACTCCTTACCACCCTCAAGGAAATGGTCTGGTTGAGAGATTCAACCGGACCCTCAAGGGCATGATTATGGGTCTGGAAGAACCCATGAGGCGTAAATGGGATGTCCTCTTACCATGCCTGTTGTTTGCATACCGGGAGGTGCCACAGAAGTCTCTAGGGTTCAGCCCCTTTGAGCTCCTCTATGGACACCCGGTGCGAGGACCTCTGAGTTTGGTCAAGGAAGGCTGGGAGCAATCTCCCAGGAAACCTCCCCAGGATGTATACAGTTACATGCTGGCCTTCAGGAACCAGACTAGGCGTTTCAGAGAGCTTGCTGAGGCAAATCTGGAAGCCAGCCAGGAGGAGATGAAGCGGTGGTACGACCAGAATGCCACTCTGGTAGAGCTTCAGCCTGGTCAGAAAGTGTGGGTCATGGCCCCTGTGGAGCCCTGTGCGCTCCAGGACAGGTGGACTGGCCCTTTTACGGTGGTGGAGCGCAAGAGTCCGGTTACCTATTTGGTGGACTTGCAGTCTCCCAGGAACCCCTTGCGGGTCCTACATGTGAACCGCCTGAAGCCCCACTTGGAGAGGTCCCAAGTGGGCATGCTCTTAGCTACAGATGATGGAATGGAGGAGGAGACCGAGCCTCTTCCTGACCTCCTGTCAGCCCGAGAGCAAGATGGATCAGTGGAGGGAGTAAACCTCTCTACCTCCCTGACACCTGAGCAGCAGGGTGACTGTCGCCAATTGTTGGGACAGTTCCCTGACCTGTTCTCCCTGGTTCCCAGTGTCACTCATTGGTGCGTCCATGATGTGGACACTGGGGACAGTCTTCCTGTGAAGCACAAGGCTTACATGGTGACTGACAGGGTCAGAGCCTGCATCAAGGAGGAGGTCTCCAAGATGTTTGCGCTAGGGGTGATTGAGTCCTCTAACAGCCCTTGGGCCAGCCCCGTGGTCTTGGTTCCAAAGGCTGCCGCGCCTGGTGCCACACCAGAACTCCGGTTCTGTGTGGACTACAGGGGACTCAATTCCGTCACCAGGACTGACGCCCACCCCATCCCCAGAGCTGATGAGCTCATAGATCGGTTAGGGGCTGCGCGGTACCTCAGCACGTTTGACTTAACGTCTGGGTACTGGCAGATCGCCTTGACTGATGGGGCAAAGAGAGGTCAGCATTCTCCACACCAGATGGGCACTACCAGTTCCGGGTGATGCCCTTTGGGATGAAGAATGCCCCTGCCACCTTTCAGAGGTTGGTCAACCAGGTGTTGGTTGGACTGGAGGATTTCAGTGCCGCCTACCTGGATGACATCGCAGTGTTCAGTGCCAGTTGGGAGGAACATCTGCGTCACCTCTGGGAAGTGTTGATGGCTCTGCGGAGGGCAGGCCTCACAATCAAGGCGAGTAAGTGCCAGATTGGGCAGGGTTCTGTGGTGTACTTGGGACACCAGGTTGGGAGCGGCCAGGTGGCGCCCCTCCAACCGAAAATTGATACCATTCTGGCTTGGGAGCCCCCAAGACCCAGACAGAGGTGAGAGCCTTCCTAGGACTCACCGGGTATTACCGGAGATTCGTCAAGGGGTATGGCAGCATTGTTGCCCCCTTGACAGAGCTGACTTCCAAGAAGCAGCCCAGGAAAGTGATTTGGACTGACGCCTGTCAAAAAGCTTTTGACACCTTGAAGACTGCCATGTGCACGGCGCCTGTGCTCCAGGCACCCAACTTCTCCAATGAGTTCATTGTTCAGACGGACGCTTCAGAGCATGGTGTAGGGGCTGTTCTATCACAGATCAATGAGGAGGGCCTAGACCAACCTGTAGCCTTCCTCAGTAGGAGGTTACTTCCCGGGAACAGAGATGGAGTGCTATCGAGCGCGAGGCATTTGCTGTGGTCTGGGCACTGAAGAAGCTGAGACCATACCTGTTTGGGACTCACTTCCGGGTTCAGACAGACCACAGGCCCCTCAGATGGTTGATGCAGATGAGGGGTGAGAATCCAAAGCTGTTGAGGTGGTCCATTTCCCTACAGGGGATGGACTTTACGGTGGAACACCGCCCTGGTACAGAACACGCCAATGCTGATGGTCTGTCCAGATTTTTTCGCCTTAGCGATGAGAACTCCCTAGGGGTAGGATAGTTCTCCCCACATTTCAGCTGGAGGGGACACGTGTTAGACCTGGCATCCTTGGCGTGGGTCTCCCGTCCATTTTTTCGTAATGCCTCCACTGTTGCCGATATGTTTTTGCTGGACTAGATGCTCATGGGCACTTTGCCGCTGCTAACCAGTGCCAAAGTGCAAGTGCTCCCTATCGTTAATTGATATATGTATTAGTGACTCCATGATTGGATGATTGGTTTACTTGTCAGTCCCTAGTACAGTGCACTCAGTGTGCCCAGGGCTTGTAAATCCAATGCCGCTGGTGGGCTTGCAGCACTGGTTGTGCCACCCACAGAAGCGGCTTATAAAATGGGTCTCAGGCCTGCCATCGCAGAGCCTGTGTGCAGCCTAGGGCTGCCATGTCGACTTGGTGAGTACACCCACTTACCAGTCCCTAAACCTTCCCTTTACTGCATGTTGGTCACCCCTAAAGTAGGCCCTAGGGCAAGGTGCATTGTAAGTATAAGGTAGGACATGCCCTGGTGTGTGTGGCATGTCCTAATAGTGAATTACAGCCATTTTCGATTTTCACTATTGCAAGGCTACCTGCTCCCCATAGGCCAGAATGGGCAGACTGACTATTACACCTTATAATCAGAACTGACCCCGGGAACATGGTAGAAAAACGAATTTAGTATGTCTGAACTCAGGATGATAAAATGCATCTTTTAGTGAAGTTGGTTTTAACATTCTGTGTTTGAAAATACCACTTTTAGAAAGTGGGTATTTTCTTGCCTAACTATCCAAGCCTGCCTCTGCTAGGTTGTGTATTCCTTGTCTGGAGATTGAGTGACAGGGGCTGGGGGTGGCTACAGGAGACAGGGTGAGTCAGCCCAGGGCTGAATAGAAAGATCTGCATCCAGAGTGGAGGGAGGAGTTGCACCTGGGTCTGAATAGGGCTGTGCCTGCCTTCCACAATGCTGGCTCCACCTCCTGCCGGGCGGCTGAGCACTCTGCCCCACATTCTGAAAGGAAAGAAGGAGTCAGAAAAACATAGTGCTCCAGGACTGACCAGAACTGGTTTTGGACTAGGCAGAGGCCTCTCTGCCTCCAGAGAACAAAGAGAATCAGGGTATAAGAGGGGCACCCAGACCCCAGGAAGATTAGATCACTTTTGGGAACAAGAAGAAACCTTTGCTGAGGAGCGGAACCAAAAAGAAACTGAGGAGAGACTATCCCTAAGCTGAAAGTGCTGCTTGGGGGATTGGCCTGCAGTGGTTTGCCTGACTGCCAAAGAAAGGAGAAAGGAACTTTTGCTTTGCTGTGACTTTCATCAACTTGTGAAGGATCTCCAAGGGCTTGGAAGAGAGCTTGCCCCCTGACCGAAGTCCCAGGACCATTGGACTTCACCCCCTTTGTGAATTGCTGCTGGAAACTCTGTTTCAGTGGCTGCAGAGGTAGGGAGCTGTGACCGACTCTCACGACCGACTCGGTGTCCTGTAAGCACCGCATCGAAGCACCGTCTCGCCCTGCAACGCACGGCCCTGGTCTCACCGACTCCGTCAACGAGCCGCTGCCTGCACCGCATCGAGGGACAACGCGTCCTGCAACGCTTCGCTACGCCGAATCGAACTGGTCCGACCGACACGGTCACTGCTGCTGAGTTCGAGTCCTGTGACCGCACCGGAGTTGGGCACCGCTCGCACGCTTTGCGACGCACCGCCCGACTCGCACCGCTGTCCGGACTGATCGACGCCAGCTCCTGAATCCGGCTCCGTCGCCGCACCGCAACCTGCCAGCACCGCATCAAAGCACCGTCTCGCCCTGCAACGCACGGCCCTGGTCTCACCGACTCCGTCTCGACGACGTCAACGAGCCGCTGCCTGCACCGCATCGAGGGACAACGCGTCCTGCAACGCTTCCATTTCTGCATCGCGACCGCGACGAACAGCCATCCGGCTCGCACGCCCGTGCCTGCCGCTTCAAGTAAAAGGTACTGTGACCGAGTCTGTCTACGCTGTGTTGGCCCGTCTCGACGCGGTCAGCTGGATTTGTTAGACTCTGTTTGTTCTCGACATCG
The DNA here is from genome assembly GCA_963921515.1 of Calotriton arnoldi. NCBI lineage: Eukaryota > Metazoa > Chordata > Amphibia > Caudata > Salamandridae > Calotriton > Calotriton arnoldi. Next base: position 1,946,144 of record CAWUFW010002784.1, read on the forward strand.
CCGTAGCCGGAGGAGGCTACCGACTCGCACAGAACCTTGAATTAAGCCTTTTTGATCAGAACTAAGCACTCTTGACAGTATTGTGGATTATTTTTGTCGTTTATGGTCTTGTGATAAATCTATATAAAGTATACCTATTTTTATAAATATATAACCTGTGTGGTGTCCATTTGTAGTGTTGTCACTTGATTACTGTATGTGTTCACAAATGCTTTACACACTGCCTCTGAACTAAGCCTGTCTGCTCGTGCCAAGCTACCAAGAGGGTGAGCAGGGGTTATTTCGGGAGTGTACCTACTTTCCCTGACTAGACGCAAGGGTCCCTATTTGGACAAAGGTACCTACCTCTGCCAACTAGAGACCCCCAAATCTAACACTGCCACATTCACTTTTTCTGCTTAGCTCAAGGATGCTCCTCTGGGAGTGGCAGTTGCACTTTAGAAATGCAATACTCATGCTCATACTCATGTAGGCGGCAACTTGGTTGTGCAGGAACTTGTAGGTGTGGGCAACATCTTGAATTGGCATCTCCTCTGCTAGCTTACTGTCGAATATTATGCCGAGGTTTCTTGCATGATCAGTCAGTGTGGGTGAGGGTCCTTGTTCCGCTGGCCACTACAAGTCATTCCATGGGGAGGGGTTGTTGCCAAAGATCAGCACTTCCGTTTTGTCCATGTTGAGTTTCAGGCAGTTGTTTTTATCCAGTCAACGATGCTTGTCATACATCTGTTGAAGTCGGCCCTTGTGTTGGTGGGACTTCTGAGAGCAAGAGGATGAGCTGGATGTCATCTGTGTTGGATATGATGTTTAATCCGTGGGTTCTCATGATGTTGGCCAGGGGGGTCATGCAGGTGTTGAAGGAAGTGGGGCTGTGAAATGAGCCCTGAGGAAGGCCACAGATGATATCGTTGGGCTCGGAAGTGAACGGTGGAAGACAGACTCACTGGGTTCTTCTGGTAAGGAAGGAGGCGATCCACTTGAATGCATTTCCTTGTATTCTGATGTGGTGTAGCCTCTTGATCAGGGTGTGATGGGATACGGCGTTAAATGCTGATGCAAGGTCAAGGAGGATCAGAGCCGCCGTTTCTCCTTGGTCGAGGTGGGTTCTGATGTTGTCGGTGGTTACAATCAAGGTGGTTTCGGTGCCATGGTTGGAGCAGAATCCGGACTGGGAGGTGTTGAGAAGATTTTTGTTCTCAAAGTGTTGTGTGAGTTGGCAATTGATGCCTTTTACAGGAATTTGGTGGGAAAGGGGGGCAGGGAGATGGGCTGGTAGTTTTTGAGGGCATTGGGGTCGGCAGTATGTTTCTTGAGAAGAGGTTTCACTTCTGCGTGTTTCCATCCTTTGGGGAAAGTGGCCGAGAAGACACTAACTTGCAATAGTTAATTGTCAATTGTAACTAACATTAAAATAAGACTCTTGCAGTAAAAAGACAAAGGGTAGTCCTTGATCGGACTAATGATTAATGTATAAGGGAATGATTTATTTGGCCTATGGAATTGCATAATGTTTGAGATAAATATGACTTCTGAGTATATGACCTGTGTCAATAATTACGAACTGTGAATGTGAGATATTTAATTTTTATTTATAATTTTAATGATGAACTCAGTTGAACTGACACAGGTATTCTTATTTGAGATTGATAAATATTTTTTTACTTTTAGATATGTTTCCCCCCCACCCCTTTTTAGGTCGAGCCTAGCGTTGCAGCGTGTGCGCTGCTCGCTTTGCGAGGCATGCAATATTCAGTATAGCGTGGAAGCTTCGTGGAAGCTCCACCCACGCTCCGCCCATCTTTTTCATTGGCTTAGGTCCTAAATGCTGCCTTCCGATTGGTTTTAGGCTTGTGAGTCCCTCCTCATGAAGGCCATGTCGTCATTTCTATCCTTCCATGGCTACTGGCCCCTTTACTCCGAACACTATTTTCTTCCCTGTCTCCCCCCCGCCCCCTCCCGCAGTCCGTGACTTCTCGGCCCCCCTCCCACCCTCTCCACTCCCGTTCATGCCTTCTCGCCCCCGCACTCCTGTTTCCAATGCAATAGGTCTAGCGTATATGCGAGTCCTATTGCATTGCAAATGCTTGTTTACTCAGCGGCCCCTCTGAGCTCACTTCTACCATTTTGCAAATGCTATTTTGCACGCCGCGCGCGTAAGGAATAAAAAGCGTGCGCCTTTTATCGGGCACTCTCAACAGGTCTGCTTCCTATGTTGGAAACAAGGGGATATCATACGGTGAGAGAGCGCCCTGGTCAGTGAAGAGGCGGGGGCTTCTTTAGCGCTTAGAAAAATACCTGACAAATATTTCCCAAAGTGTGCTTTGTTCTTGCTTCGAGAATGCACGTGCACGGACACATACACGCATACATATACGTGTGTGTTGTGTGTCCGTGTGAGAATCACCAGTTGTCAGAACCAGGGTCTGGCAGGCATGGGCGCAGTAGATGCGCCCATACCCACAGGCACGGGCAGGTGGTTAAAGTTTATCCGCAGGTGTTGTGCCATGCTGGGGCGCGCGCCAGGGAAGCTACCATTGGAGACAGAAGCATCGGGCGGTGAACGCCCACCAGCTGTCCTGTGGTGAAATTAAACAGTGCCACGGCGGCTTTTGCATCACGCTGGTTGGCACGGGGTGCTCAGAAGGGGACACCTTCGGCTCGAGGGCACAAATGGGCGCATGATTTACATAGGCGTAGGAGCTGCCCACGGTCAGAAGTGTTCTTACCACAGTGGCAGCAGGGAGGCGCATTAGGTTGCTATCACTGGTCGGTGAAGAAAAAATTATTTATGTCCGTTTCTGCGCCAGGAGTAGTAACGGGGTAACCCATATCATATGAAGGGGATGTTTCTCTCACTGCATCGCCCCTTGCGGTAATTAATCTATATCACTTCCCATGTTCATAGCTAGGGCTCCACCTACCTAGTGTGGTTCTCCTGCACCAGATGCCACTGACCCATCTCTGCCTGCTTTGGCCCTGGGGTGGTTAAAGTTTACTGAGTGCTGGGGATGCAGTTCACACTGCATCTACCCTGGGGTGGTTAATCTGTACCCGGTCCTGTGAATAGATCTCTCTGCACCTGCCCCGAGGGTGGTAAACATCTTTGACTAAGTGCTGTAGATGAAGTTCACACTGCATCTACTCTGCGATGGCTAACCTGTGCCAGGCCCCGTGAATACAGCCCTCTCTGCAGATGGCACATGGGTAGTTAACTTGTAATTTATACGCCCTGCTATTGGCACGGCTCCCACCGTATCTGCCCATAGTTAACCTGTGCCGGATCCTACCGTAACAGCTGGCACTGCATCTGCCCTGAGGTGGTTAACATATACCAGGTCCTGTAGGTACAGCTATCACGGCATCTGTTCTGAGGTGGTTAACATATACCCGGTACTGTAGGTACAGCTCCCACCGCATCCATCCACAGGGATTAGCCTATACCAAGTACTGTAGATACATCTCTCACTGCATCTGCCTTGAAGCAGTCAACCTTTACCAGGTCCTGTAGATACAGCTATCACGGCGGCGAACGACCTTTACAACGCGGTCAAAACACTGCAATACATTTACTTTGCAGTCATTACAACGCATGTCGTTACAACGACTTGCGCTGGATGGCGCTCTAGACTAAGGAATAGTGTGATTTACTATTCCAACACCTTCCTACTGTCACGTAGGCTGGAGTTGGAATAGTAAATCATACTATTCCTCAGGTCCAGTGCCCTCCAGCGCAAGTCGTTGTAACGACTTGCGTTGTAAAAACCGCGATGTAATGTACCGTGATCTAAATGATCGCGTTGTATCGTCATACATCCATCACGGCTTCTGCCCTGAAGTGGTTAGCTTACAACAGCTCATGTATATTCAGCCCTCAATACATCTGCCTTGAGGCGGTTACTTATAAGCCCTATAAGGGTCTGGGTGTCTGGCTTAACACCCTCTTTATGGAGTGCCAAGCCACAAATCTTGCGTACTTAGAATGCAGAGGAAAGTGTGAGATATTCTTCCATTTCCTTCAAGAAGGCTTATTGTACAGGCCATGATAATTTCACATTTGGACTATGGGAACTCTTTATAGCTTGGATCTCCTCGCTGCAGGTCATTCAAAATACATCAGCTCGTTGTCTTCTGAACATCCCCAGACACCAGTCAGCTGGAAAGGCTTTGGCAGATCTTCACTGGCTTCCGGTGGAGTAGCGGGTGCAGTTCAAAGCCCTATGTATTGCACACAGAGCCTTTTACAAGAATGCCCCCACCTACTACAATCTTTGGTTATGCCCTACATTCCTGGTAGGGCACTGAGACCGGCCAGCGCCCATCAGCACCTACAATTCTCAGGGCAAGATGGGGAGGCCGTTCATTTGCTCATCTGGCCTCCAATGTGTGGAATTCCCTGCCAACTGGCTCAGTTAAATGAACCTAGACTCAACCTTCCGAAAGGCATTCTGGTACTACCTTTCTGCTAGAGTTATTAATCGATCAATTTCATTTAGACTTTGTTTGTATCTCCTGGAACAATAGTTATTTTTTGGTTTAATAGCGAGAAAGTTGAGGATGGAATTCAGTAATAATTCCCAGTCTAGTATCCACACATTGGGTGCTTATTTTTTTGTAATTGTGGCTTGAGGTTTTAGATGCTATAAAATCTTGTTCGCTCATTTGAGACAGTTTAAAATTAAGATCAATTCCATTCTAGTTTTCTCTTAGCGTTGGAAATGATATGGGTCTTATTCTCATAAGGTAGCCAGTTCAGGGTATGTAGGACAGGGGTGATATGATCACTTACTTTAATGCCTGTGATGAGCCAAGCAGATGAATTCATGGTAGCCGTCAAAGGTGCTAGTTTTATTTTCGGGAGGCTCACAAGGGTAGCATTCCTGTAGCCAACTTTGTAGATCACAAGTGCTTGAACCGCTGTTTTGATATCTACAATGGGAAGGAAGGGTTTTACTTTCCTTAATGCATGAAGTTGGTGGTTTGCCCCTCTGGTGGAAGCGCTGATGTTGTTCTGCATGGAGAGGTTGTTGTTCAGTATTATTCCTATGGATTTTGCTGATTTGATGATATGTGGGGTACAGTTTAAGGCTGTAAGATGTAGGAGTCAATCTTTGATGTTAAAGGTGGAATTGGGTGCAGAGATTAAGAGGAATTCAGTTTTGATGGCATTAAGTTTGAGGTGGTTACAAGTCGGCCAATGTTGTGTTTTAGTCAAGGTGTTATTGAGGGTGCTGATATCTTCGGGTAAGGCAATTTTCATGTAAAGTTGCGTATCATCAGCATACATATGGTGGGAGATGTTAGAAAGTTTGAGGATTTCAGTCAGGGGTTCCATGTACAGGTTGAACATGTGGGGGAAAGCGTTGAACCTTGGGGTACCCCGATCGTGACTGGCGTCTGGTCGGATAGGGCGTGGTTGATCAGGACACTTTGAGATTTGTTTTGTAGGAATGAGGAGAACCGTTTTAACACAATACCAGCGATATTATGTATATACTGTATATATGTTAATCAGCAGCTGTAAATACACACCAAAACAGTACATTCAACTGTATCCATCAATGCATGTTCATCACTGATTTGGGGAGTTGTTTCTATGGATAGTGAAATTACACATTAAGAACTAATGTTGCACTATTTGTTTGTGCATTACATTTTATGTTGGTGTTCTTATATTAGAGCAATAGAAACGTAACCATTGTAGCTAAAATATAGTTCAGTAATTCTGTAACAAAATATTTCGATACAATTAGTCTTAGATTAAACCAACGGTGTGGCATGCACTTAGTGCAGCGCATCAACCCGAAGTGAAGCTGTAGTACAGCCTGCAATGACTAAGCATGTACTATGGAAAGATGATTAGTAAACTCGAAATTTCCCACTTGGCACCAAAATGTCGACTATGGAATAAATATTTATATACATGTATATGCTAATAAAAAAGGGACAACCAATGCTCAAGGAAACCATCAAAATAGGGAACCAAAATGCATTAACCTATGTATGTGTGTATATGTTTCTGAAGATGTGTGAAGGTTTTAGTGCACTCTATGTGTGCTGCTATTAATGTCTTTATGTTTTTGTGTGGATTTCTTTTTGTTTAAGTTTACCCATATGTTTGCATGTGCTTGTGCATATGTGTGCTTGTCTGTGTGGATGTGTAGCTGTTTGTGTGTGTGTGAATCTGGATCTGTTTCTGTGTGTATGCTTTTCGCACGTTTCCATAAACATACACATATTTTTAATGTAATCTAGGTAAGAATAGACATTCTAGGCTTGGCTTACTTTTTAGGTCGAGTATGGCGTGGAAGCTCTGTGTAAGCTCCGCCCACTCTCCGCCCATCTTTTTTATTGGCTTAGGTCCTAAATGCTGCCTTCCCATTGGTTTTAGGCTTGTTAGTCCCTCCTCCTGACGTCCATGTCGTCATTTGTATCCTTCCATGGCTACTGGCCCCTTTACTTTCAACACTATTTTGTTCCCCTGCCTCCCCTCCCGCAGTCGGTGACTTCTCGGCCAACCACCCCCCCCCGCACTCCCGTTCGTGCCTTTTTGCCCGCCCGCACTCCCATTTCCAATGCAATAGGTCTCGCGTGAATGCGAGTCCTATTGCATTGCAAATGCTTGTTTACAGTAGTTCGTGCTTGTTTTTTACATCGTCCGGCAGCACTGAGGAGGAGTAGAGAGCTGGCACAGGATGGTAGAGAATCTGTGCAGAAGCATGCGCAGTCAGACGTCGGCTCACGGGTTGAGACTGGCATCGCGTTAATCAGTGGCAAAGCCCGCAGCGCCCCCTAGGTTTAGACCCGCCAACTCTAGAGCTCTGCGGCCGGTGTGAAAGTTATGTCTGCGGAGAGCCACTCTTCAAGCAGATAAATCTGAACTGCGCACAGATTATTCCCCTCATCACTATCATGCAAAAATAAACAAAAATACAAAGGACTGCGAGTGAAACCCATCGATGCTGTGCGCGCTTTATAATTGTAAGGTCTGGGATTGAGAACAGATGTTTATCAGAGTTATGCGCCACATTATGCGAAAACAAACCGTCTTCAAAGCTGGTCGGACGCTGGGTGAACAAATTGGACCCATCATGGGCAATGCCCAGCGGGCCCCGGCCTCGCGCTGCCAATCTGGACCACAACCGCGCCGCTACCCCCTAACGCCCCCTGCATCAATGCCAGAAGAGGCCTCCCGAGAGAAGATGAGAGGGGTAAAACTCGGCGTGTTCCTCCCCTTGGCTTCCCCAGGAGTGGTTCCAGACCCCAATCCACACAGCGCGTGCTCTGCAGTTATGGTAGGTGGTGTGAGTCCTCGCTCCGTTTTATCTTAGCGCGGGAAAAAGTGCAGGTGAAGCTTCGATGAAGAAGCATCTGTAGGGAGAGCCACCTGGGTCTGAGGTGAAACGGGGACTATCTTCATCTGATGTAACACAACGAAAGTGTACCTCGTCTCCTGGCACAAAGGTTATCCGCAAACATATCCAAGCAAAGTCTGCTGCTAAAGTTGGCGTTGAGGTGAAGAGTTCTGCATATACTTGGGAGAGTTTGGGTGGCGATGCAGCATTGACAAAGCACTAGACATAGATGGTAATATTTTGTTTGTTTGTTATGAACACTATTTGTGTCATGTATAAATGGCTTCACATACTGCATTATCTGCAATTATGTGTTTAGTTGAAGGAGGCATTTCAAACATAAGCTGTGCTCTTTTTGTATTCTGTGCTTAAAGCAGGAACACATATTGTCAGCAACGCGTGCATTGTACTATTTTTATCATTTAGTTATTGCACGCAGACAAGCCTATGTGTTTGATTCCTCTCTTTAGTGTAAGGAGATACAGATTACTCTAATGTTTTTGCTAATTGTATTGTTTCTTCGGTGTCGGAATGCCGAAAAAATATTAACATTTACTATTTGTATAATGCTTAGTATATGAACACGCCGACTGGAGGTAGACACTATACTATGCCATGATTTGCCAGTGCTAATGTGCTCCTTTAATGTCATCTCACTTCCCCCCATGTGACACAGTGTACTACTTTGGGCCTCCTCTTGCTACTGTCGATACATCAAGATTAGGAAAACTCCATCCAGCGATTCCTTTAAAGCATTTGCCTCTCAAAATAGGCTGAGCCATTCATCAACTCATAATCTTTCATGGAGCAAGCTTCCCTACCATGGGAGATCGAAGTGAGTTTAGCAGGGAAAAGAAATCATGTCACTTCTGCGTGATGTCCGCTCAGCTGTCAACAAATCTGATTTCATGAGGATGACTTTTATGACTTTTAGCCAGACAGGGTGTTGTAGCCAACAGTACTGAAAATGCTGAGGTAGGCTTGTATTATCTAGGCCTGAGAGTAATTGTAATGACCCTAGAGTAATCGGAGTAATTTCAGTAGTTCTGCAGTACTCTTTGACACGCAATTACAGATAATAACTCAACTATGTCCACTCCCATAATTAAGAGTAATTTGGAGCAAAAAAACCTAACGGAAGAGCACATTTAACGACTGGTGTTTGTGTTCTGTTGCATGTAGTGCTATTTCCTTAGGGCAAAATGCATCCTCGTGTCTATTTTAGATGCAAGGGTGTATTTTGCGCTAAGAAACTAACACTAAATGCTGGTAGTAAGTTTGGGGAAAATCCTACCGCAAGTGCACATTTAGCGAGCGCGAGTGGCCATTGCTGTTCATGTTCTATTGCATTAACCGCTATTTCTTAGTGCAAAATGCATTCTTCCGTCCATTTTGGATGTGAGGGGGCATTGTTGTGCTAGGAAAATAGCACTAAATGCAGAACTACTCTTCTCGAGTAATTCTGCGCAATCTCGCAGAGTTTTTTGGTAATTGTGCGTTATTCCGCTACACAGAATTACGCATGTTTTGCCCTCCCCTAGTATTATTCCCAATATACATTTGAAGCCTTCATGTCCCAGCATGCTTTGTACTGTTGCTGAAAACCAAGATTCGGTGAAAGTGGTAGAAGCAGGGTTAGTTGCACCCCCACACATTGTCCAGCAACTCAGGTTTATTTTCCCTCAGCTTGGGAAGCAGCCTTTTTGACTGGAGGCAAAACTGTACTTTCAGGGGTAGGTGAAGAAGTCCAGTACCAGTGCAGTCTCTGGTAGTTGGTAACCTTTGAAAGTGATAGCGACTAAAAGAACATTTTGTTTAAAACAATGGTGTTCATTTTGTTGCTTACAGCTCAATTTCTACATATATTGGCTTAAAGGATTCTGAAGGATTACTCATGAAATATTTAATACTTTTATACAGCGCAAATGAAGCCTGATGCTGTGCAGGAGTTTTGGATGTTCACCCCCCACCAAGTAATCAATGACATATGATTATAAAAAGGTGAATTTTGCAGCAGCACTCCCATAAAATGTAGCTAACACGTTATAGACAGGGCTACTGTAATTATGTGGCAGGGGAGTACCAAATTATGTGGCAAAGCTGACTAAATTATGCAGTGAGAAAAGGCAAATTATGAGGAATAGCTCATTCTGTGATAGTATTGCTCTTTTATTTTGTCATTTTAACTCAGTTTTATACTGTGAACAAAGGTTATATCTCATTAGTATTAGTTTAACACCTAACTACAGCAATAAGCAACAGAAATGGGACCAGTCAACCTTCCACCGAGTGGCAAACATGTCAACACGTTTTTAGTTCGAGTCTAGCGGCAGCAAGCATGCGCTGCTCGCTCTGCGAGGCATGCTGTAGTAGCGTTTGCTGTGGAAGCCTCACCTACTCTCCTCCCATATTTTTCATTGGCTGGTGTCATTGTCCTTGGTAAGCTTGGTAAGCTTTAACTATAGCGGCCGAGCTTAATTATTTTTTACTTAACGCTGGCCGCTTTCGTAATGAATTTATTAAAATTATAGCACGTCCGCTTGAACTATAGTGGACGCGCTTATTTATTTATTTACGTAACGCTGGCTGCTTTCGTAATGTATTTATTAAAATTATAGCTCGTCCGCTTTAACCATAGCGGACGCGCTTATTTATTGATTTTATTAATAGTGCAGGCCGCTTTCGTTAAGGCCGAGCAAGGGGGGGGGCACAACGTTATAACATTTGAAATGAAATGAAATGAAAAGGCCATTTATTAAGCGCGATAGCTACCCTAAGGCGTTTATTTATGTTTTAAAAACCAAAACATAAATAAAAGGCATTGTCATTTACAATGCCAATAGCTCAAACTCGCGTAAATGCGAGACCTATTGCATTGCAAATGCTTGTTGCTATGGGAGCCTGTGTATACGTCTGTACACAGGCTCCCATAGAGTTCATGGGAGTCCGAGCGAACCGAGTCCGTAACCATACGGCTGCATCACACTCGCTCGTTCGGACTCCGGGAGCATGTTTCGCTCGGAAAGCCCTCCGGATCCGAGTCGTAGGAGGGCTTTCCAAGCGAGATCGGAATCAGGCCCTAAGATGTGGTGACTATACGTAGAGTTATACGCAGTAAGTATTGTTGGGGACAATCTAATTCATATTAGTATAGCCCTATTTTGAGTGTTTGTAACGTCTGAACGTATATGTATTTATTATACATTTCTGTACTCTTGTAAAGACATTGGTTTGGTCTACTTGATGACCGTATGAGCTATACACTCAGAGGTGTGCTAAACATATGTAAGTTTGTCGCCTATCAGGTTCATGGTGTTGGTTGGTGTAATTAGGAGCGGATATGGACATACTGATGAAGAATAATATTAATTTGCACTATATTTGTGGTATTTTTATATTTTAACTTGATCTTTATACACGTTACAGTAATCATATTGATGGAGCAAGGACTCACAAATGAGACTTGCTCAGAAGCAATCCTCTCACAGTATTAATTTATTAATCTTTGTAATGTTTGTACTAATCAATGCACACACAAACACAAGTAGAAGGAAGCTTGTCTATGTGTTTTAAGCTAACAAATAACGCTTGTCTAATCTAAAATGGCCGCTAAAGCGCAGGAAACTTATTGCGCATGTCTCAACCATATCACATGGTGTGACGTCTTTCTTTGCTTGGAGGGAAATCCTTGCTTCTGCGCAGTGTGTATTAAAATGGCTGCTTAATGTTTTCACGTGCTGCAGCTTGCTTACATGTTGCAATTAAACTGTGATATCCTAACGCTATTAATGCGGGATAGAATTTATAAATAAATGGGAATAGAGTAGAAAGAGTGGGTATACAGTGAAACACTTTATTTGTGATTTTAATATCTTCTTCTTTGACTTTTATTAGTTCGTAAATGGGCCCGGGATTGGTTGAACTGAAAACTCAAGAGACAATGGTTTTGCGCATGCGCCCTGCGAGGCTGCCCAGAAGAGAGGATGAAGTCAACCTGGACGTCGTCCAAGGCCATGACCTGATGGCCAACATTATTGTACCCACGATGTCCCTACCGAAAGAAACAATTTATATAAACATTGTAATAAACTTTGTCGTGAGACGGGTGGGAAATAAAGCAAATGTATTAATTGTGATGGGCGGTATTTTAAAACAATGGGCTTAAAGAAATTGAATTAAATCAATATGGTGTGAGGATCAACCCCCTGTCCCCGTCCAATCAGAAGTAGTGGGCCCATAATTCTGCAACATTAAGGGGAGGTACATGGGCGTAGAAGGGTATAATAGATATAGAATTAGAATTAGTAGGGGGGTTCTTAGGCATTAAGGCTGTCAGCTGGGAGAACCACAGAATGAGCTGATCGAGTGCAGACTGAACCGCTGTCCAGAGAGGTCCTGAGGTGGGGGCGGCAGTGTACATCAGAAGGAAGACACGGGAGAAATCGAGGAGAAGCGAAGAAACAGAAATGGGAACGACGCAGGCGTCGTTGATAGAGAGGTCACCTGTCCCGTCCTGAATTTGGTCCGGAGGTCATTGCTCTTCATCCTTCCTGAGACCTATCTTTCCAACTCCTGGGCCAAGGGGTTTGGTTCTCGCACTTTTAGGTAAATATAAATGCAAACCTTAGTTGCGCTGCTGTCTCTATCTTCTTCTTTCTGAGGGACTGTCATTGATCGATAATTGATTATTATGCTTCATCCTTGATATACAATTTAAGTATCATGTGGTTCTGTATTTTACTCTGCTAAATCTTTAGATAAATATTTTAAAACTTCCTGACTCAGTGATTATTTCAGGATTATGATTTGCAAGGAATGTCACTCATTTTAAACTTCCCAATTAGCAAAGGGTCCATTGGTAAGTCATTACTCTTCAATCAGAAAAGTAATTGGTTGCAGGGATTTTGATAAAGAGTACAACTGACCCACCAGCGGAAATTGCTAGCGTAGTATGAATGTATGGGCCCAAGTGAGTATTTTGTGTATGCATGCTTGTTGCTAGTAACCCGCTGGATCAGTTTTCTGGTTATCAGAGGATGGTTGCACTTTGTTAATTGGGTAATGAGAATTTTATTTTTTATGAACTAACATCCGTGTGTTTAAAGTTTGTTTTATGTTATCTAGAAAATCCCCGGGGAAAGAATAGCGGATGGTAAGTGGAAGCCATACTGCAGTGAGGTTATCTGTCAGGCAGAAATAGTACTGAAAAGTTAAGCAGGGCTATCAGTACTCGTTAGGGACTCTGTGTATGTGAGTGACAGCAAAGGAATATGCTGGTGAAAATTTGATGTTATATCACCTAGAAAGGGTAACATTGAAGGAGTAACAGGTATTTCTAAAGCTTATGTGAAGGGTAAACGGAAGGGTTTTACTCGTAGTGTATGTTTAGTAAACGGAAAGGTTTTACTAAGTGTGAGAGAGAAACTATTCTTTCAAGTTAGCGAAACTGACACGATAGCGAATGTTTTATGTTGTTACTAAAATTTAATAAGAAGCGTAGAGAAATTAAAGTTTTGCGTACGATTTTGTAAAGGGAGGGTCAGCTGCCAGAGAGGAAGCTGACGTCACAAACGCCGCGCTGGGATTGGTCGAAACAGCGGGCGTGGAAAGACCCTTGTAAAGGAGGGGTCAGGAGTAATACTGACGTCACAGGTGCCGCGCTAGGATTGGTCGAAACAGCGAGGGACAGAGAAAAGCAGATTGTAAAGGAGGGGTCGTCAGAAAAGACGTCACTGAAAGGCCGCGCTAGGATTGGTTCAGAGACAAATGTTAGCTGGAATTTAATTGGTTGTCAGCATAGAAATCGAAATCTTAGTGGACAGTAAAAATTATATGTTGAAACGCGATCCGACTTTAATAGGAACTCGTCCAGACAGGAGATTCCTAGGGTTTGCAGAATATAATTCGATACATAGATATTTACCCAAAATGTACGGAGAGAAGAGGAAAATGTCATTCCTACAAAAGATTAAGAATTATTTTAAAAAGGATAAAACAATCAAAACTAGAGAAGGAATTATCATTCCACCAGCTAAAACGCCCGCTTCATTCATGATGATGGAGAGAGGTTATCATACTTGCGTATGGTTAGAAAATTGGATAGAATATACCAAAATGATGGAATATTAGCATTTCCCGAGAATGGTACTTTCAATGGGAGAATTCTTCAAAATTTAAGATTGAGGATGAATAACTTAGAACCCAGACCAAGATTAACTCAATACGAAGCCTTAGAAGAGTGGGAAACCGAGGCATTCGAACGCGACCGATCCAGGAGTAATAGGGTTTATAGGGGATTTTTTCCTAGATACCAAAATGAGTCAAGGGACGGTCAGATGAAACAGTGGAGAAGAGCGATGCTTACAGAGGGTTTATATCCAATATTAATGGCAGAAGAATCGTCAGGGAATAAATGCGCAGAAAAGACAAAACATTTGACTAGATTTGGAGATTCAGAAGATGAATTTATGGAAGAAATATTAAAGAACCCGCCACCATATCAGGAAGGGACAAGTGGATGCACCTCAAGTGCACCACTGCTAAAGACGCCATTGGTACCACAAGTATTGCATAATCCCCCCGTTAGTAGGGTACTTCATGATAAAGAAAAGGAAGCAATAGATAAAAACAGAGCAGAATTAATACAGAAAGTAACACAATTGAGTGTCCATCCTGATTCGCTGACCATACCTGTAACAATTGGTCCAGTGGTTCCCTTATATGGTGACAAAGTAAGTTATCCGAAACCCTTAGCAACGCCCACATCTGTAGAAATCCCAAAACCAGACCCTGTAATAATTGATGATCAATTTAGTGATTGTGAATCTATGGTATCCTTAATGGATTTGCCTATTCGAGGATCTATAAATAGTACTCCTAGAAGAATAACACCTGGTTGTTCCAAAGATGTAAATATAGTGACCTCATCTGGAACTAAGAGTGCCACAGTAGTTACACCAGAAGACTTAGAAAGGTGGGCGCAAGGATCAGACAAACAGAGCTCACCTCCAAAGATCATGGACATTTACAAATTAAAGGTTGAGTTAGAAGAAATGATAGCAGGAAATGTAGGAGTAGATCGTCTAAATACTTACGATGAAGAAGAGCTATTATTTGTATGCAGAAGCATCACTAGAAATGTAAAAATATTTCATGAAAAATTATCGGATTTGGCTTTACAGATGGGAATTGAAATAGGGAAGTCAAAGGTGTTACAGAAACCCTATAGAGCATATTTTTCTGACAAAGATTTAGAAAACATGAATGCCTCTGGCCGAAAATTACAAGTCAAGGAATTAATGACAGTTTTACAGAAATGGGGAGACCTAGATAAATGGAAAGTTAGATGGACAAAGAAAAAGGGAGAGGCACGATATAGTAGAACCACTTCTGAATATTTAATGAAGGAAACAGGGAAAGCAGATCAAATGTACCCGATGCGAGAAGTTCCAGGAGGAGGATATGTACATGTCCCATGAAGCAGACAGGATATTTTGTCATTTACGAATGGTTTTCCAAAGTTAAGAGAAAAGCCAATAGAATGGTACAAGCAGGTTGAGAGGTTTGTGAAGGTGTCAAAGGTATTGTTAAAGGACTTGGATGGACTGTTCGACATAGTGGTACCTGCCGATTTATGGACAGATTGTAAAATCACAGTTGATTGGCCAAGTGAAGAGTATCCTAGAGATCCAAAGACAGGTGCCCCGTCAAGTGATGTAATGAAAAAGTATCAGCAGGTAATAACTTACCTGAAAGGGAAAATACCACCAAAAGAAACAGATTGGGTGAAAATAGACAGAACTACCCAAGAAGCCAGTGAATCGGTACATGCCTATTATGAACGTTTATTACAGGTATTCAAACAGTATAGTGGATTTGAGGATATTGGAGATAAAAACATGAGTCAATTTGTTTACTGATTTGTTTATGGATTAAAACCAGAAATTTGTCAGATGATTAAGCAACACATGTTGTGCTGGCAAGGGAAACCGATTGATGAGATTTTGAAATATGCGAAATATTGTGGAGATGAGATTGAGGATAGGCACAAGAAACTGCAAAAGAAAGTGATGTGGGCTCAGGTAAAAATGGCTGAGCGACAGGGAATTAATTTGGATAATCCAAGTGATAATCAGGGAAAAGATTCTGGAACGAGTGGTGACACTGGGAATGGAGGAAAAGTAAGAGGACGAATGAGCAGAGAAGAGGCTAAAAGAAGTTTCCATGTCATGGGTGCGGAAAATTGGGGCATTGGAAGGATGAATGTAAAAAGATGCGGAATAATAATGGCCCAAATCAAAATTTAAATCCACAGACGCAGAATGACTCACAGCAGGGTGTAAATCCTCAGAGTCAGTTACCACCTGCACCTATACAGGGTAATGTAAGCAGAGCAAAGCACGGTACAGACGTCGGATATCAAGGAGGAAGTGGTAAGAATGAGTATGTAACCTCACAATTTCTTTTACAGGACGACTTTTGTCCATATAGTCAATGACGGTGCCTAGGAGAGGGGGAGAAGGAGTGCGTACTTGGTGCATGCTTACCGGTAGATCAGTCAGGTCCCTATGTAGAAGGGAATGTGAAAGGTAATGATATTACTTTCCTTTTGGACACTGGAACTACCAGGTCTACTGTGAGAACAGCAGACATCCCAGACCTTCCTCTCTCTGGAGAAGCTATCCAAGTTGTGGGTGTAGCTAATCAAAAGATTAGAACACCTCTTACTGAACCAATGGAAGTAAAAATTGGAAATTTTAGAGAAATGCATCAATTTGTAGTGTGTGATTCCAGTCCAGTAAATGTATTGGGTCGAGATTTATTGTGTAAAATGAACTGCACAATTTTCTGCACGCCGGATGGTGTGGCAGTTCAGACCCCGGATGAAGACCATGTATATAAATTTATGATTGCAAAGCAAGGAACAGAAGTAGATGAGATGTTCTCTTTGATAACGAAAGACGAGTTGCCAGAAGAATTAAAAACAACAGTAAATTCCATAGTATGGGATTACACGGGAAAAGAAGTAGGACTTATGGCCAAAATAGACCCAGTTAAAATTACTGTAAAGGAAGGTGCAATTTTCCCAAATACCAGACAGTACAAAATGAGTGCAGAAGTAAAAGCAGGAGTCATTGAAGAAATTAACAGAATGGTAAAACAAGGCATACTAAAAGA
Source organism: Calotriton arnoldi (assembly GCA_963921515.1). Lineage (NCBI taxonomy): Eukaryota > Metazoa > Chordata > Amphibia > Caudata > Salamandridae > Calotriton > Calotriton arnoldi. The sequence goes on from CAWUFW010002784.1 coordinate 1,962,673, forward strand.
AGTAATGAGTAGCCCTTGTAACTCACCAATAATGGGTTTAAAGAAACCTAGTGGAAAATATAGGATTGTTCAAGACTTGCGAAAAATAAATAAAATTGTGGAACCTTGTTGTCCCATAGTGCCAAATCCTGCAGTGATTCTATACCAAATTCCTTGGAGTGCAGGATGGTTTACCGTGATTGATTTATGCCAAGCATTCTTTTCAATACCATTGCACCCAGATAGTCAGTATCTTTTTTCATTTAAATTTGAGAACAAAGTCTATGTATGGAATCGTGTTCCTCAGGGGTACACGGAAAGTCCTTCTATCTTTAATCAAATATTTAAAAAGTGCCTAGAGAGACTAGTGATGCCAGGAAGCTCAGTATTAGTACAATATATAGATGATTTACTGGTGGCATCGAACACCAGAGAGGACTGTGTTGTTGACTCCATTGCATTATTAAATCATTTAGCTGAAGAAGGGCATAAAGTTTCACCTGAAAATTTGCAGTTTTGTACAACAGCAGTTAAGTATCTAGGACACCAAATTGAGAGGGGAAAAAGAAGGATAACCTCTGAAAGAGTAAAATTAATCAAGAAAATGCAAATGCCTGTCTCCCAACGAGAAGTGAGAATGTTCCTTGGAATAGTGGGTTATTGTCGTCAATGGATACTAGGGTTTTCTCTGCTAGCAAAGCCATTAATTCAAATGACGAAAAAGAAGGCAAAGGACCCAGTTGAGTGGGATGACGAGAGCGTAGGAGCTTTTGTAAAATTGAGAAATGCTTTGTGTGCAGCACCTGCCCTAGGCATGCCTGATTATAAAAGAAAATTCGCATTATTCTGTCATGAAAGAGAAAATTGTGCACTTTCAGTCCTAACCCAGAGACATGGTTTGGACAGACGTCCTATAGCATATTTTTCTGCTACATTGGACCCAGTGGCAGCCGCATTGCCAGGCTGTTTAAAAGCAGTAGCGGCTACATGTTTGAGCATTGAGCAAAGTGAATCAATTGTAATGGGACATCATGTCAAAGTGTTTGTTCCACATTCAGTTGTGATTCTATTGACAAGAACCCGAACTCAGCATCTTACTCCTAGTCGGCTGACTAAATATGAAACAATAATACTAGGTGCTGAGAATGTGACTATTGTAAGGTGCACCATAGTAAATCCTGTTACCTTACTACCAGACCCATATCATGAGGAAGTTAAAGATGATGAAGAGGAACATGATTGTTTATAAGTCACAGAATTGTGCACAAAACCACGTCCTGACATACAAGAACTACCCCTCAGGGAACCAGACAGGGAGCTGTTTGTTGATGGTTCGTGCCAAAGGCATGAAGATGGTAAACTAACTGCAGCATATGCAGTATGTGAATTAACTGGAATAGTCGAAGCATCCTATTTACCAGGAGTAAAATCTGCACAAGTAGCTGAATTAATTTCTTTGATAAAACCCTGCAAAATTGGGAAGAACCAGAAAGTAACTATATTTACAGATAGCCAATATGGTTACGGGGTTGTGCATGATTTTGGCCTATTATGGATGCAGAGGGATTTCATGACTTCTTCAGGATCCCCCATTAAAAATGGACAGTTCGTAAAAGAACTATTGGAAGCAATACAATCACCAAAAGAATTGGCTGTGGTGAAATGTGCCGCACATCAGTCAGGCGATGACTGGGTGGTAGTCGGTAACAGATATGCCGATTTGGTGGCCCAACACTGTGCCAAAAACAGGTTGTCAGTTAATAAAAGGGTTGAAAGAATGGGAATCAGCTGCCAACTTATGCTGTATGCACCTCCTGAAACATGGAATGATGTGAAAAGACTACAAGATGATGCTGATGAGAGTGAAAGAAATGCATGGATTAAAATGGGATGTTCTCAAAGGTCAGACGACGATGTGTGGATTTATGCCGATGGCAGACCAGTCATGCCCGACTGTTTGATTTCACAAATGGCCAGAATGTATCATGGAGACACACATGTAGGGAGAGATGCAATGATTAGGCTCTTCAGACAAAATTGGTACAATCCAAGGTTTAGGGCTGTAGAAGAGAGTCTTTGCCAGAGATGTCTAACTTGCCAAATGCATAATCCAGGAAGAAAAACAGTAATTGGGTTTGGGAAGATCGGAAAGGCAGAGGGTCCATTTGTGAGATTGCAGCTTGATTTCATTCAGTTACCACCATGTAGAGGACTGAAATATGTACTTGTCATAGTGTGTCTGTTTTCAAAGTGAGTGGAGGCTTACCCTACCAGGAGGAATGACAGTTTTACAGTCGCAAAGTTGTTGCTACGAGAACTCATTCCTAGATTTGGTTTTCCAGTAACTTTGGAATCAGATAGAGGAAGGCACTTCAACAGTGATGTGATTAGAATAATCTGTGAAGCATTCCAAATTGAGCAAAAATTGCACTGTGCATATCGTCCAGAGGCTTCTGGAGTGGTTGAACAAATGAATGGCACAATAAAATCCAGACTGGCAAAAATGTGTGCATCAACATCGTTAGATTGGCCGGATGCATTGCCACTTGTTTTGATGGGACTCAGAAGCATTCCTGATAGAAATACCGGATTGAGTCCACACGAAATAATCATGGGAAGAGCAATGAGACAAGCACATGTTCCTACAAATAAACTGCTGAATATAACTGATGATATGGATTATTGCAAAGGATTGGCTGACCTAGTGCGTTCTGTCTCTCACCAGGCTGGGGAAGACGCAGTTTCCAGGCAGCCAGAACAAGAGCATGATCTGAATCCCGGTGACTGGTTGGTTGTGAAGCATCACACCAGAGAAACGTGTCTATCACCCAGGTGGGAAGAACCTCGTCAGGTCATACTAGTTACGAACACAGCAGTGAAATGTGCAGGATTTCCTAATTGGATTCATGTAAGCCACACCAAAAGGGTACCAGACCCTGAAGAAGAAAATCCTCAGACAGCATCGATAACTGAGGAAGCTGAAGGTTGCCCAGCTGAAGAATCTCAGGTCCGAGATTCGAGGGAAGCTGAAGAAGAACAACCGAGCACAAGTCAGGACTGGATACCAGTGGTGGAAATATCTGAAGTTTATAACAGAACAAGAAGTCAAGCAAATTTAGAAGAAATTGAAGAAGATCAGATAGGTGAAGAAGAAGCAGCTCAGGAAGAGGAAGAAGAAACAATAAGAGAACCTGAGCAGGATCAGATAGGGAGAGGAAATTGGGCTCAAATCAACAACGAACCAACAAACTTTGAGCAGGGACAGACAGGTCTAGAAGAACGCGGTCAGGCTGCAGAAGTACAAAGTGCAATAAGCCCTGATCAGAACCAGTTAGATTTAGGAAAATACACTCAAGGAGAAGATCACGAGGATCACAAGCATGAAGATGTAAATCCTGAACAAGGTCAGTTACTGGAAACTCACAGTGGAGCAGCTGAAGAGAAAGCAATAAGACCTGAAAAAGAGCAAGTAGAAGAAACTGAAATAGAAGAAAACGAAATTGTGCCACAACTTGAAAATACAAGGATTTCTGAAGAAGAAATAAGAAGTGAAGAGACAGTGCAAACAAAGAAGGTCAGAAAAGGTGATCGTTGGCCTAGTGTTATTAAAAGAGTAAAATACCACATAACAACCAGAAGTGAAGATCCAGAACAAGTAAATGAAGTGACAAGCCTAACAGGACAGACAAGTGGAATTGAAAGACGGAAAAGCAAAAGACTGAAACTTGTCCCGATTGGACTTATATCATCCTTGAGGACTACAAGAGCTCAGAGTCAAATGAAAGTGGTGACGAAGGAACAAGTACAGAACTGACTTATGAGAAAGAAATAAAACCACCTTGATAACGTAAAAAGACTTGAGATTACGATAAGAAGAGAAATCTTCCTTGTCAAAAATGCATGACGATAGAGTTACTGGGAGACCAAAACAGAAATGTTGTAAAAGATGCTGTGCTATATGCATATGTAATATGGTAGTGGTGCTTATAGTATGGTTAGTTGTGATCGTAGCAATTCCTTACCTTATGATACCAATAGTATTACGTCAATTGGTACCTGGTTTGCTAATATAGGGAAAGGACTTATAGGTCAAATATTAGTACCCTTAGCAGGAATAGCAATAATAGTACTGTCAATAATAATATGGTGCAAATGTTGTAGAAAGAATGAATCGTTTAATGTGACAGGAAAAGGAAAGAAGCGTAAGTTTGACGAAATTGAATTAGAAGATTTGAGAAGTGAATTATACAAGAAATTGAAAGGAGATGTGAAAAATAGAAAGTGTAAACATGAAGCTGAGACAATTTTATGCTAAAAGTTGGCATCTGGTTGTGGGTAGTAGTTTGATGGCTCAGAAACGCCATCAGAGAGGGGATTGATGGAGCAAGGACTCACAAATGAGACTTGCTCGGAAGCAATCCTCCCACAGTATTAATTTATTCATCTTTGTAATGTTTGTACTAATCAATGCACACACGAACACAAGTAGAAGGAAGCTTGTCTATGTGTTTTAAGCTAACAAATAACGCTTGTCTAATCTAAAATGGCCGCTAAAGCACGGGAAACTTATTGCGCATGTCTCAACCATATCACATGGTGTGACGTCTTTCTTTGCTTGGAGGGAAATCCTTGCTTCTGCGCAGTGTGTATTAAAATGGCTGCTTAATGTTTTCACGTGCTGCAGCTTGCTTACATGTTGCAATTAAACTGTGATATCCTAACGCTATTAATGCGGGATAGAATTTATAAATAAATGGGAATAGAGTAGAAAGAGTGGGTATACAGTGAAACACTTTATTTGTGATTTTAATATCTTCTTCTTTGACTTTTATTAGTTCGTAAATGGGCCCGGGATTGGTTGAACTGAAAACTCGAGAGACAATGGTTTTGCGCATGCGCCCTGCGAGGCTGCCCAGAAGAGAGGATGAAGTCAAGCTGGACGTCGTCCAAGGCCATGACCTGATGGCCAACATTATTGTACCCACGATGTCCCTACCGAAAGAAACAATTTATATAAACATTGTAATAAACTTTGTCGTGAGACGGGTGGGAAATAAAGCAAATGTATTAATTGTGATGGGCGGTATTTTAAAACAATGGGCTTAAAGAAATTGAATTAAATCAATATGGTGTGAGGATCAACCCCCTGTCCCCGTCCAATCAGAAGTAGTGGGCCCATAATTCTGCAACATTAAGGGGAGGTACATGGGCGTAGAAGAGTATAATAGATATAGAATTAGAATTAGTAGGGGGGTTCTTAGGCATTAAGGCTGTCAGCTGGGAGAACCACAGAACGAGCTGATTGAGTGCAGACTGAACCGCTGTCCAGAGAGGTCCTGAGGTGGGGGCGGCGGTGTACATCAGAAGGAAGACACGGGAGAAATCGAGGAGAAGCGAAGTACCAGAAATGGGAACGACGGAGGCGTCGTTGATAGAGAGGTCACCTGTCCCGTCCTGAATTTGGTCCGGAGGTCATTGCTCTTCATCCTTCCTGAGACCTATCTTTCCAACTCCTGGGCCAAGGGGTTTGGTTCTCGCACTTTTAGGTAAATATAAATTCAAACCTTAGTTGCGCTGCTGTCTCTATCTTCTTCTTTCTGAGGGACTGTCATTGATCGATAATTGATTATTATGCTTCATCCTTGATATACGATTTAAGTATCATGTGGTTCTGTATTTTACTCTGCTAAATCTTTAGATAAATATTTTAAAACTTCCTGACTCAGTGATTATTTCAGGATTATGATTTGCATAATCATTTTAAACTTCCCAATTAGCAAAGGGTCCATTGGTAAGTCATTACTCTTCAATCAGAAAAGTAATTGGTAGCAGGGATTTTGATAAAGAGTACAACTGACCCACCAGCGGAAATTGCTAGCGTAGTATGAATGTATGGGCCCAAGTGAGTATTTTGTGTATGCATGCTTGTTGCTAGTAACCCGCTGGATCAATATGATACTTTCAGATTTCATTTGTTCGATGAAAGTTTGGGGTTAGATTGGTTGTTTGCATATAACCTTGGCTCTCACAGTTATCTTGGTTTCGTATGTATTCTCTTTGGCTGATTGGGCTATTGATGTGCTATGGGATATCACGCTTGTTTCACTTTGACTGACTTCTATCATATCCATATCTCCATTTGCACATAGGGTTACTGTTTCCATTTTGGATTTTATACTGGTTTGCGCACAGTGGGTTTTTTCCGTATGGAATTATAATTGTTAAGATACCACCATGATGTTTGGTGAAGATGTAAACACTTTACATTGTGACATAAGTCAATTCAATTTCAAAATTTAAAATGTATTCTTTATGTTTTATATTATATATTATTCTAGCCCTGAAGTAGTTATGGCGGATGGGCCTTACAAAACACGTGTTGACTTGAAATGAGCCTTGATTTCCAGAATATGAAGAACTCATTTTTGAACAATCTTCTTATGATTCGACAGTCATTCCTCTCTGGCGCTTGCAGTGAACTTTGAAACAGATATGAAATTTCAATGGAATGATATGCTCTATAAAACAAAAGATTTGACAAGAACAAATTAGGAGTTGTAGCCGGTAAAGCAAAATAGGAGAAATGTTATCTTCAAGTGGGATTTTAATATTGTTACCTGGGTTTTGCCATACAAATCGATTAATGACAAACTATGCAAAAGTGGGTTAGCCCGGGTCTTTTCAAATGGTGAGCCCCTCCCAAAAAAATCCTACATAGATAACTTATGAAGAAGAAACATTATATTTTTGGGGGTGAAGAGCACGAAGTGCAATCAAGTTCAACCCCCTGAAAGTTATCTTTGTAATTAAATTGTTTTAGGAATATGAATCAGGCCCATATTTTTGGTGTTTTTGTTGGTATATGAATGTTTATATGGGTCAATTGGCCTAATAAACTCATTTTGGTTTGAATTTTCATTTTGATTTGAATTTCTCTGGAGATTGGAAGCTAATTATGCATTTGTGTATGAGTATAATTTCCAACAGTAATAATCAATGCTGCTTTCTGGGATTAGAAGCAATCCATGAAGGACCACACACCCTGAGGGAACACGCGCCTACAGCCTCCCTGGAGTGTTTCTTCTGCTAATCATACATGTGAAATGCGCAGATGTGCACCACTAGTACAAGAGCTTATATTGTGAGAGCACTCACTGTAATTTACAGATCCATTATCCTTATGAGCGGTGCCCCAGCAGAAGTTCAGGAATTTCATGTCTTCCAACTCCGTTTTCTTATCTGGTTTTTGAAAAGATGTTGAATGCATATTACAATCTTCAACTGCTTCAGCACCCTGTAAAGAATACCAAGGTGAGTGGATCATTACACCACAACATAAAGCAATATTTCTCATACTTTTCACACCTGGCATCTACCTCAGATATGACCTTAATCTCTGAGTATACCTGCAGTTTTGACAGAGGTTTGATAATTGCATTATTATTTAATGTCTGTCTGTGCGGGTACATTACACAAAAGACTCTATCCCGGTGGTCTGACAATAAAAGAGCATCCATAAAATTAAAGTGTGGCATTCAAGTTTTAAACTAGACTAATATGATTACATAATACAGCACGTTTGTTCCTGAAATATTTTGATGTGTATCAAAAACTCCATGTGCATGTAGGTAGAATCGTTGGGTAAACTGCTCATTCATACTCGAGAATGCACACATTCCTGCATAGCTTGAAGTTGAAAACTGTGAAAGGATATCAGGGGCCTTAAGCAAACCATAAACAGCAAAATCACTTAAACTATTTTTCTTTTTTGCAATCTCAAAAGCATCAGTTGTGTATGATATGCACAGAAGCATATACCACAAATTCGGGAATCATTCAAATTCGCAAGTGTTATCAGGGAATCACTATTTTGCAACTTGATAAAAATCTCTAGTTATTGAAGTCTCACGTTGGGTTCAAATGAGCACGCTTATATCAAGGTACAAAGTAGCTCTAAACATGCAACCAAACTACCCCCAGACATTTGTCCAGAAAAAGGGTCAGTTTAGAGTTTGGCAGGCACAGGGTCCTCCGTTGGGATAGTGCAATTAATTTTTTTTGCTATCCCTCACAGCCAGGTTTTACGTGATGGTGACAAACAGCAAAATAATCCATCCTATTGCCTACTCTAAATTGGGCCGAAGGTCAGATGGTTAATCTCTGAAAGCCCGTACCCTGTCGGGCTGTCCAAGCAGTATGTCAGCTAAAGGAGCCGGAGTAGAATATGCAACCTTATTTCGCATGCGTTTACAATGCATGGCGTTACAACGACCGCGTTGTTAGTTCGCATACCGTTACAACGCAAATCGGAACAACGACTTGCGTTGTAAGGGGCGCTGGATGTTGGAATAGTATAATTTACTATTCCAACTCCAGTCTGTGCGGAAATTAGGGAAGGTGTTGGATTTTAAATCCAACACCTTCTGCCCCTTACAAAGCAAGTCGTTGTTCCGACTTGCGTTGTAACGGTATGCGAACTAACAACGCGGTCGTTGTAACGACCGCGTTGTAACGCCATGCGTTGTTTCGCATGCGTTGTTAACGCTGTTTACTGCCGGAGTAGACTCTGTCATCGACATAACTTAAGATCCACCCTCCTCTAAATTGAGTGTGCAGTCCTTGAGTTTTCCTGAGAGGGTTCGCTGTTACAGGGGCAATGGAATACCCGCTCCATCAAACTCTAAATCAGCCCCTGGGGCTTCTGGAGAGATTAACTTCAAAATTGATGATCTCAATGAACACTGGTCTGATCTAAAATGGCATATCAAAGTAAAGATTACAAAATATGTGTGCAAAGTCAGTGAAACAGGCCGTGGGCAGTTTCATCAAATATGACCCATATCAACAGACACCCAGAGGGAGGTAATACTCATTATATAAGTTGCAATTTGCATACGAGGCATCAAAACAACTGCAAGTCATACTGTTGAGAATACGGAGGACTCAAGAAGTGAGTGCCCAAGTTTATATGTCAGTACTGGAGCATAGGTTGTGATAGATATCCACTTAGACTGCAGTTAAACTTGACCCAACACACACTCATTATGCACACATACCACAGAGATTTGGGACTTCATCTCCACCCTCACACCTGATGTCCTCTTCCTCACTAAGATCTAGCTCAACCCCACTTCTGCGCCTGACATCGCCACTGCACTACCCAAAGGATACAAGATCACCCACTGTGACCGCATCAATAAGCCTGGAGGAGGGATCGCCATCATACACAAGGAATCCATCCAATGCACCACCACAATTGACGACATCACTCCAGTCATGGAGCACCTCAACTTCCAACTCCAAACAGACAGCAAAACCACCATCAGGAGTCCCCTCGCCTACCATCCTCTAGGACCACGTCCATCCTTCTGCAACTTCATTGCCAACTTCATCGTCCCCCTCATCATAAACTCCAATAACTACATTTTTCTTGGCGACCTCAACTTGCATCTGGACAACCACAGTGACATCAACACTACCAACCTCCTCAACAGCATGAACAACATCGGTCTCATCCAACTCATCCACAACCCCACGCACACTGCAGGCCAAACGCTAGACCCCATCTTCACCTCTAGTGACTGCATCAGGCACAGCCACACCACGGAACCCACCTGGACCTACCACTCCATCGTTCACTTCAACATCAGCAACTCACGGAGTTCCAACCCCAGTATGCCAAATGCCCCCACCCCAGCTGGAGCAAAGTCTCAAAGGACACATGGACCAATGCCCTCAACACCACCCACCCCATCTCCTCCATCAACCCAGACCAGAGCATCAGAAACTTCAACAATTGGATCACCAACTGCACCAACAGCGTTGCTTCCATCAGCAACAACACCCACAGAAGGTTCACCAAACAGGCTAGCTGGTACACTGAAGACCTCAGAACCGCTAAACGACACTGTAAACAACTGGGAAGGAGATGGTGCACTAGCAAGGACACAACCGACAAGACCACTAACAAGACAGCCCTCAACCTCTACTACGGACAGTCGAGAGAATCAAAGAAAAAGTCCTTAGCCTCACCCATCAAATCAAGCTCCAGTAACAGCAAAGAACTCTTCAACATTGTCAAAGAATTCTCCAATGCCTCAGCCGCAACAAACAACGTTACCCTCTCACATGAACGCTGCAACAACCTTGCAATCTTCTTCCACAAGATCACCATCATCTACAGAAACTTCAAAGGCCACTGACTTCTTCAAGCAACACAACGACCCTGCTACCACCACAGACATCCGATTAACTGAATGAAGCCAGCTCACCCTACAGTACACCACCTCCATCATGAACTCGACCCATTCAGGGGGGCCAAATGACCCATACCCTCACCACATCCTCATCCTAAGTGAAGTCTGAATCAGCCATGTACTCAGCACCTTGTTTAACCCCTCAATTGCCGCGCCCACCTTCCCTGAGGACTGGCAACACGCAGAAGTCAACACCCTACTAAAGAAACCATCAGCAGACCCCAACAAACTTAACAACTACTGACTGATCTCCCTGCTAACGTTCCCGGCCAAAGTATTAGAAATAGCCATCAACCTACAACTGTCCTCACATCTAGAATGGAACCTCCTACTAAACTCCTCCAAATCCGTTCTTCTGCAGCACCCACAGCACCGAGACAACCCTCATCACGGCTACCGACGACATCCAAGCATTACTCAACTGAGGAGAGACTGCAACTCTGAACCTCCTAGACTTCTTGGCAGCCTTTGATATGGTCTCCCACCACACACTGATCACAAGGCTGCACAACATAAGCATCCAAGGACCTGCTCTCAGATGGATCACCTCTTACCTCACCGAAAGAAAGCAAAAAGTCTGCCTTCCCCTCTTCACCTCCGAACCCAAGGAAATCATCTGTAGAGTAACACCAAGGATGCTAGCTCAGACCCGCCCTCATCAACATTATATGACACCTCTGGTCAGCATCTGCAAAACCCACAGACCCTGCATCATATCCTATGCCGATGACACGCAACTCATTCTCTCCCTCTCCGAAGACACCACCAAGACCAACTACCACAACTGCATGACGGACGTCGCCAAAGGGATGAAGGACAACTGCCTAAAGCTCAACACTGATAAGACAGAGGTACGGATGCATCCTGGTGGCCCTCAGAACTCAGACCTACTCCTACCCCCACTGACCACGCTAGGAACATAGGCATCATACTGGACAACAAGGTAATCATGCTGACTCAGGTCAACTCCATCTCATCCTCCTGCTTCTTTATCCTCTGCATGCTTCGTAAGATATTCAAATGGCTACCCCAAAGCTCAAGACGCACCATCACCCAGGCCCTCATTTCCAGCCAACTGGACTATGGCAACGCTGTCTACGCAAGGATCACAATTCACCTTCTCCAATGTCTACAGAGCATACAGAATGCCACAGCCAGATTCGTCCTGGATCTCCCTAGATCAACCCACATCCCCCTTTCCTCAGGGACTTTACTGGCTCCCTGTACAGAAAAGATGCCAGGTCAAGCTCCTGACCCATGCATACAAGGCCCTACACAGCTGCGGACCCTCCTACTTGAACCACCGCCTGAACTTCCATCAGCCCACCAGACACCTCCGCTCTGCGTTCTTTTCTCTAACCCTCACCCCCTCCCCCCCTCCGTATCTGATGTAGCAGATGCAGAGGTTGATCCTAATTCTACTTAGCAGCAAAGACACGGAACAAGCTACACTTTCAGCTATGGACCTCGCCACCTCTTCCAGGGTTCCAAAAGACCCTGATGACCTTGCTTTTTGGCTAATCAACTGAACCCGGCTAGTGCCTGGATACCCTCACGAGTGACAAGTAGTACTTTAAAAATCTACTGATTGATTGATTAATTGACCAATTATTCACTTGAGAGCATGTCAGGTAGACATTATTGTTCCCACTTCAGGTTGTAATAACGTTAGATCTATGGATAATTGTACATGTGCTCTTGCACACCTGTGAGATAGCATTACATGGCCTTCATCAATAAGGCTGTCGTGCGCTCATCCTAATGACGAATTCTTGCATTGAGCACAAACATGGAAGCTATGGACTGTGGTGCCTTGTACAGTGTATAGACACTTCCAATCATGCCTCCTCAGATCTATTATTACAAAAGCATGTGCAAACACATACAGAAAGACAAGGCCATGGAGAATCTAATCCTGCTGCTGGAATATATTACACCAGCAGTTGTAGCCATACGGTGTCAGATTTCTAGTTTGCAGGATGAAGCATAACCTACATCATTCAGCAGGACTCAGGCAGGTGTTGCACACCGCACCCACTAAACAAGTTGCAAGGCCACCGGAACAACATGTCACTCAAACACAATTTTAGACTTTGAAAAGAAGATGCTGCAGGTCCAAAAACAGCATCCTTGTGATTTTAATGACCATGTAAATGGCAAGCTGGTGACCCTGCCATTGCCTCACATACACAAAAGGTTATGGGAGGAATGGTTGCAAATATTATAAACAACCAGCAATCACCCTAAGTAGCTATTTTTTTTTAATAAAGTGTCATTCTGGACAGAGGCCCCTCTCCCCCTTGTTTAAATTAGTATTGTTCGTGCTCTTCATTGGACTAGTCCATCCTGAACTGCCAGTTGAGGCCTGGCAAGGTAAAACTTGTCTGGGGCATGTATTTGCTTCTGGCACATCTTTCCCTGACTCCATCATTCGTCATGCATATATGCCACCTAGGGAAATCCAAATTATTTGTCATCCTCCTCTTCACACTCATTGCCCCTGAGTATTGCTATGTTATGTAACATATTACTGTGTCATCAATTTCAAATGCTTCATCTGATTTGTGGGGTCACTTATATCTCCTATACCAATATTGATATTCTTCCTGTGATAACTGTTAAACCAGTGCATCCCAGTGCTTAGATATAGGTAAGGTATTAGGATCCTCCTACGTATACCATGGGCACTATCATCTGTCATGTAGAATGCATTCTGTCAACTTGTGTGGGGGTTTGTGCTCATTGCTCCCCAACATGCCTCCCTGTAGTCTTACTGGAGAATTACCCATCCCTGTGTTGGCCAGTATGAAGTCAGTGGTGAATAAGAATATTTCTGGGATTCTGTGGATGTTTTAGATTCCCAGGAGCCCTTCTGGGATTCTTTGTGAATCTTAAAAATTTCCCAAATCTACTCAACACATAGGAGAAATCTTACTGAGGTAAATGTAAGTCTTTTCAAACATTTGCTTTAAAAATGAAGTCCTACAAAGCATGGTTTTGTAATGTGCAAATTGTATTGTAGAATGTCATAATAGCACCAGTGCCTTTATAATACAAATAATTCACAATACATAACATTTGTTTTCAAGGTGTTGTGGGTTTCGATCAACTGTAATAGAGGAAATGCAAAATGTTCAACCAAACTATGATGATAGAATTTATCCTCCTTGGACTTTCAGAAGACTTTCATCTCCAAGTGGTATTCTTTGTGATGTTCATGATCATTTACCTCATGACCTTAATGGGAAATATTTCCATACTGGTGGCCATTTGCACTGATCTTCACCTACACACCCCAATGTACTATCTCCTTGGCAACTTGTCCCTGCTGGAGCTGTGCATTACATCTGTCACTCTTCCCAACATTGTAGCAAATTGTTTAAGGAAACGGAGAACAATATCTTTCTTGGGCTGTGTACTACAAGTCAATCTTCATGCGTTCTTTGTAGGGACAGAGTGCTTCCTTCTTGTTATAATGGCATATGACAGATATGTGGCAATCTGTTTTCCCTTACAGTACATGGTCATCATGAGTAGAAAGGTTTGTGTAAACCTTGCATCTTGCACCTGGATCGGTTGTTTTTTCCACTCTGTGTTACAAACTGCTTTCACATTCCGGTTTCCATTCTGCAGCTCTAAAGAAGTTCAAAATTTATATTGTGAAATCCAGCCAGTACTCAAGTTGTCTTGTGGGGACACACGGATAAATAAGATCCTTCTCTCCACAGCCGTCTGTTTTTTTGCTATTGGTGCCTTGTTTCTCATCCTCATCTCTTACATCTATATTATTTTAGCTGTGCTGAAGATACCCTCCATAGAGGGTAGGAACAAAGCCTTCTCCACTTGTTCGTCACACCTCACCGTGGTCATCCTATTCTACGGAGCACTGATCTTCATGTATATGAGGCCAACCTCTGGCTACTCATGGAGGGTGGACAGTATGGTATCAGTCATTTATTCTGTGGGGACTCCAGTGCTCAATCCTATAATATATAGCTTAAGAAACAAGGAACTTAAAGGGGCTCTGAGGAAATTAATCAGCAGAATGAAGTGAAAACTCTTGAAAAAGCAAGTAAGAGTTTGTATACTGTATACAATCTGGTTCTGTGCACTTTAAGACACAATCGTTCTGTATACCTACTATGCGAACCAATGTTTTAAAGTTCATAGTTAAATTAATATTGTGATTTAAGTTCATATTGTGGGGAGTAGACCATAGAATCAAATTAGTGATGAAAGTGATCACCATTCAAGGAATCAATTGTACTGCAAATCAGAAATATAGTGTTACCATAGAGAAACTATCTGAGGGTTTTTTTAATTTACAAAATAACGAAGAGAGATTTGAGAGCCAGGTATTTGGATGGCCCTTGCAAGAATGAAGAGAAGGCTCAGAATGATATCCTCTCCTGCCAACAGTTCACATATCGGTTTTCAAGGGACCATGTTAAGGAATATCTAGTCATTTAGATTATGTTTGTGAATAAATTCTTTTGTGCCGTGTTCTGCTCAATTATTTTTTAAATTCTGTACCTCTGCTATTTCGTCTCTCGAGAAGAAGATGCCTGCTAACCAGGCTCCAGTAACAAGCATTCTGCCTTGAAAAACTAAATACAATTTTGCAATGTAAAAATGCCATTATCTACATTTTGCTAAATCCAATGTAATTTGCATAGTTCAGCACTGGAGACCAGGCTGAAGGGAAACTTTCCCCCTTGTACCTAAAAACATATAACATGCTTTGAAAACATATGTTTCAGCAGCAGGGTACCGAAGCCTGTGTTTAAAATGGCAAAATGAATTATTAACAGAATCTAAGTGCCCAATTTAGAGTTTGGTGAACATGGTACTCCACTTCAAATGTGATCCTGGCTGCCAAACCCTCGGTCCAACCACCTCATTTAGAGATGAGCAGACTTTAAGTAGTCAGACGACGGAGCCCCTGTTGGCTCCATGGACGGAGCGGAATAGGGGCCATTGGAGATAGGGCAATACACCATCTGCCCTATTAAAGGTGTACAGTGTATCTGCTTTTGTTTCCTTTCAGTTGACTGGGGGTGAGTGTTTGATTGGCTCAAACGTTCCGTCCATCATCCCCTTTTGTATCGCTTTGGTCGCCCTAAGTTGGCGGGGGTATGCCCAGACGTGGGTCCCTTGCTCACTTTGCCACTGGATTCAAGCAAGCCTGGCTGATGACGGCTGAAATGCCAGAATGCCAGATGCTTGTTTCCGGTCCAGGGAAGACATGGCTTGGCAGTTCGGGCTGGACTGTTCCCATGAGGCACAGGGTCAGACTGATTTGCATATGGCCATGTCTGAACTGGGGTGGTGGAGTGAGCTAAAGAATGATGATGGATTAAACCCAGATCAGTTGACTGGGGGTGAGTGTTTGATTGGCTCAAACGTTCCGTCCATCATCCCCTTTTGTATCGCTTTGGTCGCCCTAAGTTGGCGGGGGTATGCCCAGACGTGGGTCCCTTGCTCACTTTGCCACTGGATTCAAGCAAGCCTGGCTGATGACGGCTGAAATGCCAGAAACCGGTCCTAGGATGCTTGTTTCCGGTCCAGGGAAGACATGGCTTGGCAGTTCGGGCTGGACTGTTCCCATGAGGCACAGGGTCAGACTGATTTGCATATGGCCATGTCTGAACTGGGGTGGTGGAGTGAGCTAAAGAATGATGATGGATTAAACCCAGATCAGTTGACTGGGGGTGAGTGTTTGATTGGCTCAAACGTTCCGTCCATCATCCCCTTTTGTATCGCTTTGGTCGCCCTAAGTTGGCGGGGGTATGCCCAGACGTGGGTCCCTTGCTCACTTTGCCACTGGATTCAAGCAAGCCTGGCTGATGACGGCTGAAATGCCAGAAACCGGTCCTAGGATGCTTGTTTCCGGTCCAGGGAAGACATGGCTTGGCAGTTCGGGCTGGACTGTTCCCATGAGGCACAGGGTCAGACTGATTTGCATATGGCCATGTCTGAACTGGGGTGGTGGAGTGAGCTAAAGAATGATGATGGATTAAACCCAGATCAGTTGACTGGGGGTGAGTGTTTGATTGGCTCAAACGTTCCGTCCATCATCCCCTTTTGTATCGCTTTGGTCGCCCTAAGTTGGCGGGGGTATGCCCAGACGTGGGTCCCTTGCTCACTTTGCCACTGGATTCAAGCAAGCCTGGCTGATGACGGCTGAAATGCCAGAAACCGGTCCTAGGATGCTTGTTTCCGGTCCAGGGAAGACATGGCTTGGCAGTTCGGGCTGGACTGTTCCCATGAGGCACAGGGTCAGACTGATTTGCATATGGCCATGTCTGAACTGGGGTGGTGGAGTGAGCTAAAGAATGATGATGGATTAAACCCAGATCAGTTGACTGGGGGTGAGTGTTTGATTGGCTCAAGCGTTCCGTCCATCATCCCCTTTTGTATCGCTTTGGTCGCCCTAAGTTGGCGGGGTATGCCCAGACGTGGGTCCCTTGCTCACTTTGCCACTGGATTCAAGCAAGCCTGGCTGATGACGGCTGAAATGCCAGAAACCGGTCCTAGGATGCTTGTTTCCGGTCCAGGGAAGACATGGCTTGGCAGTTCGGGCTGGACTGTTCCCATGAGGCACAGGGTCAGACTGATTTGCATATGGCCATGTCTGAACTGGGGTGGTGGAGTGAGCTAAAGAATGATGATGGATTAAACCCAGATCAGTTGACTGGGGGTGAGTGTTTGATTGGCTCAAACGTTCCGTCCATCATCCCCTTTTGTATCGCTTTGGTCGCCCTAAGTTGGCGGGGGTATGCCCAGACGTGGGTCCCTTGCTCACTTTGCCACTGGATTCAAGCAAGCCTGGCTGATGACGGCTGAAATGCCAGAAACCGGTCCTAGGATGCTTGTTTCCGGTCCAGGGAAGACATGGCTTGGCAGTTCGGGCTGGACTGTTCCCATGAGGCACAGGGTCAGACTGATTTGCATATGGCCATGTCTGAACTGGGGTGGTGGAGTGAGCTAAAGAATGATGATGGATTAAACCCAGATCAGTTGACTGGGGGTGAGTGTTTGATTGGCTCAAACGTTCCGTCCATCATCCCCTTTTGTATCGCTTTGGTCGCCCTAAGTTGGCGGGGGTATGCCCAGACGTGGGTCCCTTGCTCACTTTGCCACTGGATTCAAGCAAGCCTGGCTGATGACGGCTGAAATGCCAGAAACCGGTCCTAGGATGCTTGTTTCCGGTCCAGGGAAGACATGGCTTGGCAGTTCGGGCTGGACTGTTCCCATGAGGCACAGGGTCAGACTGATTTGCATATGGCCATGTCTGAACTGGGGTGGTGGAGTGAGCTAAAGAATGATGATGGATTAAACCCAGATCAGTTGACTGGGGGTGAGTGTTTGATTGGCTCAAACGTTCCGTCCATCATCCCCTTTTGTATCGCTTTGGTCGCCCTAAGTTGGCGGGGGTATGCCCAGACGTGGGTCCCTTGCTCACTTTGCCACTGGATTCAAGCAAGCCTGGCTGATGACGGCTGAAATGCCAGAAACCGGTCCTAGGATGCTTGTTTCCGGTCCAGGGAAGACATGGCTTGGCAGTTCGGGCTGGACTGTTCCCATGAGGCACAGGGTCAGACTGATTTGCATATGGCCATGTCTGAACTGGGGTGGTGGAGTGAGCTAAAGAATGATGATGGATTAAACCCAGATCAGTTGACTGGGGGTGAGTGTTTGATTGGCTCAAACGTTCCGTCCATCATCCCCTTTTGTATCGCTTTGGTCGCCCTAAGTTGGCGGGGGTATGCCCAGACGTGGGTCCCTTGCTCACTTTGCCACTGGATTCAAGCAAGCCTGGCTGATGACGGCTGAAATGCCAGAAACCGGTCCTAGGATGCTTTTTTCCGGTCCAGGGAAGACATGGCTTGGCAGTTCGGGCTGGACTGTTCCCATGAGGCACAGGGTCAGACTGATTTGCATATGGCCATGTCTGAACTGGGGTGGTGGAGTGAGCTAAAGAATGATGATGGATTAAACCCAGATCAGTTGACTGGGGGTGAGTGTTTGATTGGCTCAAACGTTCCGTCCATCATCCCCTTTTGTATCGCTTTGGTCGCCCTAAGTTGGCGGGGGTATGCCCAGACGTGGGTCCCTTGCTCACTTTGCCACTGGATTCAAGCAAGCCTGGCTGATGACGGCTGAAATGCCAGAAACCGGTCCTAGGATGCTTGTTTCCGGTCCAGGGAAGACATGGCTTGGCAGTTCGGGCTGGACTGTTCCCATGAGGCACAGGGTCAGACTGATTTGCATATGGCCATGTCTGAACTGGGGTGGTGGAGTGAGCTAAAGAATGATGATGGATTAAACCCAGATCAGTTGACTGGGGGTGAGTGTTTGATTGGCTCAAACGTTCCGTCCATCATCCCCTTTTGTATCGCTTTGGTCGCCCTAAGTTGGCGGGGGTATGCCCAGACGTGGGTCCCTTGCTCACTTTGCCACTGGATTCAAGCAAGCCTGGCTGATGACGGCTGAAATGCCAGAAACCGGTCCTAGGATGCTTGTTTCCGGTCCAGGGAAGACATGGCTTGGCAGTTCGGGCTGGACTGTTCCCATGAGGCACAGGGTCAGACTGATTTGCATATGGCCATGTCTGAACTGGGGTGGTGGAGTGAGCTAAAGAATGATGATGGATTAAACCCAGATCAGTTGACTGGGGGTGAGTGTTTGATTGGCTCAAACATTCCGTCCATCATCCCCTTTTGTATCGCTTTGGTCGCCCTAAGTTGGCGGGGGTATGCCCAGACGTGGGTCCCTTGCTCACTTTGCCACTGGATTCAAGCAAGCTTGGCTGATGACGGCTGAAATGCCAGAAACCGGTCCTAGGATGCTTGTTTCCGGTCCAGGGAAGACATGGCTTGGCAGTTCGGGCTGGACTGTTCCCATGAGGCACAGGGTCAGACTGATTTGCATATGGCCATGTCTGAACTGGGGTGGTGGAGTGAGCTAAAGAATGATGATGGATTAAACCCAGATCAGTTGACTGGGGGTGAGTGTTTGATTGGCTCAAACATTCCGTCCATCATCCCCTTTTGTATCGCTTTGGTCGCCCTAAGTTGGCGGGGGTATGCCCAGACGTGGGTCCCTTGCTCACTTTGCCACTGGATTCAAGCAAGCCTGGCTGATGACGGCTGAAATGCCAGAAACCGGTCCTAGGATGCTTGTTTCCGGTCCAGGGAAGACATGGCTTGGCAGTTCGGGCTGGACTGTTCCCATGAGGCACAGGGTCAGACTGATTTGCATATGGCCATGTCTGAACTGGGGTGGTGGAGTGAGCTAAAGAATGATGATGGATTAAACCCAGATCAGTTGACTGGGGGTGAGTGTTTGATTGGCTCAAACGTTCCGTCCATCATCCCCTTTTGTATCGCTTTGTTTCCTTTCAATCAGCATCAGGAAAAAGGGACAGGGAAAACCCCCCCACCCTCTGAGAAAACTCCAGTGTCACCCAGTTATTTTGCTTTTCAAAAACAATCTCCCACTTTGGGAGCTTGTTTTTCAAAACACAAAAACTTTTTTAAAAGTTGGCAGCCGGCCATGTGTTTGATGGTACCGTCCATCAAACTTTTCAAACATTGACGTGAGCTGATGTAGTGAGATGCCCTTGGGACTGATGGACATCTCTAAATTTGGGGAGTGGAGTCCTTTGATTTGACAGAAGTAATGTCCTCGGCCATCCAAACTGAATATACTCCATCCACCAAACTCTAAATCATCCCTTAGTTCCTGTAGTTAATATTTTCTCCGTTTATGTGTTGGACATGGCCCTTTCTGCAGGGTCATCCCTAAACTTTTTGCCTTCTCTCTCCCATTTTTGCTGAATTGATTTTTGTTGGCCTTAGGACTCTGTGTACTTCACCACTGCTAACCAGTGCTAAAGTACTTGTGCTCTCGCCTTAAAGCATTGTAGAATTGGCCCTATGCCCAACTGGCATATTTAATTTACTTATACGTCCCTAGTACAGTGGCACTACTTGTGCCCAGGGCCTGTAAATTAAATGCTACTAGCGGCCCTGCAGCACTGATTCTGCCACCCACTTAAGTAGCCCTTTATCCATGTCTCAAGCCTGCCATTGCTGAGCCTTTGTAGGCAGTTTTAAACTGTCATGTCGACCTGGCAAAATAAACCTTTTCACATGCCTAAACGTCCTTTTTTAATACATACAAGTTACCCCTAGGCAAAGCCCGGGACAGCATGTGCTTTACCCTGACTAGGGTTGTGGTTGCTGCTTAATCAGGGCTCGCAACCCAGTCAACCAGTAACACAGGGGCATATTTACAAAGAATTGGTGTAGGGCAGCGCCTCAAGTCATTTTGTTGTGCTGCCCTCAGCCAATTTGAAAGGACAGAAATGCACCATATTTACAAGATACAGTGTATTCCTGTCCTTTCAGCCGGCTTTATCTATGTGGAAAAAAAGCTGCTTATGATACTTACGGCCAGATTATGATGGCGATGGGACCACCACCGTCAGGCCATGGATGGCAGTCGCACCGCCATCCAGTCCATTGGATCCGACTGCTGCATTAGGATGCAGGCGGTCAGAGCTTGGCTGTCTGGGGGAAAGACCGCCTCATTCGACAGGATCAAGGATCCCATCAGTGCACCAGTCAGACTCCTATTTCCTGCAATGTGGCGATGCCTCCTCAGGCACCGCAGTAGGGATTAGGATGACCCTTTCCGCCCGAAAAGGCAAGTGGAAAGTGACTTTGGGGGCCCCTAGCAGGGCCCCCTTCCCCCATGGCCCTCCGCTATTGGCCCTGGGTACCTGCCACATAGTGCAGGGATGGTTTAAATGTGTATATTTTGTATTGCGGTGTGTGCTGCAGCCTGCAGCACACACCACAATGCAAAATATACACATTGCGACCGCCGTGAAGGCGGTCGCATCGTAGTGTGGGCAGCGGAACCGCCGACTTCTAGTCGGGCGGTTACGTCCACCCGACATCGTAATCACCCCCTTTATTCCAAGAAGGAGTGTAAAGAATATTTAAGGTGTTAGTGTGGCCCCAAATCTGCAAACACATCAATAACATTTTAAGGAATTTCAAATGTAAATTTAATTTGTTGAAATGAACATTCACTGAGTCATAAGATGAACAGGGAAGCACCTGATGCTTGTTAGAAATGTTTTTAGAGAGATCCTTCTTACATGTAATCTAAAAAGGAGCAGCTATGTGCTAATTATGAGAAGATGTAACGTGAGCTGTAATTCAATGTGTAGGATCAGCGCCTGTGATCCTGAAAATATTAGGAGCACCTTACGTCAAGAAGATGTGTGCTTGAAATACGCTTTAAGATATTAACATGCTTTCGGCAAGTGAGTTATTGAGCTTTACTATCACAAATGTCTTAAAGTCTTCTCCTACAAAGAAGGAAAAAGGACAGAGACATTGGCAATTACAGACATGAAATTGATTAGATTCTTCAGGGTGGGTACAATAGAGGGATGCTACTAGAGAGTGTAGGAATTTAGGGCCACATGTAAAAAAGGTTTCAGTGGTGCAAACGAAGAATCAGGCTGTTTGCGACCGCTAAATAGCCTTTTGACATGTGCTAACCCTATTTTGCAAGTTGGTAACCTATTACCGAATCGCAAAATAGGGTTTGCGAGTCAATATTAGGAAGGGGCTGGTTAAGGGCATTCCTTCCTGATAGCGAGTCGCAGGGGATGTATGAATGATTTCTGACCGAAATGCGATTGCAAAACATTCGCAGTTCACCACCAACTTCAAGTTGGTGGTATACCATTCGCAAATGGGAAGGGATCACCATGGGACCTCTCCCCCATGCGAATGTAGGCACGAACATTTTTTAAGAGCGGGCAGTGGTCACATGGACCGCTGCCTACTCTTAAAAAATGAAAAGAAAACTTTTCATTTTTGTTTTTGAAATGCACCCCTTTTTCCTTTAAGGTAAAACAGCTGCATTTCCAAAAAAAAGCTTTATTGAAAAAGCAAAGACATGGTGGTCTGCTGACCCCAGCAGGCCACCATCCCTGTAATTTTGGGCATTCCCAATGGGTCGCAAATTGCGACCTGCCTCATGAATATTGATTAGGCAGGTCCATTTGCGTCCCACTTGGAATCGCAAACAGTGTCAAACACACTGTTGTACATCGCAGGTTGCAATTCCTAATTGCGAGTGGCAAAATGTCACAATTAGGAACTCGCAAAATGTAGCGATCATACATTTGGCCCCTGGTGAACTTGCATTTATCGTTTTATGAAGATATCAATTAAATTGGGAGGGGTTTCAACCATCAGGCCAGTGCTTCAGTAATATACACAAGTATGTTAATTATCCTTAGTTGTCATTGAGTAGTTGTAGAATTGACATGGGGATTGTTGTTCACGAGATCTTTCTTCAATCCAATGAAATAGGCGTATGTGAAATTAACTTTGCCGAAGCTAGTAGTTTTTCAAGAATACTTTTATCAAAATTAAACATGTTTTGTCAGTAACACCTGCTCACGTTCCCTCCTTGGCCATTGGCCAGAGATGCCACTGGAATGCATGGCAAGATGTTGCTGTTACTCCATTTCATCCAGCTAGTTCCATAAGAAGGTCATATGCAACTGCTCACACAGCCCACTTTGCCACTGGGTTAGACAGATTATAAGAAAGTCTAGTCACCTTTCTCCAGTTTGCTACAGGGGGAGCATGCAGGTGTTGATGAGCAAACCAGATTCATCTCCCATGCAAGAGGGCATGACTAGGTAAACTTTGAGATGCATGAGGACCAGGTGGTGCCAAAAACTATCAGAAGGTGCTTCCTGGGCTGGCTAGCGAGTCAGAGCTCTACGAGGCTAGTGAATGGTACCCATGGACCCCGACTCAAGTCACCCACCCAAGATGTCTCTCTATGCCCAGGACAAACTTCTACTTGCCCAACCAGGGCTCCTATACTTCCCCTCTATGTCATTCTGTGACTAGACCCCAGCCAGAGCTGGATCATGTCTAGGATATTATCCCTTGACCTGGGATCCGGCTAACATTCTATTGTGCCCCACCACACCCAGGGCAGCACTTGGTAAGGTTCAAGTTGGAAACTAGGACCCAGATGCTAGGAGACCCATCCTGGCATCAACAAAACGCCCAACAATATTGCCTCTGGCAGACCACAATAGCTGTGTGCACAAGGAGAATGCCCCGTGCCTGAATTCCAAAATAGGGACATTCTTGCTGCCAGCCTTAATAGCAGCATCAATGTGACAGTGAGCAGAGTAAGACTTGTGACAGCTTCCATGCGATCCCCTAAGAAATCTTGGCTCTCAAAAGATTTTAAATTTCACAGATTTTATGCCTACCATCGAGGGCCTAAATTTCACAAATGGTGGTGGAAGGAATGCTTGCAAATAGTCTAATCCCTGGCACTTGCTCAGGGTATCATTCCAACTTATTTTATTCACCCACTTTCCCACTCTAAACTAAGGCCTGCCTAATGCAAATCAGTCCTAATCCTGCTCCTTATGTGAACAGACCATCCTGAGCTACCAGGCAAGGCCCCCTCCAAAGAGACCACTACCAATCTCAGAGCAGTTTCAGCCATATTAGGCCTATACAACGAGGTACAGCTTGGATATATGGCAAACCACGTCAAATTATTTTGGCGTCCCTTTGCTTTTGGTGATGTAATATGTAAGACGTGGATCCCATCTCCTGCTTTTTCATAAAAACCGAAGTGTATATCAGTTTCCAACAAACACAAATTATGCAGGAGACCATCAGCAAGAGGGAAAGAGAAAAAGGACAAGTCAGTCACAAGACAAACAATGGGCAGCTCAGATAAAGATAAGGCATAGCTAAATTGTGATAAGGCACAGCATGAGCCCAATGTGCTGAACATGACAAACATGTGCTAGCCAGTATTCTTATCTCATTCTGCTTCCCCCTGGTATTTTTTATCTGCATGACTAGTGAACATCAGACTAGGCAAACTGGGCAAAACTTTCAGGGACTGGGTACAATTAGTGCATATATGCTGACACTGAACAAGTCATTTTGTATCTAGACCGTGCAGGACTTTGTAGCACGAAGTGCTGTTATAATTGGTGGAGGATAAGTAACACTCAATGGCAGCAGTGGATACTGACGAGGAGTGTGTTACAGAAGTGAAACGGAGGAGTTCTTTGGCAGAAGATGCAATGTTAATTATTGGCTTGGCCTTTATTATGAATGCTTAAAAAATACATGTTATGTTATGTTATGTTATATTATGTTATATTATGTTATGCTCTGTTATCTGTTATGTCATGCTTGGTCAATGGAGAGATGCTTGTCAAAGTACTGTTGTAATTGTCCTTGTTGTTGTGTAGGGAGAAGCTTTTGCTACCCGGTTCTCAAAGAAAGTGTGTTGTAAATTGTTTATCTAGCACATTTAGGCATGACAAATGAACAAAAGAAGGGTGAGATAATCCTGATTGTGGCGAAATATGGAGAGGAATGCAGCCTCGGTGGCAAGTTGTATGGTTTGAAGAAGATAAGTGCAGGACAAGCCGCACAGTGTTTTACCACATCACCAATTTAACCTCCACCTACGAAAAAATCGAATCCAGAATATTAAGTACCAGCATGTTATCATGGTAAGTATAACATTGTCAAATCTAATGAGAAAAAAGGTCTATTTATGAATATGTTGGGCATTCCCTGGCAAGTCGTTTTGAATGCAGTAAGATCAATATTGTGATCATACCGCCACATCCCTAGTACCACAACTGGGAAAAGCAGGTTTGAGGTTCTGTTGGGTTATCAGAGCAGTACTTTACTATTTTCAGGATGGCTGTAGAAGTATAAGGACAAATATAGTTATGGAAATAATGGATGTAGAAGTCAGAAGAAGTTGTTTAGAAATGCAGTAAAAGGATGTGATCCAGTAGCGGCCTGTGTGCTTGACGAGCAGCAGGAGGGGCGGAGGGGAGTGTGGGGGTCTGGGGGATAGGGGGGTATAAGGGTCACGGGTGAAAAAAAGTAATAAAAATAAACGTACCTGCAGCCGTCCCCGTCACGCTCTTCTGCTCTTCAGCTGTCCCCATCGCGCTCTTCTGCTCCTCTTCACTGCAGGAAGGCACAGGCTCCCAGAATGCCCTGTGGCCAATCCTGAAGCTGCTCTCACGCATGAGAGCAGCTTCAGGATTGGCCTGAGCGTCCTCGATTTGCGCTCCAGGACAGACTGTGAGTCTGTGCCTGCTCTCCTCAACTCATCTACTTTACAGAGAGCTTTCACTGCGCATGACGGTTTGGCCGGCCTGCCAAACCGGCGTGCGCAATGATGGGAGTGCACTACCACTCCCCTCAATGCCTGTCACTCCCGGGTCCTGTCCCCAAGACTCGGCACTTGGCAGGAAAGGAAAAATAAAATGAGTGAAGTATCTTTTTTCTTTTTCCTTTCCTGATGTTCTTGGGGGGGAGGGTGGGGTGGGCGACGCTCCTCTGCCATAGGGGAAACATCCATTACAACGCGGCTGTTTCCACGCAGGGCCTTTACCACGCAGGCATTACCACGTGTACACTGTTACCGCACATAGCCTTCACCACGCATTTTTTTTTACAACGTATGGGGTGAGGGCATATGCTGGTAACGGCACCTGCGTGGTAAAGGCTATTGGCGTCGTTAGAGGAGCGAAGAGATCCTTCCGCTTCCTCTTGACGACCTGTGCCTCACAAGAGTTGACTCGTCGTGCTGTGACGTCTATGATAAAATCCTTATCACGCAGGCCTAGTGCAGCGGATTCCTTCATTCGTGTGTCATCCTGGAAACAAGTGTTTTGCTGTCTTCGCAACATCTTTGTTCAGGTCAGGCATGCGCCCTTTTAAAATCGCTGACAACCACCGTCAAAGCTGAGTACACTTTTAGGATAAACTGCATCTGTTTATTGGATGAAGAGTTCCCCTTTCAAATTAGGAAATAAAAGACCGGATCATTTAAGCAGGGGCCTAGATTCAGGGCAGGGTCGGGTATTTTTCTAACAAGGCGGGGGGCGCGCTGGGGTCTAGATTTAGGGCTTAGGGCAGCGACTGGTATTTCTTTTAACAGGGCAAGGGCGTGCTGGGGTCTAGATTTAGGGCTTAGAGCAGGGTCAGGTATTTTTTAAAAAGGGCAGCCTTTACCATACATGCTTTGCAACAAAATACGTTGTAAAAGCATGCGTGGTAAAGGTTATACGTGGTGAAGGCATTCGCGTTGTAACGCATGCGTGGTAAATGCATGCGTTGCAACGGAATGTGTTGTTGCAAAATACAACCCCGCCATAGCAGCCATAGCGGAAGAGCAGCTGTTGATGTGATTGATTAATATATTAAGTACATTTGATTAAAGGAGATGCTCTAAAAATAATGTTTTCTGCTTGATTCTGGACAATGATGGAACGGAAACGGTTAAGTTGAAGAATGGGCAGGAAGTAGAGACGCACATGAAAGGTCATACTTGTGTAGAGCTGGCTCGTACAAGTGATTATATTTCTCCTGTTTCAAAAAGGAACAAGGATTGTGTTGAAGGACTTTGAGCATTAGTATTACATTCACTGACCTTTTGGTTGTTTTTGGGGCGGTATGTTGTTTGAATGGATGGGCAGTTTCATCTGCTCTGTGTTTGTTTTCTGTAAAGAGGTTGGAGTGTTCTGTCCTCTCTGCATTGTTAAGTAGGACATTTTCTCTATGCTCTGAGGTTTGCCTATTGCTAGGATGTAGTATGAAATTGTTAAGAAAAGTCCAGGTGCAGAAGTCGCAAGCTGTGGCACGACTGAGTTGTTTGATTTGGTCCAATAAAGTACACTGGGTCCAATAATCACGTGTGTATCTAGTAAAAGGTTTTCCATTTTATCGCTTTTAAACAGAAATAGTGTTGCAATAAATCAGTGTCTCTCTGTAGTTCATTGTCATATATGCATTTTATTATAATGCACCCGATTATTACTGCTTTTATGCACATAATCAGGCAATGGTAGCAGCTGTTTACCTGGCAGGTAAATAATGAATTTCCGCTTCTATTTACAAGGCCGCTGCCTAAATTGCAGAGATTATGCACTATTTTACCGGCAGCAATGTAAATAGGTAGCACATTTTATTGCTTACCCAGCTGTCCAGGATGAGTCGTGCAGCTGCAGTTCTGAGCAGCTGCAAGCTCCAATGCAAAATCTTGCGTCAGAAAAGGGTTGCGCAGCGGCGATTAAGATAATGCCATCAATGGGACTTGAGATGCAAGTTCCTGGGTCGTCATCTAGGATGCCGTTGAAGGCTTGCACCTAATGGGACCCCTTACACTTTGAAAATTGGTTACCACCCTAACTCATAGGCCGTTAGTTCATCAATGGCTTGTGACACCAATTGCAGTCATAAAGTGTCAATAAATTCCATTTGGAATTGGAAAGGGGAGAGGGAACACCTTTCATGGTCCATCCAATTTGCAGTTCAGAAATTATCACTAATTTCCATTTATTATTAAAAAAATATTTCTTGCTCGTAAAAGGGGTTTTGTGCATATTAATAGGCACTTTTGTGATCACAAACCCTGTGATTTTGCGACCTGAATGGGTGCATTTTGAGCTAAGAAAATTGATCTAAATGTTGGTTTGTGCTCCCTATGTAATTCCGCATACTGTTGCTGTAATTCTGTGTAATTATGCTCCAGCAAATATGCAAGTTACCCCACCCCTATTTATAGGTTTAAAGGTCCCAATTTTTTTAATTATTCTAAGTTATTTTTACAGACATGCCACCAAATGCCACTTCATCGCAGCATGGGCAAAGACACAACGACTTGGGACTCCCTTTCTGGAGCTGTCTCATACTCCACAAATGCTCCTATTCCCTTAAGTTTACCTGCAGAGGTGGCTATTGATAAGGATGATTAGAACCGTTAAAATACTAGTTGAAGCTGTTCACTTGTCTACAGCTATGTGCTCACTCTCACTCACAAAGCCATGAGAATACACCAGGGCCAGATATAGGATCACCAAAAGGCTCCATGTTATTAGAGCACCTCTTTTTCTTCATCAAATCAGGGCACTCAATTAAACAAATCAGACTAAAAGACCTAATAACAATGATTTGCAAAAGCAAATGTCGTATAATCTCATGATGGAAGGAAGAAAAATAGTGGGCCTGATGTAGAATTTGGGTGACAGAGTTAACTCCATCCGGATGGTGAAGGACAATACCACAGCCATCCTGAGGGATCTTCGCCCACCAAACTTAGGGTTGTCTGCTGCCCCTGTGGATAACTCTCTACATTGGCAGGAACTGCTGTCATGGCAGT
This sequence comes from Calotriton arnoldi, assembly GCA_963921515.1. Lineage (NCBI taxonomy): Eukaryota > Metazoa > Chordata > Amphibia > Caudata > Salamandridae > Calotriton > Calotriton arnoldi. Next base: position 1,991,184 of record CAWUFW010002784.1, read on the forward strand.
TCCTCTCTATGCAGGAAATATTTGAGGGACAATACTGTCAGACTTTACAAATGTTTTTCACAAACAAACTCCCAAAGCAGAGATTGTTTTTGGACTTTTTGCAAAATAAAAATTAATGACCCCCATACACTGTGAACTTTTTTCAGGGTGTTGGGGTCATTAGTTTTTTTATAGCCAGCTTATAGCCTGAATAGGGGGGACAGTGTAAAGCTCATCCTCCGATGACTCCAATTTTGTTAGGCCGCCAGAGAAAGTTTTCCGCCAAGCAGGCATGAGCAAATCGTTATTTGAAATTGAATGTCATTGGAATATGAATGAATATTCCAGGTAAATTAGAGAAACACATATAGGCATCAAAGACACAGAAGAGAAGAAAATCATAGAGATTTTTTATCCATTGTCTTTGTTACAAATATTGTAAGAAACAAGACATTGAATAAACAGAAATATTTTGTTACCTCCATTTTTGTGACCTACAGATCAATCAATCAATCAAGTGACTTGCAAAGCGCGTTATTCACCTGTAAGGGTCTCAAGGAGCTGGGGGGGTGGATTGCTGAACTGTCGCAGGCAATGTGGTTCAGTCGAAGAGCCAGGTCTCGAGGTCCTTCCTGAATTGGGGCAGTGACTATGATTGCCTTAGGTGGAGAGGCAGGGAGTTCCAGGTCTTTGCTGCGAGGTAGGAGAAAAATCTTCCCCCGGCCGTGTGCTTGCGGATGCATGGCATGGCAACTAGGGCCAGTTGGGCGGAGTGGAGGTCTCTGGTGGGTGCGTGGAATGCAAGGCAGTGGTTGAGGTATGCAGGTCCCACGTTGTGTAAGGACTTGTTGGCATGTGTGAGGAGCTTGAAGGTGATTCTTTTGTTGACTGGGAGCCAGTGGAGGTCTGTCAGGTGGCTGGGGATGTGGCTGCAGCAGGGGACATTGAGGATAAGACTGGCGGAGGCGTTCTGGATGCTCTGCAGTTTCTTGAGGAGTTTTTGGGTGATGCTGACATAGAGTGCATTGCCGCAGTTGAGTCTGCTGATGATGGGTGCGTGGGTGACCGTCTTTCTGGACTCGGTGGGGATCCACTTGAAGATCTTTTGGAGCAAGTGTATCGTGTGGAAGCAGGACGATGAGACCAATTGATCTGGCCGTCCATGGTGTGCGAGTAGTCCAAAAGGATGCTTAGATTTTGGGCTTGGTCTGTGGGTGTGGGCTGGATCCAAGTTCTGCGGGCCACCATGAGTGGTCCCAGGTGAACGGGTGGAGCCCATGATGAGGACTTCGGTCTTCTATGAGTTTAGCTTGAGGCAGCTGTCCTTCATCCAGGTGGCAACAGCCTTCATCCTGTTGTTCAAGTTGTTCTTGCTGACTGTGGGTTTGTTGGTGAGGGAGAGGATCAGCTGGGTGTCGTCGGGGTAGAAGACAATGTTGAGTACGTGGTTCCTGACGATGGCTTCGAGTGGGGCCATGCAGATGTTGGAGAGAGAGTGGGGCTCAGGGAGGAGCCCTGAGGCACTCCGCAGATGATCTCTGTGGGTTCAGGGTGGAAGGGTCGTAGCCTGACTCTCTGTGTTCAGCTGGTGAGGAAGGAGCGGCTCCATTCCAGGGCTTTTTGCACGGATGCCGTCGTCGTGAAGTCTTGTGCATAGGGTGCGGTGAGAGACGGTGTCGAAGGCAGCCAAGAGATCCAGGAGGATGAGCGCTGCAGTTTTGCCTCAGTCAAGGAGGGTGTGGACATCATCTATGGTGGCGAGGAGGGGAGTCTCAGTACTGTGATTGCTTCGGATCCAGATTGGGAGAGGTCCCGGATGTGGTTTGCTTAGATGAACTCAGAAAGATGGGTGTTGATGGCGTTCTCGATGACCTTGGCTGGGAAGGGGAGCAGAGAGATGAGTCTGAAGTTCTTGAGTTCCTTTAGGTCGGCAGAGGGTTTCTTCAGCAAGGGGTTGATCTCTGCATGTTTCCAGTCTTCCAAGAATGTGGCAGAGTTGATGAAGCAGTTGATGGTGCAGCAGAGCTCGGGGGCTATAGAGGTGTTGGCTCTGTTGAAGATGTGGTACGGGCAGGGGTCCGAGGGTGATCCGGAGTGGATACTCTTCATGATCTTGAGGGTGTCATTAGTGGTGAGGGGTGTCCAGCTGAGCAGGGTCTGCTGGGGTCCGGTGTCGTTGGGTGTGTTGGTCGTAGCTCTCCTTAATCTTGTGGTGGAAGAAGGTGCTGAGGTTGTTGCAGAGGTCTTGGGAGGATGGGAAGTCTGTTGTCCCTGTGCTGGGTTTGATGAATTCTTTGACCACCACAAAAAGTTCTTTGCTATTGATTGCGTCGGTTTTGATCCTTTCTTGTAGGGCTGCTTTCTTTGTTGTTCTAATGAGGTGGTGATGTGCGGTGACAGCAATTTTGAAGGCTGAGTGGTCTTCCAGGGTCTTGCTGCTCCTCCATCTCTTTTCCAGCCGCAGATCGATAATTTCCACATTTACACTCCTTTGCCATACAAGGGATAAAGATCCACTGTTGAGGTTTCAGAACTGATTTGGAGTGATTCTCTTTTAAATGTCATTTTCTGGCTGTAGCTCAGATACAGCCATTTTGCTAGGTGATGGCTCTCACAGAAGTAGCAATAGTGCTGGCTCGAAGCAGGATCATCCAAAACAAGCTCACAATGAAGCATGAGATATCAGCATCTGGCTGTCTTTCACCTTCCTGCGACAGTCATCAGGCTGAGACAAAAGAGAAGACCTGCTTAGAAACTTAGTCATCATTAAAAAGAGAAACATGTGACCTACCCCTCACTCCTAGCATCCACCCTATGTCATTATTCAGGAAGACTAATCAGCAGCCCTTTGCTAATGATGGAGCAAGGTAAACGAAATAAATTTTGGAACCCCCTTGATAAGAATAATAAACTAATTATACTAATTGATGAATTAACCAACAAAACGCATCTTAATAAACATTTACATAAAAGGTAACTGCCCTATTTGTGCAAAAATCTAATTTATTTACCATTGTGAAGTATTCTAATATTAAGAATGTGATTTGCGTACTAATTAGAGTAAAATCGCATGATTTGTGGTGTGTAGTGTAAATTGTATTGTGGCAAAGAACACGGATGGTAAGTAAAATGGCTTTAAATGTCGCTTTTGCTAGGTAACACCTAACACGGGTTCTTAGAATGACGGGTGGTAAACAGAAAGGCTTATTTTCCTTATTTTAATTACGATTGTGTTTGTTTTTATGATAGTTCGTTTGGGCCTGTTAGGCCAGGCTGCGAAAATGGCTGCCGACATAGATGAGGTCATACCAGAAATCAAAGATGGCCTCTAAGCGAAAGAAATGATGAAGCTAAACCACGTGGGTACGGCTTGTACATGGAGTGAGAAATGTCAAGGTTACCATGACCTATTATGAAGAGAGTGCCAAGAAAGACTCAGCTCGTATCCGTGAGAAAAGAGGAGAGTTCAGTATTGAGAGACAAAGGACAGACCAAATTGTGACCATCATTGTTGCAACATTATACATAATAAATCTGGACTGCTTTTACCCAAAGAATATGGGAAACCATGAACTCTTAACCATCCTCGAAACCAGTTTAAGCAAGGAAGGCGATGAGACAATTTTTGCCACCCCTCAAATGGACCAATTAGCTTGATTCCTGCCCCCAAACATTGCAACTTTTTGTGTAGTAAGCCAGAAGTAGGGTATAAGAAGGACTGCTCTTATGGGAGGGGCTGCTGCTGGTTATTAGTCGATGCTGCTATTATTGCAAATGCCAATGCTGATGCTACCATTGACTTCGAACCTGACTGGGGAAGGAACGAGACCGTTGCGGGAAATCTGTATGGGAGGTCCCGTCGAGGAGGCCTTCTAGAGGGACAGTCAGTCAGTTTGGGAGTCCATTCTGTGATTTACGGTTCATTTTCTTTGGTGAACCATTCCTATCTGCATCTAAATAGGTAATGCATAATTTCGTTTTTCTTTACAGAATTTCCTATATAAATGTAAAAGAATGTATTAAGGTGATTAATAAACTAAGAATCTCACTCATGCAGAATTTTGAACTTAGATAAAATTTTACTTCTAATTAAAATTGAGTCTGTGGTTCTTTAGTTCAATTTTTTAAATTTGATATTTGCTAAAGGTTTTAAATGATTGAGCTGGTCTCAATCACCATCAACTTATTCTACTAGTTGGTCCATCGACCAAAGAGTGGAGTATCTTGATGTTTTAGAGCCGACAGGATTAAAACTGAATATATAGAATGCTTAAGGTAATAATCTGTCAAATCTAATAAGGTATTCCGTTCCTCCAGCAACTCGTTCTTCTCCTTAGCGAAGGTGGGTGTGATCCAGGGAACGACTGAGTGTGTGATATGCGGTGTTATGGGCCCCACCGTCATATGGTATAGTGAATGTGAGTGATTTCGCCAGGATGTCATATCCGCAGGAGAATTTACATTAGCCGCGCTGGATCACTAACAAGGACCTCACAGAATTTCTGTGGATAGACTTTTATCATCCTCCCTCACTTTAATGTTCAGGTCTCAACTCTCCAGCCACAAAGATGCAGTCAATACACTTCCACTGTTTAGGGATGTTGTATCCACTCTCCATCATGTCATGCAAAATGCATCCCACTGGTCCATACACATAGACTTTCACCAACACAGAGATTTACTACTAGACACTCGCTACATATCAACCTCACATGCACTCACATGGTATGTCAATTCAAAGGTGTAGAAGTCACACACACTATTCTACCAGTCCTGACACCCGTTGCCTCTTTCCTGGCCTTCCAAACACTTCTGCCACATATGTATCTCCACCATTCTTTATCTAGCCCTTAGAGATTCACAGACAACTAATCTGGTGCTGCAGCTATCATTGCTGACCTTGGTTCCCAGTACTATCACAAGTGGCAATCAGAGCCCTTTGTTACTCAAAATCCTCCTTCAGGCCACCTGAGACGACCTATCTGGAGCCTCCCTCACCACTCTTCTGCTCACCTGAGCCATCTTATGATCCTATCCTGAGCTCCCCTTCGATGATTTCCGTAGCCCTTTGTCCCTCTTTGTTAGGCATTAACCATTTTTTGCTTGCTTCAACCATCTGAGTTTCTAAAACTCTTCCTGCTATTCTTTAGAGACCACACTATTTTTCACCCATCTACCTTTAGCCTGCTCTGGCAAGTTTCAGTCCCTCTGCAACCTGATTCATCCTCAGACTACCGCACCAGCATCATACAGTGTCTGCTATCCCTCAGAGGTTATAGTGTAACAGTCCCGTTTCTAGGGGTTGACAGCATAAGAAGCATGAATACGAACTGCTTACAGCAGGGATATTCAAATACATGGTGTTTAGAATCACACAGTTGTCCTCCTGCTCCCAGGACCTGATTCACAAAAGTAAACTTAGACCAAAAGTCTAAGTTTAGACCTGAAGTTTAAGTTTAGACCTAAAGTCTAACTTTAGTAGTAGTAAAGTTAGACTTTTGGTTTAAGTTAGACTTTTGGTCTAAACTTAGACCAAAAGTCTAACTTTAGTAGTAGTAAAGTTAGTCTTTAGGTCTAAACTTAGATTTTTGGTCTAAACTTAGACCAAAAGTCTAACTTTAGTAGTAGTAAAGTTAGACTTTAGGTATAAAGTTAGACTTTAGGTCTGAACTTAGACTTCATGTCTAATCTTAGACTTTTGGTCTAAGTTTACTTTTGTGAATCAGGCCTCCAGTCTTCTTCCTTCTTCTTCATGTCCTGTTGTGCCTTCTAGTGTTGTCCTCCTCCTGATCCATCTCCAAGTCTTCCTTTTCTGGGTTGTGCTGGTCCTACTGATCCTCATCCTAATCAAACTAGTTATGTCACCCTGATATTGGTTTTTTTAATCTGATGCTCCTGGTCTAGTCCTTCCTGATCCTTGCCAGTCTGGCTCTTCTCCTGGATCTTACTTGTATTAGCCCTTCCTTGGCGTTCTGATCTTGCCACTACCAATCCTCGTCCTCATGGTCTGCTGGGTCCTTCTCCACCTAAACCTGCTGTCCTGGTTCTCCTAGATATAGCACTCATAGTCTGATTTGGGTCATCCTGATTCTCCTAGCCCTGGTCTCTATCTTTGTGGCCCATCTGGTCCATGGGTCCCACTCTTCCTTTTTAGGTCCGCCAGGGCTGGGCTTGGCTATTTTAATCCTGGTCTGATCCCATTGGTCCCTTGTGCCTCTGGTCATCGCGGTTCTGCTGATCCTCACAAGCTTCTCCCTGATTCCCCAGTTCCTGGTCCTTCTGCCAGGTCCTGATCCCCTTGGTTGTGACCCATCTGATTCTCTCAGGCCTTTTCCTGGTCCTGCATATTCTGACCCTTTTAGTCCAAATAATCCTACCCATCTGGTTCCTGGTCTTTATGGTCCTAGTCCACCTGCTCCTGCCTTGACTCGATCTTCTGGTCGTCCTCCAACTTGTCATTATACTCTTGGCCCTGGTTCTCCTGCTTCTTGCCAGCCTGATTATTCACTAACTTGTCCACTTAGTCTTGATCCTCCTTGTTTAGGTCATCCTGTTCTTAGCCACCCAGGTTGGTTATCGTGACTCCTGTCATCCGGGCCCTATTGTCCTGGTCCTCCTTGCCCTGGTATGCAAGGTCCTGATACTCCTGGGCCCCTGTGATTTTGTCTTTCTTTTCCTTTAGCTTGTTGTTTCACTGGTCCTCCTTGCCCTGGTCCTCTTAGATCTTATTCTGCTTGCTCCAGTTTCCTGGCCATCTCCTTTAGATTCACCAGTTCTGGTTCTCCTACTCTTCCTCACTCTCAGTCTGGTTTGCCTAGCACTGGTCTTTCTATTCCTGGTCCTCACAGTTTGTGTTCTCCTCCTGGTTATGACCCCACTAAATGTGATGCTTTAGTTTCTGGTCCTCCTTGTTTGGGTTTTGTATGCCTAATCCTCTTGGTTCTGGTCCTCCTGGGCCATCATGGTCCTTCCAGACTCCATTTCCCTTAGCTCGTCCTCTCCCTTCCTCATCCATTGCCTCATGTTCCCTCGATCTCATCATCTTGATCCCTCCCATCCTGCTCATCCAATTCCTAGTGTATCAATTTCTGATCATGTTGGTCTCTCGGACCACTTGGCATCTCTCGTCCTGGTCCGCTTAGACCTTGCCCTCTTACCCTTGTCTTCCTGGTTGGGTCATCCTGGCCCTGTGCATTGTTCTCTTGGTGTTTCTGGCACTGCAACCAATGATCTGGGTTCTCTTGGTACTGGTTCTCTTTGTCTAGGTCCTTCTGAGCCTCAGGTCCCTGGTCCTCCTGGACATCTAGGTCCATATCCTTTGTCTTTCTGGCTCTGGTCCTCCTGGTCTTCTTCACCCTTGTCTTGCTACCCCTAGGCCCTGGTCTTTCTGCTCCATGGGGTACTCTAGGCCTTGTCCTATGATTATGGTCCACCAGGTACTCCTAGGCATGTTCCTGTTCCACTTAGAGCTGATCCTTCTAATCCTCCTTGCTTTGGTCCTCATCATCCTGGCTCCAGTCCTACTGGTATACTTAGTACTAGCCCCCTCATCTTCCTTGCTTATTCTGGTCCGTTTGTCCTATTGGCATAATCTTCCTGATCCTAATCTTTCTAGTCTTCCAGGATGTGGTGCTAATCCTCCTGCTCTTTGTCCTTGTGCTTCTACACAACTAACTGCTAATGGTCCTCCTTGCTCTGGTTGTCCTGGTACTGGCCATCCTGTTCCTTATCATTGTGTCCATCTTGTTCATAGCCCTGTGGCATGGGTCTCGAGGGTGTGGTCATCCCGGTTCTGATATCCCTGGTCCTAATCCTCCTTTTCCTACTCAGCCTCATCCTCCTGGTCATGGTACTCAAGGTCCTGATCCTCTTTGCCCAGATCTTCCTGTTCCCCCAGTCCTTTGCTTTCTGGTCCTCTTATAACTTTTGCTTCTGGATCTCGTGGCCTGTGTCTCTGGTCCCACCTCTCTGGCACTCCTTGCCATGGTCATGCTATTCTTGTTTATCATAGTCCTTGTCCATATCGAGAAAAAGTGCCTGATCCTCTTGGTCTAGGTCCTTATAGTTTGGTTTTTCCTGGGCTTAGCTCTCATAGACCTGGCTCACCAACAATCTTAGTCTTGGTCTCCTTGGTCCTTGTCATCTTTATTGTCCTATTGAGCTTGTTATCATAAACCATGCTTTTGGCCATCCTGTCCTTCTTGGTCCCCCGTCTCGGCCCTTCTGTCTCTCTTCCTTTCTGGTTCTCTTGGCCCTGTCACCTTGTACTGGCTCCCTCACCCTGAACCTCCAGACCCTGGTACCGCAGCTCCTTTTCCATATGGCATCTTGTGTACTGGACCTCTTAATCTTTGCCCTCCTGGTTTGAGTTGTCCTGGTCCTCTTGGATCTTTTCCTTGGACTTTTAGTCCTACTGATACTTCAGCCCTCAATCCTGGCCCTCTTGATCAAGGTTCTCTCTTTTTGGGTCTTCCGGAGCTTGGTCATTTTGGACCTAGTGCTCCAGGCCACCACTGTCCACTCCCCTTCCTCTGCCTCACTTGGTAATCCAAACCCTGGTCCAGTGGGTCCTAATTTTCATGACTCTCCTAGCTTTATTTCTGGTCCTCCTGGTCATGATCTTTTTAGTTCACTTAGTCCTCCTTGCTCTGGTTTTCTGGGATCCCTTTTGGTCTTCCTAGTCCCTGAAATGCTTATCCTGGTTTACTGGTACTACTGGCCATTGCCCTCTAGGTCTTGATCTTCATAGTCATCTTCAATCTGGTCCTGATCCTCCTGCTCCTTGCACTCATTGTTTTCCATGCTAGCTTTAGAACTTACCCTATACTTCTTGGTCAGCCTGGTTGTCATTCCCATGTACTCCTGCACCTAGTCCTTTGTATCCTGGGTCTCTGTTTCACAGGCTCCTGGACCTTTTCACACCCTCACCCTAATTATCGCCCATCAGTCCTCCTGGTCCTGCTCCTTTGGATTATCTATTCTCTTGGTCTGCCTGTCCTAATCCTTTTACTCATGGTTCTCCTTGTCTCTGTAGTCCTTTTCTTAGTTCTGGTACTTTTTTCCATGTTACTCATGGATTCTCATGGATTCTTACGCTGGTCTACTGGCTTTGGTTTGCCCAGCCCTCCCAGTCCCCCAGTCCTCCTGCCTCATCCTAGTGCCCCTAGTCCTCCTGGTCTTCTGGTTTGTCTGTTCCACCTTGTTCTTGTCAATCTGACTTTGGTCCCTCTATCATGGTCCTCATAGTAAGGGTCCTCCTGAGTCTGGTCTTCCTTATCCCTCTGGCACTGAACTTCCTAGTTCCCAAATTTGGGGTCACACTGGTACATGTAGTCCTTGTCACACGGGTTCAGGATCATCCTGAGTCTGACCCTCATTGACCTTCTGATCCTGGGCATAGACGTCCTGGTCCTTTATGTCCCACTTGGTCATTGTAATCTAAGGTCTCTATGTCCTGCTAGCTCTAATGTTTTTGTTTGTGGTCTTCTTGGTCCTGGTCATTTTGTTTCTGCCACCTTGGTCCTCCTTGATCTGATCTATGTGGTCCTGGTTCTCCTGTCTCTGATCTTTCTTTCTATTGGTCTCCTGGTACTGGTCCTCTTTGGTCTGTCTACCTGGGTCTGCTACTCCTGGCCCTGATCATCCTTGTTCCTCTAATCCTGGTTGGTGCTCTCAGACATCCTAGTCCCCTCAGCATGGTCCAGGACCTTCGGTTCCTTCTCCCCTGGTGCTTTTTTTCCTTTGGCTCCTTGCCCAGTATGTCCAGATGCCCCTGTTCCACATCGTCCTTGCCCTCCCAGATTCTTCTCACCCTTATCCCAGTACCCCATGTCCTGTTTTTCCTTGTCCTGTTCCTTATTGTCTATTTATTCCTGGTCCCATCTGGCATTGGTAACTCTGATCTGTGTATACTAGGTCTCCATGGGCCTGGCTTTTCTTGTCCTGGGCCACATGGCTCTAGTCATTCTAGCCCTCCTGCTGGGCCACCTCCTGGCCTTTATTCTCCTACTTGTCATCATCCTCCTCCTACTGGTCCAACTCCTTCCTTCCCTAGTCCCCCATCACAATGACTTTAGTCTGGCACAACCTCCAGTCCTGTCACCCTGATGTTTATTCTCATTTGTCTTTTGCTGAGGCAGCACTGTCAAGGACAGAAATGAGGGCTCAGTAGAGACGGGACTATGCCCACTTAAAACACTGCTTAGCATGTTAAAAATCAAACCTACCATTCCCAAGATACATTGTGCAGGTGGCTAAAATGGCAGTGTGTCTGAAGGAGCCACTGATGACATGGGACCAAGATGCATCTATGTCTGAAAACTCTGCTGGGTGAATATTATGAACAAGTGTATTTATTTACAGGCAGCAGAGTTAAGTCCTCCCGTGAATTATCTTTATGCATTACATAGCTGTCTCCTACTATCTCCTCCCCCTGCCACAGAAGCCCCATTACTGTATCTTGCACAATTTATCTCCTGTTAGTTTCCCAAAGCACTGTGCCCTCAAGCTCAATTGCCTACTGTACAAGCCCCTCCCTCTGGGGCCCATATACAACCTATCTGTCTGAATTCCCTGTTGCTGTGTTGCCAAGTTTGAAATACTGAGCAAGCACATCTTAAAAATATGCCTTATGCTAACACAAGGCCTTCCATAAGAAGCCTAAAAAGAGCCCAGTCTTAAAAAAATGTGTTCAGACAAAATATTGAACTAAAAATATTGTGTCACATAAAAATCGTGTCAAGAATATCGTGACTCATAAATATCTTTGTCTTTAATATCATTGTCAACAATATTGACGTATTTAATATTGTTTTTTATAATATTGTTTTTTAGTGATAAATAGTGTGTAATATATTCTATTTTTATATTTTGTTTTATTTATAGTAATTGTTTATAAAAAATGTAATTTTTTATATGAATTTTTATTTTTGTAATGTAATTTAGTTAATTTTTTGATTTTTCTATTTAGTAAAATTATAGTTTTTTAGGAGTGGGATGTTGGGTTTATAGGGGATAAGGGTGGGAAGTATATTGTAATGTGTAATTTAAAATGTGTTGAAAAAATTAGGAGCTGGATGTTGGGTTTATAGTGGATAAGGTTTATTAGTATGAATGTATTAGTGTTTATTTTTGGATGTGTGTTTATTAAATGTATATTTTTTTAAGTGAAGTGTAAAATTAATATTGTATTAGTGTGTTTATATATTTTTCAATAATTAAATAATTTAAATAAAATATTTTAGAATTTAATTTTTTTCACAAAATTATATTAATTATTAAAAATGAAAATTAAAGAAAATTACATTATAGCTATTTATTAAAAAATAAACATTATTTTCAAATAATTTGTGTTATGTGATATTTGATGAGAAATGATTACTTTAAAAAAAGTACATTTTAACTTTAAAAAAGTTTAGGACATTTTTTAAATAGTGAAATAAAATTGTTTTTGAATGTTGTAAAAATGATAACAAATTAATGGAAAATGTAATATTACAGTAAATGTGAAAGAATTTTATTTAGGTAGAAAAATACAATTTCGAAAATATTTTAATGTATAATTTTACAAATAGGACAACTATTAAAAAAAAGTGTATTAGGACATTGCTATTTTTTATGTCAATTTCATAAATTAAAAAACAAATACGTTACGTATTTACAAAGTTTATTTTAAACTATATTATTCAAAATTATGAATGTAATTTTAAATACATTTTGATAATGATTTTTAATATTGTAGTGTGTTAAATATGTTCATATAGAGGGGGGGCGTGGCCAGCTAGACGTGCCTGACCGGAGCTCCGATGGCCCGTAGTCAATCCTGACCAAATCCTTTGCTCAACTACGTGATCCTGATCCCAGAACACACGGGCTGAGTAAAAGAACGCAGCGCCCGTATGGGGAATGATTCATTAAAGCTGCAACTGGCCGATAAAGAAGAGAAAAAGCAGAGAGGGTGAGGGATCCCGCCTGAGACAAAATGGGGGCAAACTGAAGGCCCGGGAGACAAGCACAATACCACCGAGAGGCTCCGGGCAGCTATAAACTCCAGGTGGGCGAGGGCGGTGGGGAGAGGATGTCTGTGGGGGCCCCCTGCCCCCCCCCTCCATACCTTCAAGTGAACCAGTGGATGCCGTGGTGTTGCGGCAGGCTGTGGAGCCGGACCCGGGCGATCCGGGAGACGAGGAGAGGAGCATCATTCGTGGGGCCGACGAGGTGTGCCCGAACGAGAGGAGTGGAGAGGGCACCAGTGAAGGTGTTCCTTGCCTGCATGCGCAGGTGGGGAGCGAGTGATCCAAAGTAGTCGCGGCGAGCGCCCGTGGCCTGCGGCGCCGAGGGCGGGGCATGGCGGAAAGAGAGGCCCCGCAGCCTGGAGATCCGAGGCCCAGTGTGGCGGCGGAGAAGAGAGCGGAGCTGCGGAGACTGCCAGGAAGTTTGGCTCCGCCCGCACCAGAGCGTGAGAGAGCGGCGAGCCCGGGCCGGACAAATAGGCCTGCTGCGGAACAGGGTAGGAGACTGTGTTGACTCGGCTGGGTGGGGTGAGAGGAGCCAGGGGGCAGAGTAGTGGCGCCTGTGCCTCCTCCGAGGTCTCACAGGAAATTGTAGCCCGCTCGGGGCCCACTGACAGTGGAGGCTATCTGGGCCCCCCCCTCCCAGAGGAAACGCTTCCATAGGGCCCCTGCTTGCAATTTGGGCCGAGAACGCCGGCGAGTGGGTCCTAAGAAGACTTGTCACCCGGCCGGGGCCCACAGACCAGGGAACTCCTCCTGTTCAGGAGGTGTAAAGGCCATACATTCAATCTTTTCTTCCTGCAGATCCTCCAGGCCTGGGATTTTAGACACCACTCTGAGCATGCTCTGTCTATAGCAGACATCTATGAGAGGAACGCATTGCCTCGAACATCGGGGTAATACAAAGCTAAGGCCGGGCCGCGATACCCCCAGAGTAGCGCCAACAGACAAGACCACCACACGAAGAAGCTTCCAGATCTACTCCAGTGCAATTTACCATATTTCAAGCAGGACCATATTATATTCTTTCCACCAACACTGCAGGGAAGCAATATCAGATGGCAAAGGATAAAGATCCTAAAGCACAAAGACAGGGGAAAATTGACAAATTCACTAAAGTCCTGAACGCCCCCTGGGCGCAGGCCGAGACAACAACCGACGTGCCTGATAACAATGTCCTGCTCCAAGCCATTCAATCCTCAAGGGAAGCACTGGAAGGCAAAATTGATGAAATACAAATAGATGTGAACCTGCTGCGTCAAGATCTCTGTAATGTCTCTGAGAAGGTCACGCAAGCCGAGCAAAGAATATCAGAGCTAGAGGACACTTCACTCACTCTCAGGAAGGAGGTCACAGCTCTGACTACAGCCATGAAAGACGTGGCATGGAGAGTCGACGATGCAGAAAATCGTGCCCGTAGGAACAACCTACACTTCATCGGCTTTCCGGAAGCCAAAGAAGGATCAGATGCAAGCGACTTCCTGTGCAAGTGACTAGCGGACTCACTTCCAGGCACGAGATTCTCCCCTTGTTTTGTGATTGAAAGGGCCCACAGAATACTGGGGCTAAAACCACCAACTGGGGCACCGCCACGGCCTCTGATTGCGCACTTCATCAACTACCAAGATCGAGACCTCATTTTCAGGGAAATGAGGAACAAGGGAGAAATACGGATTGAAAACACTAAAATAATGGTATTCCCCGACTAGTCCAGAGACGTGCAAAAACAACATAAGACCTTTGACTCATTAAAAGAAAAGTTGCGGAACCTTCAGATCCAGTACATGCTGCTCTTTCCGCACAAACTAAAAGTGATGTATCAATCCAGAACATTTTTCTTCCACACTCCAAACGAGGCCTGGCAATGGATAGAAGAACATCCTCCTAAGAGATACCCTTCAGGAGAGGCCCCTCACTGGGCAGCAGACCAAGATCGCAGAGGCTAAAGTGGAAGATTAATGCCAGTCAATCAGATGAACATGTCAGAGCAACACCATACCGAAGCAGGAAAACTACCAAAGTCTTTTCTCAGGCCTCGGACTCCGAGAGTACTCGCACGAAAGACAAATACAGAAGAGAGACTCGGAACACTGGAACTATGCAGCAGCACTCCACAGAGCACACCGAACATGAACTTTCCTCAGACTCGGACAGCGACGACCGCTTGCTACAGAACATAAACCTCCTCGAAGAGCCTAATGCAGACAACCTGGTGATCGAAACAACATCTCAGACCCGACAAATTGAGAACGAAGGCTGATGAGCAGTATCGGGCCATTTGAGAGCCGAAGAGACAGTAAGCCTAAGAGGAGTCTTTCTCCTCCCCCTCCCTTGTTCGTTTGAGTGCATTTGTTTTCTTTTTTCTCCTATTTCGTTTTGGTCTTATTTTAGGTTCGATTTATTGTGTTGATTTAGTTTTGCATAGTGTCTCCCTCCCCTCTCCATCAAACATGGATACTGGGCTGTATCCCAAGCCAGAGTCATCAGTCTAGCTGGTTCCCCGGATTAGTCACACAAATCAAACGAGGAATATATGAGAGTAGGGACACTAAGGGGGTTTTTGGGGGGTGGGCGACAGACCTCTCCAATACAACCACGACACAGTTGGTCACGTTGAGCCAAGGGCCTTCAGATGGGTGGTGGGGGAGTGTGGGGGGATGGGGAGGGGGAGTTGGGGTGTGGGAAATAACACAGTTCACATACGGGTTAGAATAGGCAGCAGCCATTTCAAGCAACAAAGAAGGAAGCAAGGAGAAACGAGAGGCATCTTCAGCACTGACTCCCGACACCTACAACCACAACATGGCAACACATAATAATGACTCCTACTCAGTCCTCTCTTGGAATGTGAATGGGTTGGGGAGCAAAGTGAAAAGAGGCCTAATGTTGGCATACATTAAAAGATTGAAGCCTGAGGTAATATTCCTGCAGGAAACGCATCTGAAAGGCACGCAATGCAGGTTTTTAGGTAGAGGGGCCTATAACACACTAGCGCATGCAGGCTTTTCCACCGGGGCGAGAGGGGTTGCTATCCTTATTAGGAAATCCCCGCCTTTTCGAATTGAACGTACATGGGCGGACCCTGGCGGGACGTATGTGGTGGTATGGAATAGGAGGGACATTACTCATATAAGCGTCTACGCGCCCCTGAGATTACAAAAGCAGACACTGGGAAACTCGCGCACATCCTCCTGGAAGCGGGCTCCAGTACCCACCTCATAGGAGGAGATTTTAACGACGTCATGGACCCTTTGTCCGACCGTACTACAGTCCCTACTGGGTGCCCAACGAGACACAACTTAAGCGATTCACAGACACATTAGCACTGACGGATATATGGCGAAGACACCACCCGCACACCAAGGCATACTCCTTTAATTCAGGTGCTCACAAAGCCTTTTCCAGGATAGATTATATCCTTGCCACAGCCAGGGAAGTGACAGGGGTCCCAAAGGTAGAATATTTAGAAAGAGGCCTCTCAGACCCCTCGCACCTTTGGCTCAAGACTCCTCCAGATTGAAACGCAGGCCCTAACAAGCGACGATCCTTCGTTGATACGGAGGATGCGAACTCTCCGTCAGGAATACTTAGCCCTTGCCAGGAAAGACGCGCAACATGCGATACAAGCCATGTACCGGTGCCTTTACGACACCGGAGACAAGGCGGGTCGACTACTTACGTGGCTCAGTAAGAAAGAATTAGACAATAGATGGGTGACCCAGATAGACGTGAAAGATGGTCAAACGTATACAACGCCCATTGGGGTAGCCACTGCCTTTGCTCATTATTATGAGGCCTTTTATGCAAAGCGTCCCCTGGCAGAACTACCACAGATAGAAGGATACCTAGCTGCAATTGAGGTCCCCAGGTTAGAAGATGATGAAGCTAAAATACTAGAAGAAGAGATAACACTCGAGGAAGTTAGAGAAGCCATTTGATACCCAGGAAAGCTCCGGGTCCAAATGGACTACCACCGGAACTCTATAAGCAGAATGCGTCATTGCCAAGTCCCCATCTTCTGAATTTGTTTTTAGAAGCACAAAATGTAGGCAGCCTCCCGAGAGACCTCCGAACGGCCACAATTGTGGTACTGCATAAAAAAAGACAGACCACCACAGAAATGTAGCTCCTATCGACTCATTTCACTCCTCAACACAGAAACGAAAATTCTAGCTCGCATATTAACCAGCAGGCTCACAACAGTCATATCCAGCCTTATCCATCTGGACCAATCTGGCTTTGTGCCCAAGAGGTCCACAAGACTAAACTTACGGAGACTACGTAATTGGCTAGAAGTAGCAAGTAACAGATCAGACCCACATTTAATATTATCACTCGATGCAGAAAAAGCATTTGACACCGTCCACTGGCCCTTTCTCATGTCAAACCTTGAAAAATGTGGATTCGGTCCTAAATTTAGACAATGGATAACTATTCTATATGAGCAGCCAACGGCCGGGTTACGGGTAAATGGAGCAATTTCCAGGGAGTTCCCAATAGAGCGCGGGACAAGACAGGGCTGTCCCCTATCTCCCCTTCTTTTTGCCCTCGTAGTGGAGCCCCTTGCATGCATCATTCGAGCGCATCAGGAAATGTCAGGCTTTCGGAGAGACGAAAATGGGATCATGGATGAACGCATTTCACTATATGCAGATGACATCCTTCTTTACATTACAAACCCCAGGGTGACGCTCCCAGGGATTCTAGACAGCTTTGAGTGCTACGGCAAATATGCTGGGTATAAAATTAATTGGGAGAAATCCTGTCTTTACCCAGCAAAACAAGGCCTCGAACCTCTTGACTCTATGAGCCAGCTTCAAATAGAAAATGATGGAATAAAGTACCTGGGCATATATGTCACCACCAATAAAATGGAAGCCCTAAACCGTAACCTATATAGAGTCCTCAAAGTATTCAGCACTGACATAGACAGATGGAAAACGTTGCCCTTCACATTACTAGGTAGAGCGGCATTATATAAAATGATAATATTGCCAAAATTCCTATATATCCTCCAGAGCACATATTACCCAATCCCCGAAGAAGCCTTTGTCAAGATAGATGATGCACTAAGAACATTCCTCTGGGATGGGAAACCCCCTAGAGTGGCACTAGCCACGTTACAACGTAATCAGTACAACGGAGGCATATCATTACCAGATATTAGGGCTTACTATTGGGCTGCCCAATAAATAGTGGTCAACGACTGGGAACACATGCCGGGAGACCACCCCACATATGCATTGGAACGCACACAATTTGAAACACGCCCACATACATACTACCTTTATGAAGGGAAGGGAGCTACAAAATTATTAATAGCCACACAGGTGGTGATAACTGCCTGGAAAAAAGCAGAAAGACAAATAAAGTGGAATAACCGAGTCACAAGAGAAACCCCACTCTGGGTGGGAGGGAGAATTAAAGAAAGTACAAAATGAAACAGGTTTAAGAAGTGGGATTTATTGGGTATCTCCAAAATCAAAGACATACTAGACTGCAAGGAACTTTCTACCTTCTCCTTCTTCCAAAAAGAATATGACCTACACCAGAAGCAATACTATAAATATATGCAGCTGGCTCATGCGTGGGGGGCGCAGGGAATTGACACAGAGGAACTCCCCGAATACGCCCCGTTAGAGGGAAGACTCATCATGGGTGAAATCAGTGAGAAAGCAGTCTCCTGGACATATCGGACCATAATAAACAATAAGCCAGACACCCTCCTGAAATTAAGGGCAAAATGGGAACTAGACCTGGGAGTTTTAGATGACCTAGATTGGGAAACTGCGTTGATGCACCCACGGGGGGAGGCCATTAAGTCACGACTCCGACTTATCCAATTTAAGTGTTTGCATAGGACCTACTATGATAGATCCCGTCTACACAGAATGGGGAGGACGGATACACCCAGCTGCCTTAGATGCAACAAAGAATTTGGCACATATTTTCATACGAAATGGGAGTGCCAGAAAATACAGGAATACTGGGGAGCAATACTGGCAGAACTAGAGGACATATTAGGTGACACGATACCTATGGATCCCAAATTCGTGCTGCTAGGCATACACACAGAAGTCAATCTCTCCAAGACAAAGTTACTATTAATCAACCTAGGTCTAGTGGTCGCCAAGCGAGATTTGGCACGCAAATGGGGGATGACACAGAGGCCCACCGTGGACGAGTGGAAGAGGGGAATGGATATGTATATGACCGGGGAAAAGACCACATATATAGCTTGCGGCTGTCCAAAAAAGTTCAAGAAAATATGGAATCCGTGGATAAATTACTATGGACTCACGATAGAGGACTCGCAAATGGTCACCCCAGCCACATGATAGATTGGTGCGGGGGGACGGGAGGGATGGGACTGAGACACTGGGGATTCGAGAAGTATACAATACTGGTTTATGTATCAATGTTGCACATGCCAATGCCTCTGAAGGAAAATGTTAACATGACTTTGCTTCAATTGCTTGAAAGTATAAACAGTACCTGTGCTGAATTAAAGAACAAATGCAAATAAAGATATTTTCAAAAAAATATATATGTTCATATAGAAATATTTACTTTAATTTGGTATGATATATATTAAAAAATTGTATGGCTAATCAACATTAAAAATTAAGAAGTTTCATTTAGTTCAGGATAAGTATGTTTTTTTACATTTTACATAGATGTTTGTTCAGCTTGATGATATTGTGGTAGTTATAGTAAGTGTTAACTTTGTAGTGTGATATATTTTGCATTTATTTTTTTGTAGTAGTGTAGGTATTGTAATTTTTGTCAATTTTGTGTACAACATCTTTATTGTCATACGTTGTATTGCAGTTGGAAGAGTAATTGTTGCCCCTTTAGTGTCCAACACCTTCCCTAATTTATTTTAAAATCATTGCACACTGTCAGGTGCAAACGTGATACAAATATGTAATTTAGAAATCGAGCAATGCTCATATAGTTCTTGTCCCACTGTAACTCCACGTATAAAAATGGATAGTTAGCAAATTAAATTGCAAATGCAGTCTTAGCCCAGAGGCAATGGGAGCTAATAACTAAATCAAACTTCCTCACTCACAGGTGAGAATTGGTGACTGATGCTCCACAGACCACTGCAAACACATGAGCACATCGAACTCCATGTCTTCCGTCTGCTCTAAAATAAGATACGCAAACCGCTTTGCCAGAACAGTTTTAGTTTTTTTTGTATTGTTACAGAATGTATGGTTAACATGCAACGTTTTGATAAACAGCACTGGGCTGACACTCCAGTGTCTCTTCTATGTCTGAATTGTTCCTAGCCCTTTTAGCTCTATCTGTTCTGTTTAACATGTTCCGCTTATTGGTCTAAATATGTCCAGGCTGCGGGCCCAATATCCTTATTTCTCTACTTATTAATATCATAAATACTTCACTGAAGGTACCTTCCCATCATACTTTAAATCAGGTCAAATAGATCTATTAAAGAATCCATATGTGAAAAGCACTGACCATCCATTCTCAAGTCTTCCCTTTTAAATGTATGAAAAATGTATGAAAAACGAAATCCTCTTACGTTCCAGCACACAAAGCTAGTTGCTACCTATTGACCTCGCCTCAATGTGGCATCTATCCAAGATCCAGCACAGGAAGCAGCATCTCTTAAAGTGTTGGGTGACGTTCTGCACTTTCTGAATTGGTGAGTCTCCTGTCAGCTTCTACTAAACCTACCAACGGCCTTTGATACAATAGAAACAAGGCACTATTTACTAACATTTCCTCTATGTTGGGAATAGACCGGATCAGTGCTTAATTTGTAAAATATTAAGTCCAGGTGCTCACATTTTTGTAGGAAGCCACACCCACTCCCCCGCTCCCACCCACATCCTCGACGGGCTCCACCCTCTTACTCTATTTGTCGCAGACACATTAATATTACTCAGGTAGCCCAGCAATCGGGATTGTACTGCAGGTCATTTACATAAAAACAAACGCGGGCAACAAATCAGAGGTGCACTTTTCCAGGCACGTACCTCAACCATTAAACAACATACTTCACTTCACACTACAGTACTAGCGTGTATTAAAATGAAATCATTACTTACTTTGCCTTTTGGTTTTAATTAGAGACCTGCTGCTGCACGAGTCAGTGCGACACACGGTGCTTGCTTCCTGAGTTGATTCGACTGACTAGCGCTGCTGGAGCTGCGCAGTACGGCTTGAGCGGGTGAAAAGTGGGGACATTGGTCTGATCTGCATTGGTCCAACTCCTCAAGAGGAAAGCTGATTCAACACCAAGGTGGAACGGACAGCGCCACGTGCTCACATTCCCTACCAGAGGAGTTGCTAATCTCCCGTGGATAGGGTGGCACCAAGAGGAGGATTCCAGTTTGTCTTAATCCCTGGAAATACATTTTAAAATCTTGGTGACCTGAGCCTCTCCCCTCGCTCGGGCAAGTACCTTAGTCAACCCCATGCCTATCTTTGGCTTACCTATGCCAAGGCTAGTCAGGCAGATAACACTTTCCTTTTTTGCTTAGAAGTTGACAATACTTGCATCTCTGCGCTAACTGGCCACATGTTGCTATTTGGCAAGCAAGACCTGCGGCATACATAAGGTTTATAAGAGATGAATACTATCTCTAAGCTTTCTTAACTCTCATGGGATATAGCTAAGTGCCCATCCCAAAACTGCCCTAAAATTATTGTCATATATTAATTGTTATGTTATTTGCCTTCATCTAGCCCACACACCTGTTGATGCAAATTTATTTAAAACATCAGCAAAATTGTTTCCGATAAATGCTAACCAATTGGTTACAAAGCCGAATCCTTTTGTGACAAAATAAATCTGTGTGGAAAAATAAATCTAAACACTGCCATGAAAATCAAATTGCAATAACGCCCAAATAATTTGCAATGAAGAGCAATAAAGGCATGACAAAAAATAAATCAATTATGAGCAAAACACAGATTTGTAGCAAGAATGCATCATTTAGTGGCAAAAAAGACACTTTGCTCCCTGACTCACTCGGTTTTGTGACAAATATATTTTGGCTTGTATCCACAACGAAAAGCCTTTTGACACAATGAACATGCGTCCTGAAAACCAGAATATGGAAAAGATTTCAGCCAAATTATTACGGCGAATTGACAATTTGTGGAGGCTTGGGCTCTATTTACAAATCATTTCCCCTCTACTAATAATTGGACAACATAGATTTATACTTTTGTGAGGCACCGAAACCTTCGCCATGAACTCCCTACTAGATCATGGCTGATTTAGGCCTGCGTAGCCAAGGTACTACTGACATACTCATACTGACTAACTCTCTGCGCAGTGATTCTGCTGATCACAGTTGGCCACAGTCCAGCTCTGGAGCAATGCTGCACGTGTGTGAAGGCCGCAGATGGACCAAAACTGCAAACTGAATGTGGGGACTAATATCAATATCTTTTGGGGGAACTTATAGTTTATAAAATAAAAAAAACTTAGCATATGAAGGATGCGGAAATAACACTAAAAGCTTACATTGGCATTCTGGCGAAAGAATGTTTTTTACATATAGCCAATGCAGCGTACGCTCTCCGTGTTTGCCACTGTGATGTGCAGAGGAGATAGGTCCACAATAAACTCTTGCCTGGGCTTCTGGAGTCGCAAACACATGGTTATTTCTCGAGTAGCCCGGCAATCGGGATTGTACGGCAGGTCATTTACATGAAGACAAGAGCGCGCAACAAATGAAAGGTGCCCTTTTCCGGGCACGCTGCTTCATACTACAGTACTAGCGCATGTTAAAATGAAATGAGTACTTACTTTGCCTTTTGTCTTTAATAAGAGGCCTGCTGCTTGCTCGAGTCATCGCGACACACGCTGCTTACTTCTTGAGATGACTCAACTGACTAGCGCTGCTGCAGCTGCGCAGTACGCTCTGGTGGGCGAAAAGTGGAGACATTGGTCTGATCTGCGTTGGTCCGACTCTGAGAGGAAAGACGATTCAATGCTAAGGAGGCCCAGAAGGGGCCGGGATAATAATTCATTTTTCAATTGTTGGGACCTCACCCAGGTAGTTTAAGACGGGAGGCCGCTGCGCCAAATTTAAATATTTTAGGCCAAATCCATATTGCGTGTAGACCCGGCCCTATGAAATAAGTGCCGGTGCTAAGCACCGACACAAATTAAGCACTGGACCGGATCCACACTGCAGTATGTTATGTTAAATAGGCAAATAAATCAGATTGCATGATCCCATTCTGAAATCCACTGGTTGCCTCCTTAAGCCAGAATGACCTTCAAAATCTGCTGAATGAGATTTGAAGCCTTTGTCTAGGATTAACCTCTTACAGAAACAACAAAGTCCACAACACAGGAGAATCACGGAGCCAAGGAGAAATTTCCATCTGCCACTCGAAATTCGGAAAACAAAGCAAAAATACAAAGGTCTGGCTCAGGCCTTCTGATTGTCAGCACTGAAGTCACATATTTTCTAGAATGTTATATGCAATTATTGTTCTACCTCTTCTCTCTACTATATTCTCTATCCTCTTAATCCAAAGTTATCACCTGTTGTTGTTACACTGGGTCTACATTATCAGTGTAGCACCTCACTGCGCTTAAATCCACATTATAAAAAGAACATGAATAAATAACTATAGTAACATTGGTGGTGCTCAATAATTTAAACAGGTGCAGCACCAAGCTGAGGCCACCATCTCAGGAAATAGCATTGAGTGCGACTCCTCCAACGCAAAGATAAACTAAGATTGTATTATATTGTTTTTGGTATTTTTAGACCACTTTCCTAACCCTTACATGGTCCAAAGTGCTTGAGATGGCACCACCAGGTTTCCCAGTTGTGTGAGGGAGGATGGCCTTTTTGGGGATCCTGAGGAGTTCAATGACAAAATTGTGCCTCGAGCAGCCTGGGACGAGCTCATTGGCCTCTAGGAGGCTGCAAACTTACTTTGCATATAGATTAGCTCATTGAAGTGATACCCATTCAGCACCTTCCCCTGAGTCCCCAACCCACACACACAGTAGAGGGGTTTCCACTCCTCACAGAAGGCTACCAGGAAGATGGGACCATAAGGCTCACCTGTTTAAAGTTCAGAAGGACCCTTCAAGGATTTGACTTGAATCCCTGCTGGCCTTGCAAAGTATCAGTGGCATTGAGAAGCTCGGTTCTCCCTTAGTTCTGCTTTTCTCACCTCTGCTTCATATTTTGAATTTATGCTCGAAAGTTTCTTTGAAATGTCCCTTATAGAAGAATAAGAGAAGACCAGGAGAGAAAATCCGTTTTTTTTTCTCCCCAAGGCTGTTGTTGTGACTCGGGGGACATTTCTGTGGATGCCTTAGGGAAAGGTCCTTCTGAGTGGGAGACACTGAAATTGGCAGCCCTAAGGGAGAGGCAACAGACCACTTCAGAGCTGAAGGACGTTGACATCTATTGAAGTTGCTATGGCTTCGCTGGAGCAGCAGATACCCACAACAGAGGGGAAAGTACAGCAGGTCTTATCGAAGATTACATGGCTGAGTTCTCACCGGCAGAGCTGAAGAAGAATAGCAAGACTTAGCACAAACTTAAGAACTGTGGTATGTGCAAGGAGTTCCAGGTAGAACACTCTGTGTGCTGACAACATCCACATTCTAGGTGTGCGGAACCAATCTATAGGTCAGGAGATATGCAGTACTTCGATGCAGAGATTTCTAGAAAATAAGATTTTCCCAGCCAACTCTTCCATGTAAATGACCTGCCGTACAATCCCGATTGCCGGGCTACTCGAGAAATAACCATGTGTTTGCGACGCCAGAAGCCCAGGCAAGAGTTTATTGTGGACCTATCTCCTCTGCACATCACAGTGGCAAACACGGAGAGCGTACGCTGCATTGGCTATATGTAAAAAACATTCTTTCGCCAGAATGCCAATGTAAGCTTTTAGTGTTATTTCCGCATCCTTCATATGCTAAGTTTTTTTTATTTTATAAACTATAAGTTCCCCCAAAAAGATATTGATATTAGTCCCCACATTCAGTTTGCAGTTTTGGTCCATCTGCGGCCTTCACACACGTGCAGCATTGCTCCAGAGCTGGACTGTGGCCAACTGTGATCAGCAGAATCACTGCGCAGAGAGTTAGTCAGTATGAGTATGTCAGTAGTACCTTGGCTACGCAGGCCTAAATCAGCCATGATCTAGTAGGGAGTTCATGGCGAAGGTTTCGGTGCCTCACAAAAGTATAAATCTATGTTGTCCAATTATTAGTAGAGGGGAAATGATTTGTAAATAGAGCCCAAGCCTCCACAAATTGTCAATTCGCCGTAATAATTTGGCTGAAATCTTTTCCATATTCTGGTTTTCAGGACGCATGTTCATTGTATGTCAAAAGGCTTTTCGTTGCGGATACAAGCCAAAATATATTTGTCACAAAACCGAGTGAGTCAGGAAGCAAAGTGTCTTTTTTGCCACTAAATGGTGCATTCTTGCTACAAATCTGTGTTTTGCTCATAATTGATTTATTTTTTGTCATGCCTTTATTGTTCTTCATTGCAAATTATTTGGGCGTTATTGCAATTTGATTTTCATGGCAGTGTTTAGATTTATTTTTCCACACAGATTTATTTTGTCACAAAAGGATTCGGCTTTGTAACCAATTGGTTAGCATTTATCGGAAACAATTTTGCTGATGTTTTAAATAAATTTGCATCAACAGGTGTGTGGGCTAGATGAAGGCAAATAACATAACAATTAATATATGACAATAATTTTAGGGCAGTTTTGGGATGGGCACTTAGCTATACCCCATGAGAGTTAAGAAAGCTTAGAGATAGTATTCATCTCTTATAAACCTTATGTATGCCGCAGGTCTTGCTTGCCAAATAGCAACATGTGGCCAGTTAGCGCAGAGATGCAAGTATTGTCAACTTCTAAGCAAAAAAGGAAAGTGTTATCTGCCTGACTAGCCTTGGCATAGGTAAGCCAAAGATAGGCATGGGGTTGACTAAGGTACTTGCCAGAGCGAGGGAGAGGCTCAGGTCACCAAGATTTTAAAATGTATTTCCAGGGATTAAGACAAACTGGAATCCTCCTCTTTGGTGCCACCCTATCCACGGGAGATTAGCAACTCCTCTGGTAGGGAATATGAGCACGTGGCGCTGTCCGTTCCACCTTGGTGTTGAATCAGCTTTCCTCTTGAGGAGTTGGACCAATGCAGATCAGACCAATGCAGTGCTTAATTTGTGTCGGTGGTTTCCGGTGCTTAGCACCGGCACTTATTTCATAGGGCCGGGTCTACACGCAATATGGATTTGTGCCTAAAATATTTAAATTTGGCGCAGCGGCCTCCCGTCTTAAACTACCTGGGTGAGGTCCCAACAATTGAAAAATGAATTATTATCCCGGCCCCTTCTGGGCCTCCTTAGCATTGAATCGTCTTTCCTCTCAGAGTCGGACCAACGCAGATCAGACCAATGTCTCCACTTTTCGCCCACCAGAGCGTACTGCGCAGCTGCAGCAGCGCTAGTCAGTTGAGTCATCTCAAGAAGTAAGCAGCGTGTGTCGCGATGACTCGAGCAAGCAGCAGGCCTCTTATTAAAGACAAAAGGCAAAGTAAGTACTCATTTCATTTTAACATGCGCTAGTACTGTAGTATGAAGCAGCGTGCCCGGAAAAGGGCACCTTTCATTTGTTGCGCGCTCTTGTCTTCATGTAAATGACCTGCCGTACAATCCCGATTGCCGGGCTACTCGAGAAATAACCATGTGTTTGCGACTCCAGAAGCCCAGGCAAGAGTTTATTGTGGACCTATCTCCTCTGCACATCACAGTGGCAAACACGGAGAGCGTACGCTGCATTGGCTATATGTAAAAAACATTCTTTCGCCAGAATGCCAATGTAAGCTTTTAGTGTTATTTCCGCATCCTTCATATGCTAAGTTTTTTTATTTTATAAACTATAAGTTCCCCAAAAAGATATTGATATTAGTCCCCACATTCAGTTTGCAGTTTTGGTCCATCTGCGGCCTTCACACACGTGCAGCATTGCTCCAGAGCTGGACTGTGGCCAACTGTGATCAGCAGAATCACTGCGCAGAGAGTTAGTCAGTATGAGTATGTCAGTAGTACCTTGGCTACGCAGGCCTAAATCAGCCATGATCTAGTAGGGAGTTCATGGCGAAGGTTTCGAGTGCCTCACAAAGTATAAATCTATGTTGTCCAATTATTAGTAGAGGGAAATGATTTGTAAATAGAGCCCAAGCCTCCACAAATTGTCAATTCGCCGTAATAATTTGGCTGAAATCTTTCCATATTCTGGTTTTCAGGACGCATGTTCATTGTGTCAAAAGGCTTTTCGTTGCGGATACAAGCCAAAATATATTTGTCACAAAACCGAGTGAGTCAGGGAGCAAAGTGTCTTTTTGCCACTAAATGATGCATTCTTGCTACAAATCTGTGTTTTGCTCATAATTGATTTATTTTTGTCATGCCTTTATTGCTCTTCATTGCAAATTATTTGGGCGTTATTGCAATTTGATTTTCATGGCAGTGTTTAGATTTATTTTTCCACACAGATTTATTTTGTCACAAAAGGATTCGGCTTTGTAACCAATTGGTTAGCATTTATCGGAAACAATTTTGCTGATGTTTTAAATAAATTTGCATCAACAGGTGTGTGGGCTAGATGAAGGCAAATAACATAACAATTAATATATGACAATAATTTTAGGGCAGTTTTGGGATGGGCACTTAGCTATATCCCATGAGAGTTAAGAAAGCTTAGAGATAGTATTCATCTCTTATAAACCTTATGTATGCCGCAGGTCTTGCTTGCCAAATAGCAACATGTGGCCAGTTAGCGCAGAGATGCAAGTATTGTCAACTTCTAAGCAAAAAAGGAAAGTGTTATCTGCCTGACTAGCCTTGGCATAGGTAAGCCAAAGATAGGCATGGGGTTGACTAAGGTACTTGCCCGAGCGAGGGGAGAGGCTCAGGTCACCAAGATTTTAAAATGTATTTCCAGGGATTAAGACAAACTGGAATCCTCCTCTTTGGTGCCACCCTATCCACGGGAGATTAGCAACTCCTCTGGTAGGGAATGTGAGCACGTGGCGCTGTCCGTTCCACCTTGGTGTTGAATCAGCTTTCCTCTTGAGGAGTTGGACCAATGCAGATCAGACCAATGTCCCCACTTTTCACCCGCTCAAGCGTACTGCGCAGCTCCAGCAGCGCTAGTCAGTCGAATCAACTCAGGAAGCAAGCACCGTGTGTCGCACTGACTCGTGCAGCAGCAGGTCTCTAATTAAAACCAAAAGGCAAAGTAAGTAATGATTTCATTTTAATACACGCTAGTACTGTAGTGTGAAGTGAAGTATGTTGTTTAATGGTTGAGGTACGTGCCTGGAAAAGTGCACCTCTGATTTGTTGCCCGCGTTTGTTTTTATGTAAATGACCTGCAGTACAATCCCGATTGCTGGGCTACCTTAGTAATATTAATGTGTCTGCGACAAATAGAGTAAGAGGGTGGAGCCCGTCGAGGATGTGGGTGGAGGCGGGGGAGTGGGTGTGGCTTCCTACAAAAATGTGAGCACCTGGACTTAATATTTTACAAATTAAGCACTGGACCAATGTCCCCACTTTTCACCCGCTCAAGCGTACTGCGCAGCTCCAGCAGCGCTAGTCAGTCGAATCAACTCAGGAAGCAAGCACCGTGTGTCGCACTGACTCGTGCAGCAGCAGGTCTCTAATTAAAACCAAAAGGCAAAGTAAGTAATGATTTCATTTTAATACACGCTAGTACTGTAGTGTGAAGTGAAGTATGTTGTTTAATGGTTGAGGTACGTGCCTGGAAAAGTGCACCTCTGATTTGTTGCCCGCGTTTGTTTTTATGTAAATGACCTGCAGTACAATCCCGATTGCTGGGCTACCTGAGTAATATTAATGTGTCTGCGACAAATAGAGTAAGAGGGTGGAGCCCGTCGACGATGTGGGTGGAGGCGGGGGAGTGGGTGTGGCTTCCTACAAAAATGTGAGCACCTGGACTTAATATTTTACAAATTAAGCACTGATGAAGACAAGAGCGCGCAACAAATGAAAGGTTCCCTTTTCCGGGCACGCTGCTTCATACTACAGTACTAGCGCATGTTAAAATGAAATGAGTACTTACTTTGCCTTTTGTCTTTAATAAGAGGCCTGCTGCTTGCTCGAGTCATCGCGACACATGCTGCTTACTTCTTGAGATGACTCAACTGACTAGCGCTGCTGCAGCTGCGCAGTACGCTCTGGTGGGCGAAAAGTGGAGACATTGGTCTGATCTGCGTTGGTCCGACTCTGAGAGGAAAGACGATTCAATGCTAAGGAGGCCCAGAAGGGGCCGGGATAATAATTCATTTTTCAATTGTTGGGACCTCACCCAGGTAGTTTAAGACGGGAGGCCGCTGCGCCAAATTTAAATATTTTAGGCACAAATCCATATTGCGTGTAGACCCGGCCCTATGAAATAAGTGCCGGTGCTAAGCACCGGAAACCACCGACACAAATTAAGCACTGGGGCCGTCTCTCCATCCAGTTCTGGGAGGCAGACCTGACACTGCTTTTAACATATATATAACATATCATTAACACTTCATTAGGTTCAATTTAAATTCCTTTTAGGAAGGCACACACTTTTAAACAAAGTAGGAAGGGTAATTGAGCAGAGCAGAGATTCTTTTCGAGAACAATAAAAAAAAGTTTACATATGCACGTCCTAGCAGCGAAAAAGTTAAAACATTGCATTTCTGGCACCAAATAAATGGACAATGTATTTTATTTCAATAATGTGTTCTATCAAGGAAGGAGTTCAATAAATAGTTTGTGTACAGAACAGTGTGAATCAGAAAAGATCATATAGTATTACACAGTAAGAATATAGTGTACACCATGCATTTGTACAGAACATTATGAGTCAAAAGAGAGCATTAAAAGAATCAAGGAGCATGCATTTTTCAACAGTAAAGTGCATATATAAATATATATGTATATATATATATATAATTAGACTGATTTTAAAAAAGGAAACACAACATAAAATATTGTTCCTTTACTTTACTATACTGATTTTTACTTTTACTTTATAAACTTTATTTCGGCTGTGAGCCATAAAAGCACAAAAAATGAAACATACCTTAAAACAATTGAGTTAAACATTATAAAATTATGTGCAATAGTATAGTCAGTGAAGCAACCTATGTCCCTCTGCTTTTAGGCAGACTCCTACAAAGTAAAATTATACAAAATGTCGGGTAGTTTGTGGTACCTCCCTGGCTGGAATTGGTCGTTATAACAATTGCGTTTCCAGCTATCCTGTGACTAGGTGCAGGGCCGGACTGGCCATACCGTGTTTTAGACCCTGCAACCTTGGCGTGGTTTTCCCTGACTTTTTGCCTCTACCTCCTGTGTTTTTGATGCTGTGCGGGATTTCGTTTTTGCTGGCTTAGATGCTTTGGGCACTTTGCCACTGCTGATCAGTGTCAAAGTGCAAGTGCTCCCTGTGTAAATTGATATTGTGATTGGTTCTCCCTGATTGGCATATTTGTTTTATCAGAAGGTCCTTAGTAAAGTGCACTAAGTGTGCCAGGACGGGTAAAACAAATGCTACTAGTGGGCTTGCAGCACTGATTGTGCCACCCACATGAGTAGCCCTGAAAAGATGTCTCAGGCCTGCCACCGCAGTGCCTGCGCGCAGTTTGTTAACTGCCATGTCGACCTGGCCAGTTCACCCACTTGCCAGGCCTTACCCTTCCCTTTTCTTACACATAGGACAACCCTATGGTAGGCCCAAGGACCCCCCTGGGCAGGGTCAGTGTATGTGAAAGGTAGGACATGTACTGGTGTGTGTAACATGTCCTGATAGTGAAATACTGCCAATTTCGTTTTTCTCTATTGGAAGGCTATCTTGCCCATAGGACAGAATGGGGAATGCTTTGTAACATTTGACAAGCATATCTTCCCATAGGGATAAGATAGAAAAATGGAGTTTGGTACCCCTGAACTCAGAATTAAGTAACACATCTTTTAGTAAAGATGGTTTTTAAATTGTATGTTTGAAAATACCACTTTTAGAAAGTGGCTATTTTCTTGTTCAACCTTCCTGCGTGCCTCTGCCTGTTTGTGGATTGACTGTCTGGCTTTGGAGTGACAGAGGCTGGGGAGTTGCAGTGGCTCCAGGAGTCTGGATGAGTCAGCACTAGGCTGAATAGGCCTGACCTGCATTTGGAGTGGTGGGAGGAGTAGCACCTGTACCTGAATAGGGCTGTGCCTGCCTTCCACAATGCTGGCTC
Organism: Calotriton arnoldi; assembly: GCA_963921515.1. NCBI lineage: Eukaryota > Metazoa > Chordata > Amphibia > Caudata > Salamandridae > Calotriton > Calotriton arnoldi. The sequence continues at coordinate 2,021,463 of CAWUFW010002784.1, forward strand.
CGCCCCCCTGTGGTGTGTCTGGGACCAAGGCCCACACTAACAAAGGAAGTTGTAGTGCACTGGCAGAGTGCTCCCAGAACTGGTTTGAACTGGGCTCAGAGCCCCTTGCACAAGAGAACAAAGGCATTTTGGGGTATAAGTATCAGACCCAAAACCCCTGAACTTTAGATCACTCCTGGAATTCAAGAGGAACCTTTGCCAAGGAGAAGAGCTGGAGAGACTGAGGAGAAGTACTGCCCTTGCTGTGTGTCTGGGGTTGGCCTGCAGTTGCTGTTTCTGCCAAGGAAAGGAGAAGGACTTTGCTGTGTGCTGTGTCCCCTGCTCGAAGGAGATCTCCAAGGGCCTGAAGTGAGCTGGCCTCCTGTTCAGAAGTCTCAGGGGCACAAAGACTTCAACCCCAGCTCCCCTGAACTCTGCTGTTGTGAGTTCTGACCTGCCTTGAGGTGCCTGTGCCAGTTTTTGGGCCTCTGGAGGTTGTTGCTGTTGTTTGGGAGCTGGAAGAGAGAAGAAACTCAAAGAACTAGAGAAATCGATGCATCGCTCTTCTTGCGGCAGTTTTTCTGATGCATCTTCACGGCGCGAGAAGAATTTTCAAGCATCGCCGTGCCGCTGCGAAAACCGTCGCAGCGGCTGTCGTCGCGGCAAAAATCGACGCATCGAGGGATTGCAACTGAAGAGGACCGATGCAGCGCCGCGCAACGCCGCCGCATCGATCGCCGACGCATCCCGAAGATCCGTTCTTGTGCGGCACGCTTCCCCGATGCATCACCTGCGGACAGGCACCGGCACGAAGAATCGAGGCATCACTCCCCATACAGACCGGACTCGAAGCAACTCGGCCTCTGCGTGTCGCAGAACTGTCGCATCGCCTCCCCAAGGTCTCAGGAGTATCGCATCTCTTTGTTTTCCAACGTTGCGGCTGTTTGGCTTGGTGAACTTTGAGGCAACTACAGGTACTTCGGTGAAAAGTCACGTATCCATAGTTTTCTATGGAAAAGTTCTTGAAACCTTTTGAAACTCATATTTTTAACTCTGTATGTTGGATTTTTGTCGTTTTGGTCTTGTTTAGTTTAGATAAAGATATTTTATTTTTCTAAACTGGCGTGGTGTCCATTTGTGGTGTTTTCACTGTGTTACTGTGAGTGTTGGTACAAATACTTTACACATTGCCTTTGGGATAAGCCTGTCTGCTCGTGCCAAGCTACCAAGGGGGTGAGCAGGGGTTATCTAAAGTGTGTATCCCCCTTACCCTGACTAGAAGCGAGGGTCCCTATTTGGACAAAGGTACCTACCTCTGCCAACTAGAGACCCCCATTTCTAACACTGTGCATCGGGCATTTCCCCGGGAGGCTAGAAGGGTAGGGGATGGTTTTGTTACTAGGGGCCGGGTTCGCAGTGGTGCTGCAATATCGGCCCTCAGTACCAAAAGTAGCAAGCAAGCGTTTCCAGCCTCCGAGGCTTCCCAGGTGCTGGTCCGAGAAAATTTCCAGGGCGGCTTTGGGTTCCCGGTCCAGCCCTGAATAGGTGTACTAATTTCCTGCACATTGAATAGGTTAATCATCTGCTAAGTGTTAGGAAATATAATAACTATAAAACTATTGGCAGAGTGTCGGGGTTTCCATTAATTGGGGAAAATCTATCATATTTCCTCTTACAGCAGCACTGACCAATTTCAATCAGAATTCCCACTTCAGTGGCTCAACGGCCCGGTAAAATACCTGGGGATCTGGCTCAGCCGGCACCTGGATGAATTATGGAGCCACAACTATGGCAGGCTTATGGAGTGGCTGGAAAGTCGTTTGAGTAGGTGGAAATCGCTTCCCTTGTCCCTTGCGGGCCGCCTAGCCATAGCTAAGATGGTGGTCCTCCCCAAGTTTCTCTATGTTTTTACCAATCTGCCACTTCCCCTCACTACAGCGTTCCGGCGCCGCCTGCGCTCAAATCTGATTGCACTGGCCTGGGCGGGGAGGCAGCCGCGAGTGACATGGGAGACCCTGACGCTGCCGTTTGCTCAAGGTGGGATGGCAGCCCCGGACATGGAGTTGTATTACAACTGCGCTCAAGCTCAGTTTGCCTATCACTGGGTTTTCCCAACTTTTTTCATGGCCCATACTGCCCCGGAGAGTGATAGGGTGGTGCAAGTGCCCTTACACATGGCTTTATTTGGATCTCAGGGGAGGCCCAGAGCCAAAATTGACACTGTTGGTTGCACGGTATGGGCCTGAAGGGAGCTTCGCCTCAGAGCGAACCTGGAAGTCGCGTTCGCCCCCTCGATCCCTCTCATCAATCACGCGGGACTGCCTGTAACTACTGAGGCTGGGATGGGTCAAAGATTATGAGGGCTTCAGATAACCACGATGGGGCAGGCGTTCCGCGACGGGGTGTTTGTCACTGTCGACGATGTATTAGGCGATGAGCACACAGGGCTGCTGGAGAGGTTCACCTACTATCACTTACGAGCAGCGCTACGCGCCTTATACGAGTCATTTCCTGTTGCGCTACCAACATTCCAGGTGCTGGAGGATTTTCTGAAGAACCCCTCGCCGCGAAAACTTGTGACCCTGCTTTATGCGGGGATGGAACACGCCTCCCCGATCTGTATTCCCCAAGCGCAGCGAGAGTGGGAGAGGGTGCTGCGGGGTCCGTTTGAAGATGGCACGTGGGCTTACTGCTGCGCACAGCTAAAGGAATTAATGCCTAACTATAGACTGCGATTAATCCACTTCAAATTTCTTCATAGATTGTACAGAACCCCAGTGTGGCTCCGCAGAGCAGGTCTTAGTGAAGATGAGAGATGTGTGCACTGCCGAGCCCCGGAGGCCTCCTTTATTCATCTGGCTTGGGAGTGCCCCGCAGTGGCGAGTTACTGGGAACGCATCTTTGAGACCCTGACCCTGTTGATCAAAACCCCACTTGAGTGCTCCCCTTTAGTGGCCCTGCTAGGATACATGCGCAGCGTAGCCGCAGTACATAGAAAACTTGTGGCAATGTTGTTGCTTTTAGCTAAGAGACGGGTGGCTTTTTGCTAGGGCCGAAAGCGCAGTCCGAAGATGGAGGATTGGCTTAAGGATGCAGCATTCTGCCACAATCAACTGTCTGACTATTGGGAGCTAATGCCTGCACATTCCCAGCCTAGGGATATCTGGGCCCCTCTGCTTAGCTACCTCGAGTCTCGTTCCCACCACAGCGCAGATGAAGCGGAGGTGGTCGCCTAGACACTGCGTGCTTGCGGTATGATTTGGTCACGGCCCATTCAGCATCCTGAGCACGACCGGACTAATATACCCTTGTTAGAACACGTGGGGGGTGTCTTCCCTTCTTTCCCGCTATTGTCTTTTTCCTCTGCTCTCTCTCCCTTTCGTGTCTCCAATCTGTCTGTTTGGCTCAGGGTTGGGAACCGGTTTTGCCTCTTAGAGGATGGCTGTTTTGAGATATAGACAGCACCTGAAGGGAATGGACACTCTGTACGGACTTATTCCTTCGATCTATGCCTTAATGACTCCCGAGTTTACCCTGTTCCCAATATGTATGCGAAAAAGCAGATGTTGAGCGATACGCTACCAATGTCTATGTTTCTCTGTATTCGTCTTCTCTCTTAAACTCAATAAAAAGAACCTTTAAATAAAACTATAAAACTATACAACTATAAAAAGTGATCCTCTATTATAAAATGAGTAATAGTCATCCTATTTATCAACGAATGTGCCAGTTGACATATTACTGTTCACTACTATAGCAGTTTTCATAAGTGATACTCAGGCTTCATTTCCAGACACTCATCAGAAAACGAGAGAGAGCAAAGATTGACAGCCTGCATGTATCGTATCTCAGAATCCTGAGTACTTCCTTGTGTTCCCTAACTCCCAGACTCCGACAAAGCGTGATTATTCAACACCTCCTTTGGGACACATAGGTTGGGCAAAAAAAAAACAATGTGCTCAATAGTTTCTGTGTGTCCCCACAGGCCAGGTATTGTAGCTCATTGGCCTGCGGCGCACTTACCCACTTGGCAGTAAAGGCCTGGAGAGGTAAAGTTCCATACCGAAACTGCAAGTAGAGACACCAGGCTAGAGGGGGATCTATTTCGTTCAAGAAATCCTCCTGCTTAAAAGAGTCCTTAACTGTAAGGAAAGCATTTGTTAGAGAACCATGGCCCGACTGACTATGTAAACAATTATCTCTTTGTTGCCAGTATACAATTTTAATATGTGATTTGGAAAAAGCCCCTGCCTGTTCTGGGGCATTCCATAGTTCATCATGGCCGATGTCTGTGAGTATGCCCTTTACATGCTTTAGCCATGGATTCTGCTGGGCCTGCTTGGGACAAAACTTCCTCTAACCCTGTCGATAAGCAGATAGCTCTGGGGTAGCCCATATCCTCATCCAGTAAAATATGGGACGCAATGCCAATCTGTCTGAGATGTATCTCACCCCAAGGTCCAGCCTGAGTGGGAGCAAAGCAGTGCTTTCAGGTAAACCAACAAGCTGTCTCATAAAGCGCTTTTCCACCATTTCCAGTGAGGTCGCATTCGGATGCCCCCACAGCTCAGCACCATAGGCAGCTGTCCCTAGAGCTTTGAGGTTATAAATTTGAATTTCTGGCAGGATAGGGCGAAATTGTGAACTACGTGCCATCTTTAAAATGCCTCCCATTACTTGTTTGGTTAGGTCTCGCCTACGCAGCGTGCATGCGTTGCATAGGAGGAGACCTTTAGGAATCGATTCGCTTTTTCGCCCAAAAACGTGCACGCTTTGCATTGCTTTTAATGGCAACGCGTGCACGTTTGGCGATTCCCTTGCGGGAGCGAGCTTTGGCGACATCTGTTTGTAATTAACTTTCAAACAGATGGTGTCCCTGCTCGCTCCCGCAAGGGAAACGCTGTGTGTGTCTGGTCCCCTCCACCCCACCTCCACATTTTCACTGTTTTCACTTTCAAGTTTGTGGCTTTCTACGACTTTGTCAGCATTTTTAAAGAAGACTTCACCATCCTGGTCCGACTGTCTGGTAACTACAAATCGTCATTATCTGAACTCTACCGGAGTGCGCGCGGTGTTATGTTGACCTTTCTTCAACGTGTTGCAGTAAATAAACATACAACGGAGCCCTGTTTTCTGTCAAGGGAGTCCCACTGAACTGTAAAACCCCAGAGTTTGCTTTTCTGAAGCACGCCTGTTATGTTTCCAGGGAAGGCAGTCTTTTATCATCTCTGGCTGGCTGGCTCTCGCTGACATTCTGGTACCTGGAAGTGATGTCTCTAAAGCAACGTTTCTTTCACGTGGAATGCAGCGGTGTTGATGGACAGCATTTAAGAACCCAGTATTGCTCAGACTGACGGTATTATGTAATGGTGTTGTTGTTTGAATCAGGTGGTGCTTTGTGTAAATCGAACGCTTACAGTAGGATTGCAGCTCTTGTCGCACAGAATTGTTTCCCACGCTGTTGCATGCACACTCAACCATGAGGTTATTTTAAAGATAATACCAAGAACTCATTGCAGGGAACCCCGTGATGCCTTAAAGAATTATTTTGAAGGTGGTCCGATTTCACAATGGTTTGTGGAGATATAACTTTTTTATGTTTTGTATAGTCTTGACTCCAGGGCGTTTTACAGGATGGTGTTTGACAAAGCAAAGTATACATACACATGCAGTTTTAAATATGTACCCGGCTTCTTTTCACTAGTCTTGAATGATTCGTTGGCATGGAACAGTCGTAGAGATAGTTTTAAAAATAAGTTTAGGTAGAATGCACTTTGCAAGAGGGTGCAGGATAAGGCAGTAGATAAATCTAATGCAATGAAATATTGCTGAGAGATGCACAATAAATCTTTGCAAACATAGGTAGGACATGTTGGCGCACAGATGTGGGAAAGGGCGTAGTGTAAGCCTCATCACGGTGATAGGACATGGCATATGGTAGTTGTGGGAATGATGCAACGCAAGTATAGGTCTGTGGAGGAGGTTAGCACATGCCTATGATTAGATATATGCTCTGAGAGTTTGATAGGCATTAACGAATGAGTCAAAGCCTGGGAATGTAGACAGTGTGGGAATTCTCTCATTCCTTCCTGCTGTAAGTAACGTGTTGCTATTACCAAAAACGATGGTAGTTACCAAACTTGAGAGTATGGAAGGTTGCAATGACCTTGCTGGGATTCGAACTTGTGACTTGCAGTTGTCAGTAGTGAGCGTTTGGCTCACTGACCATATTGCCAGCTAAGTGGGGCCTTTTAGGGAAATATGTATGGTTAAGAAAGCAGTGCCTTCAGGTTTTTCTTAATGTACTTATTGTGCCTTGTTTTGATATTGACAAGGGTTCTGCCATGAAATGTACGATTGTTTTTATACTTTTCTTGGTAAGTCCACCGTTACTTAGGACTAGCAGTCAATGTTACATCGAAATACATTGAAACAAAGTGACGACACTCAGGACTGTAGAAGTGTGAGCGATATATATTAGAAAATCATATATTGTTTATGATGACATACAAATCAAAATTCAAAAGACTGCACTTATGTATAACAAGCATTGGCATAGCCATTAGGTATCGCTTTTGGGACCTTATAAGTATTTAGTTATGCAGCACAATATCCTTGGTGCAACAACATCAACTGTTGCATGGCTAAACACTTATAAGGTCCCAAAGGCGAGACCTATTGGCTATGCCAATGCTCGTTTTTAATTGTCACTGTGTAATGTGTGCTTGCCACCCCAGATGTTCAGTGAGAGTGAGACCTAAGTACACAAATGTGCGAGCGAGTTTTAATGGGGCCCCCGCTAAAGTGAGGTGTATCCTAGTCAAGAGCCCAGGATTCTGGATCTTGTACTTGGTTTTAGTCACATTGATCTCCAATCCCCTCTGTTTACAGAAGCAAACAAACTGGTCCAAGAGGTTTTGAAGTCCAATCGGGTTTTGGAGATCAACAAGGTATCATCAGCAAACATAAGGTCAGGAACCCTCATGTTTGCTAATCTAGGCATGTCGTTTTCACACTGGTCCAGGTATTTGGCAAGGCCATTGATGCAGAGTGTAAAGAGCGTGGGTGTCAGCACGCACCCCTGCCTGACTCCTCTAGTTACGGGGAAGGGTTTGGTTAGCTCTCCTGCTCTACTGTGTCTAACCTGTGCATAATTGTTGTAATGCAGCCTGATTATAGTGTCTAGCAGATAACCTGGCGCACCCATCTCAGAAAGGACCTGCCAAAGCGTTGATCTTGGTACCAGATCAAAGGCAGAGTGCAGGTCTAAAAAAACAACATAAAGTCACCCCCTCCCAAAGTAACTGTTTTCCAGTACAACATTCGTAGACGGAACACTGGATCAGTTGTAATTGTGGACTCTAAAGTCTGCTTGAAGGGGAGCCAGGATCTCATGTCAGCTAACCAGTCCTGTAATCTGCCTAGGATCACTTTAATAAAGAGCTTTTGTGTGCTGTCTATAAGACTTATTGGGAGATAATTCAATGGCGAGTCAATTGAGCCTTTTTAGGTCGAGCCTACACCCATGTGCTGTCTGCAAGACCTTTTGTAATTACACCATGTTTATGCCTGCCTGCTGCGCGCCATAGGTTCCCTCCAGTGCCCCTCTTAATTGCTGCATCCTGACTCGTTCTGGGTGCTGATAGCTCACTTCCGTTCAAGACAGAGGAGCACCGGCCAATTACAGTCTCCTTGCAGTTTCATTCCTTATCTGTTTATTTTGAGAGCTCCTTTCTTTAATCACTGCAGGCAGGGTGCAGCCTTGTCCCAGTGCGTATTCATTCTCGCGCTTTCGCTTTCAGAGCAGCCTTAAAGCCTTACAAGTTCTAAATTGTAGTATGCAAGCACAATTAAAAATACAAGAAAGTGTTGTGGGAGGGTATTTTTGTAAGATCACATCCATTGTACGCCATAGCTGTGTTATCATCTATTTGATCCCTCTGATTGTATTTTCTGAAGTAGGTCAGTGCACTAGCTCACGAGGACAAATGGAGTGTCTACTAAGAGAAAACATACTTCAGATTTTTAAATAACGGCTAAATATATCTGTGTGTTTTATGAACTACCGACATTTAGCTCCTTGACAGTGATGCATGTGCGGGTGCGGCAGGCTGTAGCAATTTCACTACAGTAAATTCAGAGGCCTACAGAGAATCAGAACTCAGCTGCCCTACTTGCTTGAATAAAGGGAGGGGCGGTGGGCAAGGGGGATGAAATTGTAGATGTTTGAACGAAAAATAAATGATGACATCAGAAGCACCTACGGCGAAAAGAGCCGATGCCAGTGTCGGCAAAAACCAAGGTGATACATTTTTGTCAGTGGCCCTATTCTTTCAGGGCCTCGTAATAATCCGCTCGCGGATGACATCTGTCTGTGGTATGCAGCTCACAAGCGCGAGTCCTGGGAATGCCGAATCAGCCTTTCATCCTTTGGAGGTCGATAACTTGACTACCATTATTTTGAGTAAAGATAATGCTTGTCATTTGTAGTATGCAGAAGCAATACAACCGCAGAATACAACGCTATACAAAAGAAGTTTTAGTTATTACAGATAAGTTCATATATATGAACTTGTCGAGGTACTGTTATCCTTTACTTTGCTACTTGTGGCCGTAGCTACAAATCCGTGCGTGATGCGGAGTAGTTTCGCACTAGGCTTACTTTCAGCTGTCAATTGCCTGTAATTGCTTAGATAGACCTGTAATCCCGTAACTTGGCTGGCGTGCACAACAGAATGAAAACCAGAAAATCTAAATGAAACAATTTCACAGAATCTTGGCATTGACTTGCTACAGGAGATCAATTAGTTTAAATGGCCACTAACTCCCTTTAATCTTCACATTTGTATTCCGGCTTAGCGTTCTCTCCTTTTGCACACTGCTGTATAATAGTTCGGAAGCAAATCAAGGAAAATTTATATATTAAAGAAATTAAATTATTATTCGATAGTAAAACTGTAGAACAACCTTCAAGTGTCATCCATATGTGAAGTAGGTTTCCATGCAGTTGTTTAGTCAATTAGGTCGAGCTTTTCACTGCCCACCCTGTCCCCTGCTATCATCTCCATTCTCAATTTATTTAAGATCTCTGGCTGGTTGTGGAATGCCTGACTGTTCTCACTTGGAACATTTTTAGATGTCTATGTGATGCTTTTGCTAAATTCAAATATGTAGGAAGAGTAGAGATGATTTCAAGCCACACAGAGGGATTTCATGAGTTTTTGGCGGCAAGAGTTCACTGTTCAGATGAAGACCAACAACAAGGTTCAGAATATTATATGGAACATGCTGGATAAATGAGGATACTCAGAATTCTCCCTTTCTCTATTGCCAGATAAAAGCAGGGGGTGTGTTTTCAGCTTACAGTAACATCGTATCATGACAGGATAGGTATTTACAGTTTCAACTTCTCTGTTGTAAAAAGAACAATTACTCATAATTAGCAAACTACTCACTGCTTACTTTGAAAGTATGAATTCCTGTCTTAATTGACAGACTGGCGTTTTCAGTCGAATGTAAAAAACACTCCATGCAAACGTTTTAAATTACAGCAGGCAAGCACATATCTAAGAGCACCTCAACAGATCAGCTAAAGTGTTTACATATTATCAAGTGATTTATGACCCTCTCTTTTATCACCGGCACATTCCGTTTTCAGATCGAGCCTTATGGAGAGGGGGGCATCGAAGGCTGCAGTCTGCAAGCTGTAAACTCTGCATAGCACATTACAAGGGAACTTTCCAGAAAACACAACACTGGGAGTATTCGTTCAAAACCCTTTCCATGTGTTTCATATTTTCGTTCGTGCTTCTTTATGTAAAATTCTGAATTATGTTTTGCAGCCCACATTATGGTCTGCAGCGACCGCTGAGCCTGGTTTGCCCATTCAGGTTTTGCATACATTTGTGCACTGGCACTTTCCATATCCTCTTTCAGTGTGCTTTTCACTGGAGTAGAGGGTTGCAGAGTATCGGAACTAGCAACAATCTATCTAAAAATCTAAATCCGTATTTGTAAAGCGTGAACTACTCACCCTTACGGGTCTCAAGGCGCTGGGGCCGTCATGGAAATTAAGTGAGCTATTGCCCAGAGTCACATGGCGCTGAGCTGAGCTGCCGCCGGAGATCGAACCATGAACCCTGTGCTCTGAAGTCAGGTGCCCTGGCTGCTGCACCACACCTCTCCACTGCTGCTGGTGCACAACCAACCTTCAGCTGCACAAAAGGAAATTGTTCACCAATTAACTTTCAGGGTGGTGTGGGCCCAGGTGTGTGGCAGACATAAAACATGGAGCATTCTTCTGTCACAAATAGATGCACTATTGCTTAACTTCTTCTGGTGCTGTAGCATTAACACATAAATAAAATGCTTTGTCATTTACAATGCCAATAGGTCAAACTCTCGCAAATGTGAGACCTATTGCATTGCAAATGCTTATTTAAAGATGGGAATTATTTCGGCTCCTGCCCAAGTATGTGCAATGGGTGCCCCTTCAAAATCACTGAATACAGTACTGCAAAATAAGCACCCCAGAGTTTTGTCTCACTCAGGAATAGATCACCCGGGATTTTGTCTATCCCAGGTGCTTTATTGGGGACTATTCCCCTAATTGTCAAATGTATTTCCTCCATAGAAATGTCTGTGAGCTCTTCTTCTTGTGCATGGGTGAGGGACCCTCGAGAGACAATCTGACTCATCACACCTTATACCCTTAAAGGCTGGCGGATTTCCCCGAGACCCAACTGTCTCCCCGTGTTGTCTTGCTGGTCTCCCTTCTGCATGTATAAACTGGAGAAGTGTGCCACCCAGTCTTTGGCTGTGTTGTTGTTTTCTATAATTCTAAATCCATCCCTACTTCCTGTTGCTACCAAGTTCCAGAAGGAACGTTGATCTTTCACTTTGACAGCTTCTAAAAGAGCCTCCCAAATTTCCTGTTCCTATTCCTTTTTAGCGCTTGATAACATAAACTTGTAACTCAGCCTAACGACCTGGATTAACAGTCTATCGCTGTGGCTGATCGCAATGATCAGAGCAGACTTAGACTCCCAACATGCTTTGTTAAACCAAGATTTAGGGCGCTTCCTTACTACCATGCACCCTGATTCAACTATAAAAAGATTTCTCAGGTTTGTTTACAGCCGAGTGTGAATTTCAATTATCTCCCCAAGAGACTAAGGAGTACTCTCTGCGCTGATCAATGGTATCATGCCCTCCATTCCTGCAACAACCTTCCTATCGATCTCACTGAGGGTCTCCTGAGAATGTTCTAATGTGCTCCATTTGATTCTGTGGCGATTGCTAGTAACTCCTAGTCTTCTATGAAAAGGCTCCTCTGAGGAGTTGTGTTGTGCAGTAAAGGGCAGACTTAGCTTGAGAGTCAGGGCATTGTGGTCACTCTCAGATCAGGGTGCGACTGCCATATCCACCAAAAATGGCCATAGCTTAACGTCCAGCAATATATAATCGATTAAGCTAGTGTGGTTCACCTGATTAAACATGTGGTTACCTAATTTATCAGAGACTGACCTGTCTTTACAAGCACGGAGCCCCTGATTTATTGTAAGGGCGTTGATTTGGACTGCTAAGGAGACAATTTCTTAATGGGAGGCATTTCCAACTCTGGGATAGACCAGCTGCCATCCTGTTCTGGGAGGCAGACCTGAAACTGGCTTTAAAATAAAGCAAAACATATAATTAACACTTCATTAGGTTCAATTTTATTTTCTATTGGAAGGCGCATGCTTCCAAACAAAGAAGGAAGGGTAATTGAGCAGAGCAGAGATTCTGGTGCGAAAACAATAAAAAAAAAAAAGTGTACATATACTAGTACTAGCAGCGAAAAAGTTTGCATTTCTGGCACCAAATAAATGGAACAATGTATTTTATTTCAGTAATGTCTTTTATCAAGGAAGCAGTTCAATAAGTAGTTTGTGTACAGAGCAGTGTGAGTCAGAAAAGTTCATATAGTATTACACAGTAAGACTATAGTGTACACCATGCATTTGTACAGAACATTATGATTAAAAAAAGAGAGTATAGCACTAAAAGAATAAAAAAAATGCATGTTTCAACAGTAATGTGCATACATATATATATATATATATATATATATATATATATATATATATATATATATATATATTCACTGAAAAAACCATAGGTTTTAGGGACAGTTATAGTTAGTTGGACATTGCACTCGTACAAAACCCATGAAATTCCCCCGTTATAGTTAGTTCAGCTAACTATAACTCGCGCCCCGCAATGCACTGCTGATGACGTCACATATTACATCACTCATGACATGGTCAGTGACATCACTGATGACATCACTGATGACATCTCAAATGACATCACTGATGACATCATGCAGTGACTGTGTGTTTCTATAAAGTTTAAATATGTTTAATATATATGCCAAGGTGTATTGAATAATGAGTGGGTGTATAAGTGTCTGGATGGATGATTTAGTAGGTGCGTGACTGACTCTATATGTGAGTGATTAAACGTATCTTACTAAATGCATGGGTTAGTGACTAAACTGTGTGAATGTCTTTATCCGTCTGTCTGTTGGTGTGTAAGTGGCTGCATGGGTTTGTAAATAGCTACATGAGTGTCTATGTGTTATTGATTGGTTGTCTGTGTATCTGTATGGGTGCCTGAGTGTTTGTGTGGATGGGGTGTGTGTGGCTGCACATAGATGTATCAGTGGGTGATTCACTGGGTGCATGGTTTCAAGAGTGCATCTGTGATGGACTGTATGGGTGGGTGAGTGTGTGTATGGGTGTGTTAGTGAGTGAATGTATATCTCAGTGGTACATGTGTGAGTAACTACATATGTGAAAGGCAGTATATATGTGTGTTGGAGTATATAAATAGCTATAAGCGAGAGTGTGTGATTGTGATTGTGAGAGTGACTGTATGGATGAGTGTGTGCTTGTATCAGTGATTGTATAAGAGCGTAAGAATGTGCTAGTATTTGTATGAGTAAGTGAGCTGGTGTGTGTATAACTGTATAGGTGAGTAAATGGCAGTGTGATTAATTATTTGCATGACTGACTAGGTGTGTGAGTACCTCTATGGATGAGTGGCGGTGTGTGAGTGTCTATGTAGGTGTATGAGTGCATATGATAGTCCTGTACTGAGTGACCGTAAGTATGAGTGACTGTACGGGTGAGTGAGTGGATGTGTGTGTAGACCTAAGAATCAGTGAGTGGGTATGTAGTTATTGGTGTTGGAGTGTCTATGGTTTTGAGAATGGCAGTCTGTAATTTACAGTGGGTGTATCAAAAGTTATATTAGGGTGTGAGAAGATGAATGAAATTATCACATGGATGATGTCATCAGTGATGTCATTTGAGATGTCATCAGTGATGTCATCAGTGATGTCACTGACCATGTCATGAGTGATGTAATATGTGACATCATCAGCAGTGCATTACGGGGCGCGAGTTATAGTTAGCTGAACTAACTATAACGGGGAATTTCACGGGTTTTGTACGAGTGCAATGTCCAACTAACTATAACTGTCCCTAAAACCTATGGTTTTTTCAGTGAATTTCAAAGGTTTTTTAAATGCAAATTTCTAACTATAACGTGTCTGAAACCTATGGTTTTTCAGTGAATTTCAAAGGTTTTTTAAATGCTAATTTCTAACTATAACGTGCCTGAAACCTATGGTTTTTCAGTGAATTTCAAAGGTTTTTTAAATGCTAATTTCTAACTATAACGTGTCTGAAACCTATGGTTTTTTCAGTTAATTTCAAAGGTTTTTAAATGCTAATTTCTAACTATAACGTGCCTGAAACCTATGGTTTTTACAGTGCATAGAATCACCAATGTTATCCTATGGCAGGAAATTCACTTAGCAGGTAAGTAGTGTTATCGTTACTTTTTCTTACTCAGTGGTGGATCCTGGATCCAGCACTGGTGCATCTCCTGTAAACAGTTGAAAGAATGCGTTTAAGTTATACAGGCGATTTTTAAGGAATATTTGTAGTTTGTGAAAATCGACACTTTGAAACTTTTCTGCTGAAAACCAGACAATGGATTCCTATGGAAGGAAATACAAGTTACTGGTAAGTACGGTTAGAATTACTTTTCAGGGTCAGTCCTGGGCTAAAAGATGCAGCACTGAGGTCTCTCCTGATAACAGGTGAGTAAATCGGAATTCGTATTTCGGCTGATTTTAGAGGAATATTATAAAGTTCCAAAACTCCACACTTAGAAGAATTTCCAAGTGAAACCAGTCAATGTTAGCCTATGGAAGGAAATTCAAGTTCCTGGTAAGTACGGTTAAAATTACTTTTCAGGATCAGTACTGGGCTGAAAGATGCAGCACTGAGGTCTCTCCTGATAACAGGTGATTAAATCGGAATTCGTATTTTGGCTGATTTTAGAGGAATATTTGTATGTTTCACAAATCGACACTTAGAAACTTTCTCAGCAAAAAGCAGGCAATGATATCCTATGGAAGGAAATTCAAGTTACTGGTAAGTACGGTTAAAATTACTTTTCAGGATCAGTACTGGGCTGAAAGATGCAGCACTGAGGTCTCTCCTGATAACAGGTGAGTAAATCGGAATTCGTAGTTCGGTTGATTTTAGAGGAATATTTGTATGTTTCAAAAATCGACACTTAGAAACTTTTTCAGCAAAAAGCAGACAATGATATCCTATGGAAGGAAATTCAAGTTACTGGTAAGTACGGTTAAAATTACTTTTCAAGATCAGTACTGGGCTGAAAGATGCAGCACTGAGGTCTCTCCTGATAACAGGTGAGTAAATCGGAATTCGTAGTTCGGTTGATTTTAGAGGAATATTATAAAGTTCCAAAACTCCACACTTAGAAGAATTTCCAAGTGAAACCAGACAATGGATTCCTATGAAAGGAAATACAAGTTACTGGTAAGTACGGTTAGAATTACTTTTCAGGATCAGTACTGGGCTGAAAGATGCAGCACTGAGGTCTCTCCTGATAACAGGTGAGTAAATCGGAATTCGTAGTTCGGTTGATTTTAGAGGAATATTTGTATGTTTCAAAACTCGACACTTAGAAACTTTTTCAGCAAAAGCAGACAATGATATCCTATGGAAGGAAATTCAAGTTACTGGTAAGTACGGTTAAAATTACTTTTGAGGATCAGTACTGGGCTGAAAGATGCAGCACTGAGGTCTCTCCTGATAACAGGTGAGTAAATCGGAATTCGTAGTTCGGTTGATTTTAGAGGAATATTTGTATGTTTCAAAAATCGACACTAGAAACTTTTTCAGCAAAAAGCAGACAATGATATCCTATGGAAGGAAATTCAAGTTACTGGTAAGTACGGTTAAAATTACTTTTCAAGATCAGTACTGGGCTGAAAGATGCAGCACTGAGGTCTCTCCTGATAACAGGTGAGTAAATCGGAATTCGTATTTCGGCTGATTTTAGAGGAATATTATAAAGTTCCAAAACTCCACACTTAGAAGAATTTCCAAGTGAAACCAGACAATGGATTCCTATGGAAGGAAATACAAGTTACTGGTAAGTACGGTTAGAATTACTTTTCAGGGTCAGTGCTGGGCTAAAAGATGCAGCACTGGGTTCTCTCCTGATAACAGG
Organism: Calotriton arnoldi; assembly: GCA_963921515.1. Taxonomy (NCBI): domain Eukaryota; kingdom Metazoa; phylum Chordata; class Amphibia; order Caudata; family Salamandridae; genus Calotriton; species Calotriton arnoldi. Next base: position 2,037,042 of record CAWUFW010002784.1, read on the forward strand.
TGAGTAAATCGGAATTCGTAGTTCGGCTGATTTTAGAGGAATATTATAAAGTTCCAAAACTCCACACTTAGAAGAATTTCCAAGTGAAACCAGTCAATGATATCCTATGGAAGGAAATTCAAGTTACTGGTAAGTACGGTTAAAATTACTTTTCAGGATCAGTACTGGGCTGAAAGATGCAGCACTGAGGTCTCGCCTGATAACAGGTGAGTAAATAGGAATTCGTAGTTCGGCTGATTTTAGAGGAATATTTGCACAATGGTGAAGGGAGGGCGGGGCCTGAGGTGACATCTGTGCAAACGCGCCCCGTGGCGCGTTTTAAGTTGGGGGATTAAGTCCCCTTGAATCATGAGGGTCCCTGGGGTCCAACTAGCCCACCCTGTACCTCCAGTATGCGCCAGGGAGCTGCGTTGCAGAGAGGTGTTCAGAGGCCACGCTCCTTTTTGCACCTCTCTGCAATGCAGCTCTGTGGCACTTTCTGGACGTACCTGTTGGGCTAGTTGGCCCCCAGGGACCCTCAGGATTGAAGGGGATTTAATTCCCCATCTTAAAACGCGCCACGGGGCCTGTTTGCACACATGTCACCTGAAGCCCCGCCCTCCCTTCACCACTGTGCAAACGCGCCCCGTGGCGCGTTTTAAGTTGGGGGATTAAGTCCCCTTGAATCCTGAGGGTCCCTGGAGTCCAACTAGCCCACCATGTACTTCTAAAAGCGCCACAGAGCTGCGTTGCAGAGAGGTGTAAAAGGGCGTGGCCTCTGTACACCTCTCTGCAACGCAGCCTCCTGGCGCATACTGGAGGTTCCTGGTGGGCTAGTTGGCCCTCAGGGACCCCCAGTATTCAAGGGGAATTACTTCCCCTTCTTAAAACGCGCCAGGGGGCGTGTTTGCAGAGTACTGCATGGAGGGGGCGGGGCCTCCGGCACGATGCCGGTCGTTTTTTTTGTTCTAGTTTTTTTAATGGGAGGGGGCTGCGTGGCCCCCTTCCCTAGGCCACTTTTGGCCCCGGGAACCCCATCCCCGGGGCCTGTGCATTTTTTTTTTTTTTTTTAAATAAAAAAAAAAACGGGAAGGGGGCCGCGTGGCCCCCCTTCCCTGGGCCTGTATTGGCCCCGGGGACCCCATCCCCCGGGGCATGCCCTCGATTTTTTTTATTATTTTGGAGGGGGGCTGCGTGGCCCCCCTCCTCAGGCCATTTAAGGCCCCGGGGACCCCATCCCCGGGGCCGGCCTTGCCCTTTTTTTTAATTTTATTTTTATTTGAGGAGGGGGCTGCGTGGCCCCCTCCCTGGCCACTTATGGCCCCGGGGACCCCATCCCCCGGGGCCTGGTCTCTGGTTGGGGACTGTGGGGGTCCCCAATCCCCCACAGTCCCAGCCGGCTCCCCGCCTCCTGCGCGAGCCGCGCATTGCTTTCCACATGGGGAGCAGCTAACATGCTGCTCCCCATGTGAAAGCTAATAGGTTTGCATTTTGAAAGAGAGAGCAGGTTTCCTGCTCTCTCTTTCAAAATGCAAACCAAGTTTGCTATGACAGGACGGGAGCCGCGAGGCTCCCGTCCTGTCATAGCAAACCACAGTGTCCCGGGGTAGGCACCCCGGGACACTGCAGGAGCCGGCCCTGGGGGGTGGCGGTCCCCAGGGCCATCAAGGGCTCCAGGAGTGGGGCCGCGCGGCCCCCCTCCCTTGAATTGCACAGCCCCGGGGAGGTGGTGGTCCCCAGGGCTCTGGGGGTCCGTAACGGACCCCCACATTTATTTTCTATGTGCCCCGGGGAGGTGGTGGTCCCCGGGGAGTGTGGGGGGGCTGGAGCCCCCCACACATTATTTAAAATTTAAAAAAGAAGCCCCGGGGGTGGCGGTCCCCGGGGCTGCGGGAGGGCAGGAGAGCCCTCCCGCACCATTTTTTTATTAAGCCCCGGGGGTGGCGGTCCCCGGGCTTGGGGCCTTAGAGGCCCCCATATAAACAATAAACCCACCCCCGCATGCCCCCGGGACTTGGGCCACCCGGGGGCAATTTGCATCGAAGCGCGGGAGACCGCGCTTCGATTTTTTTCTCGGCGGGATTCGCGCACCCTGAGCGCATCTCGCCGATTTTTTTTAATAAATGCTTTTTTCTGCCCAGGGGTCCTTGTGGGACCCCTGAGCAGACCTAGGGGGTCAGGGTGTTTCTACCCTGCCCCCTTTGTGCGTTTTACGCACTTGTTTCTTCTGGTTTTTTTTCCTAATCGGCAGGATCCGCGAACCCTGAGCGCATCCTGCTGATTTTTTTTTTTTAAAATGCTTTTTTCTGCCCAGGGGTCCTTGTGGGACCCCCTGAGCAGACCTAGGGGTCAGGGTGTTTCTACCCTGCCCCTTTTGCGCTTTGCACACTTGTTTCTGTCCCTCGGTTCTACCGAGGACAAAATGGCTGCCAACACTTCCTGATTTGGAGTGTTGACAGCCACTTGACAGCCAATTAGCATGCAGCTCGTGGTCGGGAGGGTACGCGCGGACCCTACTCGGCCATAGATATATATGTGACTTAACTTTTGATTTTCTCAGGAACTACTGAACGGATTTACACCATTTAACAAAAGGGTTCTTTCTGAACCAAGAACTACCTCTTTGCCAAATTTGGTGTAATTCCGTTCAGCAGTTCGGGCTGTAGCCGTGTCTAAAGTTTCCTATGGGAAAATGAATGGGGAAAACACGTTTTGGGACCCCCTTTTTCTCGGCCCCCGCTTGACGAATCACCCTGAGACTTTCAGGGTAGGAGCGGACCGGAGCGGGCCATAAAGTTTGAAAATTTCGCGAAGATTCGTCAACCGACGCAAGAGTTATTTCAAATAGAATGTCGCGGATTTCCTATGGAAAATAGGTCCTAACTATAACTATCTACTGGCGACCGCCAGTAGATAAATATATATATATATGTGTATATATTTATAAAATATATATCATTAGATCAATTTTAAAAAGGATATAGAACATAAAATAATGTTCCTTTACTTTACTGTACTGATTTTGTTTTACTGATATTCTGTCTTAGATGTAAAAAAGTGTATGATTGCATGCATTACGATTCATATTTTTCTAGGAATTAAATAAAATCATTAGAAAAGTAAATTAAAAGAACATACACATTAATGGCAAAACCTTGCAACAGAGCAAATAAAATATAAGAGTACAGCAATCCAACGGTACAATTAAACATCAGTTCGCTTCCAGGAGGGGCGGGCAGGTCAGTGCGGGAGCTGCATTAGTGAGCATCAGGAAGGGTGAGTCAGTTGTAAGAACTGCCTCGTGGAACCTGGACGCCCTTCCGCCATGTATCTCAGATGGCTGACTTTCATCTACTCCTGCTGCTTGTTTTGCTGTTTTCTCACCTTGTTTTTAGGATGTTATCGTGAGTGCAAATTGGAACACTGTGAGTATTTTACAGGTGTACTTTGACACCTTACTGCTTGTCACTTAGACACATCATATTTGTTTCTCTAGATGTATCTAATTTACTGTGGTGTGCTGTTTGATATTTGATCATTTCAGTGTTGACCGATGACAGGACAAGCAATGATTTGTTTTTGGGTTTTTGCTTAGTGTGTTTACCTCTAGGCTTGTGGCTCTACCCAGAGTGGGAACAACATTACTTTTATGGAAAAGTGATGTCTGATGTGTTTCAAAGAACATCTCTGTTTATAAACTCTGGTTTATAGACCCATTTTAAACACATTAATATACAATGGAGCTCTACAGTAGTCCCACAAGGAACATTTTGTTTTTAAGAAAACTTACATGACTTAAAATACTGGGGTGGTGCTGTTTGTTTTGGTCTCTGCTAATATGAACGAGGGCTTCTTAAGCAGCATATTGCTTATTGTATATAGGGTGTGTTATTTTGCTACATTTCGTTTTGACAGTCAGTGTGCACGTTTGTGTATTGTCTGTTGTCTATATTATAAATGTGATGTAAATACCACTTGGTGGCAATTTAGCACAGGTCATGAGAGGCATCTTCGCCTCGAATAGTTTGTGTAATCTGTCCAACGAGCTGAGCAGAGGGTGAAGGCGTAAAACAGACCTCCACAGCCCACATGCCCACTATGGTGAGAGAGGCGGATTTATCCTCCTAGAAGGGAAGGCCTTGAACCACCTCTGCAGACACTTTTGCAATGCATGCATAGCAAGGAAGAGCAGTCGGGGCTTGGTAACACACAGCCTGGTCTGCAGGGAAATCCCCACACTGTTTCACGTTGGTGGAAAGTGTTGGTATCATACTTGAAAAATAAATAACTGTTGAAAGTAGAAGGGACCCTGTGTCTCAAATAAGGCTTAGGGAGAGCGAGGGAAGAGATAAGGAAATGACAGAAGAAAGGAAGCAGGCGCTACAGAAGTGAGAGATAGAAGAGAGAAATTTGAGAGACAGTTGAGAAAGACAGGAGAGAAAGGTGATACAGACACAGCTGAGAAATGAAGCTGAGATAAATGATAGACAGAAGGAGACACAGGGTGACACAAGCAAGAAACAGAGAAAATGCTGTTAAACAGACGGTTAGAAAGGAACAGCAGAAAGGGGATGGAGGCAGGTGAGCAACAGAGGTCATAACGAGATAGGAGAGGAGGCAGGTGCGTGAGGTAATGAAACTGAGGGGTAAAGGTAGCTGATAAAAAGAAATATGAGGTAGAAGAGAGAGCTGAAAGATATCTGAGAAAGAGAGCTGAGATGGAGTAGTGGAAACATGAGATTTACCAAAGTGATGTAGAGACAGGGGCGATGTACAGAAAAGTGGGAGAATAAGACGGGTCAGAAATGTGATAAAGGGACAGACAGATGCAAAAGCAACAGCATAGAGAGGAAGTCGGAAAAACTGCAGAAAAGTTGAGAAAGAGGCACACAAGCAAAAAAGAGATAGCTAAGAAAGAGGCAGAGAGGGGAGATGAGAATGAGCGACGTGAAATATGGCTTGAGAGGAGTAAGGGGCAGGAAATAGGCAGGTGATATGCTGCAATTCAGAAAAGGAAAGGATTCAAGACCTGGCTGTTCAATTGACCTCCCTACAGCAGCATGGTGGTTAGCCGTGATTTACAAATCCAGATTGAATGATTGATTGATTGACAAACATGTTAGCAAAGAACGAAGAGATGGAGGTTGCGAGCAGACAGACAGCGAGATGATATAGAGATAGAGACCTGTGAGAAAGAGGCATCTAGGAGGCAAATGAGAGATGGGATAAAGAGACAAACAAACAAGAAAGAGAACAAGCTTTGGCAAAGCCAGTAGGTCTATGCTTTAGAAGGTGAGTGCTGACCTATTGGCTTTGCCCATGCCAATTTTGGATTGCCATTCCTCACGCTTTTTTTTAGTTCAATGTTTGGATGTAGTTCACTGTTTGGATATGGCCTTCTGCCATGTTGGAATGGTAAAGTAAAAATAAGCCAATATGTCTGCTGGCATATCCCAACACATACATGGACATGCATTTTGATGAATGCACGCTAATGTATGCACAAGGCGACCATAATGGAATGGTCACCAATCCAAGATGGCCATCGCGTACCTACATTCATGCATATTACCACTATGAATGCACACATATGCATTGTGGAAGTCATTTTGGCTTCTTTTGTGTTGTATATGTTGTGTTATTATATGAGCTCTGGCTGGGAAGGTATAACTGTGTATAGGCAAGACCTAAAATGGGCAGTAGGGAGTCGGGGGAGAGCCATTAGGGAAGAGAAATATGGGACAGAGCAAGGGGGAGGAGAGTAAGAAGAGGGAAATGTATCAGAGCAAGGGATACAGGCACAAGATACAGAAATTTGACTAACTAGAAAGAGATATGGGAGAGCGGCGATAAATGCAAAGGAAGAAAGATAAAGACGAGAAACAAGGCAGATTAAAGTAATCACATTCTCATCCAAATTCGTATTCATAATCTAGCAAAACTTAATTTGGTTTATATTTAGGAGGATTTGAAGACCATGCTTATGTAGTGGGTGAATCTCTTCAAAAGGAAGAGTGGAGGGCCAGGTGTCCAGGCAGTGACCAGTAAATCTGAAATGGTCCTTAATCACCTAGATAGCAGAAGTTAGTGGGCCCGATTCACCAAGGTAAAGTGGGACGAAAGTCTAACTTTATGACTTTCGGTATTCACAAAGAGCATTTACTACTTGTAAATGCCCTTTATGAATACCGAAAGTTGCAAAGTTAGACTTTCGTCTGACTTTACCTTTGTGAATCGGGCCTAGTATGTTTCATAGTTCCATTCAGATGGCCAATTGTCTAGTGTTATCCAGGAGAGAGAAGTCTCACCTAAGCTGATGATCTCAATTGCAATCTATGGAAAAAAGCTTTAAAAAACTCTTTTAGGTCCCACAGAGCTCTATGGCCAGACATAGTATTATAAATACTACCTGCTCTACCACCAGATGCTGGAGAAAATGTTGTGCAATGGGGATTACGTGACAGATTTCTTCAATCAGGTCATCTACCACAGAGACCTTTCTTTATTCAACAGGAATTTGCAATTCTGTCCTGGCTAGTTTACTCTTTATCACTCCCCAATGGTCCTTGCTTTCACATCAAGAAAGTATTGGGAACAACCCCATGGGTGTTATCCATGGTCGTTGCCAGGAAACCGAAGCAGCCGGGGTGCATTCTCATCTGCATTGACATGCTTCTGCCAAACAAGGCCATCAAGAGGGAGCAAAACATCACCCCTACCATTGATGACTTGATCGCTGAACTTAATAGCTCCAAGTGGTTCTCGAAGCTTGACCTGAACTCGGGATACTAGAATTGCAGGAAGGATGGCAACACATCGTGACATTCTCCGCACATGTCAGCCTCTGCCGATGCCGAAGGCTCAACTTTGGAATATCATCAGTGGCAGAGGTTTTCCAAATGCAATCAAAGAGGTCCTATCAGACTTGCAAGGGGTCGTCAATGTCTGCTATAAACTCCTTATGTATGCCACAACCACCGAGAGCCACAGTAGCAGACTCCGAGCTGCCCTTGAACGGATCAGTGATGCAGATCTCACTCTCAACCAGACAAAGTGGCAGTTCCTCCACCAAGAGATGACATTCTTCAGCTACATTTTCTCAAACAATGGAATTAAGATAGTTCCAATGAAGTACGTGGACATTAAAGAGGCCGTCAAGGGGGGCGTGGCCTGATGCCTATGGAGTGAGCAGCATTGCTCAAGAGCTCCGACTGGCCGGCCGCCATCACGCTCCATCCTGACCCCCCTCGGATAAAAATCCGACCCCGGGGGTGCTCCCACATAAGCACAGAGCAGAGGGGCTTACCAGGGACTGCTACGCACCTGAACAAGTAGAGAACGAGGATAATAAGCAGAGCTCAACCGCCACCTCGCGGGTCTTCCAAGATGGCGGCGACCTGCGGAATGGAGTGAGAGATGAGCTGCGGGGCAACTCCCTGAGGCTGGTGAGACAGACAAGTGCCCAGAAGAGAGAAGCGACCTCACTTCTGTCCCGGACTGCGAGCAGTGACCAGATCAGCCAACGCACAATCGAGAGGAGCTGGCGATGTGCTTGTGAACGACTCTTGACTTCAGAAGGAAGTAGACGCGCCAGACACGAGAAGAGGCAGAGACCGCCCGCCTGACACCTGAGGGAGAAGAGCAGGCGGAAAAGGAGAGAGGAGCGGAGCGCCTGACGTGTGAGGTTGGTCGTCTTAGCGGATGCGACCCTATCGGATGATAAGGTAGGCCCGCCCTGCATGGCAAGGGGAGCGCGGCCGCCTACTGCGGAGACCTAGAACTGCCAGGCAGCATAGAGCACCGGCAGGAGACTGGAGGCGACAAGAGAGAGGGAACTAAACGGTACGGCTCCGCGGTCAGCCTGGTTGCGCAGGGACACACTGTACTACACAGCAGGAGGCAGCGGCCTCACACGGAGTGGCTGGGATGCGGGCCCACCCCGCTCACCCGAACAGCAAGGCCCCCACTAGGAGAGAGCTCCCAGGAGGGGGGACAAACAAAAACAAAGCGAGCAGAGCAGACAGTGCAGTTCAGAAGCATAAAGCAACAGCAAGTAAGCACTATAAGGAGAGGGACTGAATGGTGATCCCCTTACAGAGCAGGAATAAGGGATGCCTGGGCACTAAAAGTAGCGCGAAGGCGCAAAGAGACCTGGCTGCTGGGAGGTGGGGAAGAGCTTCCCACAAGGCATCGACACAGACCCAGGCCTGCATGTTCTCAGAGGGTAGGAGGAGCATCGGACCACGAGCACCGTAACCTAACTTACTTGAAGATGGAACTAGACCCACTACTGCAAACACTGATCACAGCACTGGATGGTAGACCCCCTCCATGTGGAATAGCAGTTTTGAGAAGCACGGGGACACCTGACACCTGTCACTAGGAGGTCCTTGAGAAAGGAAGGGGATACCCCCTGTGGAACAAGAACCACCCGGACAGAGGGAGGAGAAGAGAAGTGCGCGGCAGTGACGAGAGCCGGCGGTGCTGCCCTGCTGTGAGCAATGGGGAAGGTGACAAAAAAGCGTGAAAAAGATGGAGCACCAACTGAAAGCACACAGGAGGGAAGTGAGATCCCCCCCAGACAGAGCACCCACAGGACCCAACAATGCAGGACATCCTGCAAGCGATAACTGCTTCCAGAGAGCGGTTGGAGGCGAAGACAAGCTCTATGGGCGCGGATCTGGTCAGTCTTAGAGATGACCATAAGCGACTGGCAGAACGAGTCTCGGCAAACGAACGCCAGCTGTCGGAAACTTCCCAGGATATCTCAATGATGAAGAAGCAGCTCGCTAAGCTAGAAACTCAAGTACACATGTTAGAACTGCAGACAGAAGATGCCGAAAACAGGTCCCACAGGAACAACATCAGGGTAGTGGAACTCCCTGAAAAGGTGGAAGGCATCAGCCTGGTGGACTACCTCGAAAACTGGCTGCGCACGGAGGTGGCGCCAGAAGGATTGTCGACATTCCATGTGCTCAAAAGAGCCCACATGGTACCAGCGAGATTGCCCTTGCCTGGAACCCCCCCGGGCGGTTGTGGCAAGGCTTCTATACTACCAAGATAGCAACTACATTCTGGCGCAGGCACAACGAATGGGAGACCTCCATGTGAATAATTTAGTGGTGCACATCTTCCTGGACTTCTCCAGAGAGGTGCAGAAGCAGCAAGGATCATTCCAGAGTGTGAAAAAGAAACTTCGCCAGCTCGACTACAAGTACAGACTGCGAGTGTCTATGCCAGAGGGGACGGAATTCTTCCACGCTCCGCAGGAGGCCTGGGACTGGCTGGAGCACTACTGCAGCGAAGTCCTGCCTCAGGAGATAAGGAGACGACGAAAGCGCAGTGGCAGATCCCACAACAGAATGGCCAAGAGAGATGTGCTAGTTCCCACACAAGAAGAGGTGCAAATGGAGAGACAGAACGCAATGAAAGTGGTGGCACTAATAAGTGAAAAAGAGACGGAGCAACCGCTCTTAGAGAGTAGCGGAACGATGATGGAGTCGGACTCTGAACAGGGATCAAGTATATCTGAGACTCTGCATACTGAACTCCCGAGGGTGACACCACAAACAGCTGATGATGTCATCTAGGGGAGCGGTAAAAGAAAGAGGGGACTAAGAGACACTCAGAATTAGCCGCCCCGGAGCAGAGGTACTGTGATTACTGAGGGGGCAGACCTGATTGAATTCCCTGTTTCCTCTGAGCTGGGTGGCGGCCCCAAGGGTTGGAGGAGCAATGGGCCATCCCCTCTGACTGAGCGGTCAGCTTGCGAGCCGCTGACAGAATTAATGTAATAGTTTGAATGGGAGGTGACCACCTACTTATCCTGGGGAATGGGAGTTGGGGATCTTATTCGTTGATGCAAATGTTGGGGAATTTTGAGTTGCACCGCTTATTATATTCGCTTCAGGATAGTGGGGAGGCCACCACTAATCAAATGGGGGGGTTTGGGGAGGAGAGCTGGAGCGCACCCTTTATTGAGACACCAGATGGCAGGCACACAGACATATAAATGCATGACATGGAACATAAGGGGAATGCACACCATGTCGAAGAGATATAAAGTATTGTCCTATCTTAAGAGACGGGGAGTACAAATAGCCCTCCTGCAAGAAACGCACCTTACGCAGAATGAGGGACTAGCGCTGCAGAGACGCTGGAGAGGCCAGGCTTTCTATACCACGTACTCTGCTTACGCACGAGGGACCCTGATATGGATACAAGCAGGGGTCCCATTTAAGTTGATACACTCCCTCGTAGACCTCAGAGGGCCAATATGTGGTGGTACAAGGATGGTTAGAAGGACGCAAACTAAATATAGTACGTGTCTATGCCCCTAACACTGAGCAACCAGCCTTCTTTGCCCACTTGTTCCGCCACCTGGCCCCGTATTTGACTAGCCCTACGATACTTGTGAGAGAATTTAACAGTATAGCCTGCGTACGCCTGGACAGATCCCATCCCCCGCTGCGATACTATCTGACAACACTTGCTGCGCGAGCATTTTGTGACTGATAACACCACTGGGGGCTACTAGATTCCTGGAGAACTCTACATCCTTACGACCTTGACTATTTCTACTTCTCGGCCATTCACAATCTCCACGTGCAGTTAGACACCTTTTTGTGCACTGTGGACATACAGAGATTAGTGCGCACGACTGAATACCTATCCCGAACAATATCGGATCATAAACGGTCATACATGGCTTACAATGGACACGACCCAGGCCCGCAATTCCTACCTGGAGACTCCAGCCTGATGCACTAGAGGACCAGGTATTTAGAGAAGGGATTCGGGAGAAGATTGCTCAGTACTTCAGCTATAATGTAGGGACAGCCTCTTCTCCTATGGCGGAGTGGGACGCCTTTAAGGTGGTCCTGCGGGGCTAATGCATAGCAGAAAACACAGGGATCAGATGCGCGCTCCTCCTAGAGGTTGGGGAGGCTGAAAACTCCCTTAGAGAGCTAGAACGGAGGCGGCCAGGGAACCCAGAGTTGCAACAGGGAGCACAAGAAGTTAGGGAGGAAGGAGCGTGACAGACTGAAAGACTTAGGTGCTTCGATTATAAACAATACCTCGACCGTACACATGCAGAGGGGGATAAATCTGAGTCTCTCTTGGCATGGATAGCCAACCCTGTCGGTTCCCCATATAGTAGAGATGGACGATAGCGAGGGCAATAGACACTACACCCAAGAGAAGATCAATGGCATTTTTGCACAACATTATGCAGGGCTATATCGAGGTTCAACAACTTGTTATAGAGCTGCATCCCGAGGATACTTGGAGGGACTGCAGCTGCCATGCCTAGAGCCAGAAGATACGGAAGCACTGGGGTCAGGAAATACAGGCCGTCCTCAAGCATATGGCGCATAACAAGACCCCTGGCACGGATGGCCTGCCGGTGGAGTTCTACGCAACATATGTGGGGGAACTTGCCCCTAGACTGGTCTCACTGTATATGGCGGCTCGGGAAGCAGGGACATTACCAGACAGCACTAGGGAGGCACTCATTATCCCAGTTCTGAAACCCGGAAAGCCGGCGCACGATAGAACAGCCTACAGGCCACTTTCCATGCTAAACATGGATTACAAAATACTAAGCAAGATCCTGGCGCCCCTACTGCTGCCACATATGCCAAAGCTGGCCCATCCGGACCAGGCTGGATTTATCCCAGGGCAGAACACAGCAATCAACATACAACAGCTACTGGCCATTATGGACACAGAGTACTATGATAGAACCACAGCGGCAGTGTTCGCAGTGGACATTGAGAAGGCCTTTGATAGCCTGGAGTGGCCCTTCCTCTATGAAGTGCTGCACACTCTGGGACTGGGAAGGGGCTTCTCAGCATGGGTGCAATTACTGTACGCAAACCCGACGGCAAGAGTGCGCACGGGTAGGGTCATCTCCCAGAGTCAGGCGGTGGAAGGGGGCGCGCGACAGGGGTGCCCCCTATCCCTGCTGCTATTTGCCCTGACCATGAAGCCGCTGGTCTGCCTGGCGAGAACGAGGCAGGACTACAGGGGCCTGGAGACAAAAGGGGCACAGCACCATATAGCCCTGTACGCAGATGACCTCCTAATATTCCTTCGGGACACAGCAGAGGATTTGAAAGGGGCTCAAACCATGCTGGAGCGCTTTGGCAGCCTTTCTGGCCTAAAGGACAACTGGCAGAAATGGAGGTTGTTCTCCATGACACCTAACAGACCTCCACCAACTGCGCTGGGCAACCTGCATTGGGAACCCAACTGCTTGGCGTACCTAGGAATGAAAGTATATCATGGACCCACTGAGCTCCTGGAGGGCAATGTGGGCAGAGCGATACGATCTCTCCATTCCTCCATGGACTTCTGGAAGACCCTGCTGCTGTCGGTGGCAGGCAGACTGTCCCTCCTGAAGATGGTGGCCCTGCCATGCTTGATGTACCTCTTTGGGGCCCTACCAGTATGGATCCCACGCACAATGTTTAGGGACCTAGACTCACTGATCAAATCATTTAAATAGGGAGCGGGCCGCAGAAGGGCGTCGCTGGCCACAATACAGCGGTCAACAGCGACTGTTGGGTTAGCAGTCCTGTACTTCGAAACATATTTCCTTGCAGCACAACTTAATTGGCTGATTCAGTGGCTAGTAACTAGAAGGAACCCGGATAGGGCACAATACCCATTTGCACCGGCAGCTCCAGTGCTAGCGAACATACTGATGCGCGTGAAACGGAGAACTATGTGAGACACAACTGAAACTAAGGTGATATCTAGGTGCTGGACCAGGTATCTACAACGCATTGATTGTAGGACCCCCTACTCTCCTGACCTGCCTATAGCCTTGCTCCGACACCTTCCGCACGGGGGAACTGGATGGGCTTGGGAGGAGGCAGGACTAAGGGCGGTAGGAGATCTCTTCCGGGACTCTGAGTTGTTCTCCTTTGAAGAATTCCAAGCGGAATATGATCTGCCTCAAGGTAATTTCTTACTGCACAGAGCGCTCACTACGGGAATGAGGAAACACTGGGGGGTGGGATCCGTAGAACCCCGGGCGCTGGACTGCTGCCAATATGTCGCTATATCAGCAGGAAAGACCAAAACGGTTTCCTGTTTATACAGAGCAATACGCAGCAACATCCAGAAACCACTGGAGTGGCTGCGATCGCAGTGGGCGGAGGACTTAGGAAACCCAATCCCGGAGGCAGACTGGGAGACTTTAGTAGAGAGGATGCCGAAGGTGACTAGGAATGCGCCGTTCAAATTAATAAACTACCATGTCCTACACAGGGAGTATCTCACCACGATGCGACTCAGAAGATATTTTCAAGCGGAAACAGCAGCCTGCCCCAGATGTGGGGAAAGGGAAGCGTACGTACTACATATGTTTTGGGACTGCCCCACTCTGACCGCATTCTGAGTGGGGGTACTCCACGTAGTAGAAGCTATCACAGAAAAAGAGATCCCAGGCACCCCAGGCCACTGTTTGCTAGGTTCGTTCCCGCACACAGCCAAGACAAAAATAGCAAGGAAATTCCAAGATCTTGCATTTGTTTTGGCCAAACGGGAAATCACCAGGAACTGGAAGTCTGCAGGAGGGCCGAGGGTGGCAACTTGGAAGAGGAAGTTTGAAAAATGGGCGCAGAAGGGAGGATCCTTTTAATAGAAGCAAGATGGGGCATAGGCACATTGTCAAAGCAAGGATGTGTGGGCGACTGATTGACGAGTTAATAGCATTTGGCTGGGAAGCAGAGAGGACAACCCCTTCGAGATCTCCATCGAATGAACGGGAGGGGGGGCCAGATCTGACAGGGTGAGGGCGAACCGCATACCCGAACCTAACCCCAATCATAGGTGACAACACGATATCAAAAAAGTGACAGATCCCATAGCATATTCACATGAACTGTTAGAATACTACCTAGAAGCGGTTGAAAGTGACAAAGGGTGAGGGTAATCTCTTGGTGGTCACACCCTTCTGCTTACCGGCTCCAGAAAGCCTGACCCCACCGCTGTGCGTTCACTTGGAAAGAAGAAACCACGGTGTAAAACAGTGACTTTTTATTCAAACAGTTCAAAGCATAAAACAATTCAATTTAAATGTTGCCCATCTACATATGAGCAGTTCAAAAAATAAATGCATCGACAATGTTCAAACTCAGTTGTTCAAAGAAGCAAATATATGACTAAAATATTACGCTATAAGCAGCTGCCCAAGGAGCAACCCTAACTCTAAAGAGGATGGGTAGGCTAGTGCCTAGAAGGCTAATCCTTTCTTAAGAAAGCAACACCATTCAAGACTACGTAGTTTAAACTAAGTTAAATGCAATGACTTGGGTTAGAATGAACTGAATTAGATGGGCTGTCAAAGCCAAAAGGCTAAATTATTAAAGAGGCTGAATAAGCTAATGATGAAATAATCAGATAGGCTGACAATGCCAATAGGCTATGCCATCAGATAGGCTGTTAAAGCCAAAAGGCTAAATTATTAAGAAAAGAATATTACCACCTTGAAAGTTTGAAGCTCTAGCCCAGTTGTTCGGACGATCGATCGCACGGGAACCCTCGGAATGCAGTCAAGCTCTGATGCAATGGAGAGTTCAAAGCTTATAGTGTGGGCGAGGCTCTTTTATATAGTTGAATGCAGAACTTTACCGTTAAATGCAGAACCTATGCCTACGTGTGCACGAGGCTTGACACGAGATGTGACGCAGGCCACTCGGCCACCTGGTTTACTGGAAAATTTTATATGAGAAGTGGTATCAGGATAAAACAGAACTGGTGGCAGAAGGTCAGAGTTCTCTGACCGCAAAAAGTAAACACAGGATAACTTTTACCGTGAAAAATGCTTTAGAATTAATATTAAATATATTAATTCTTGGTCAAGTTCCTGCTTTGGGTTCCAGTTTAGCAAGCGCCGGAAAGTCCCATAGCTAAGAATATCATGAATCTTGCATGTGACACTGCCAGATGTTCCATCAAGTTGTCAAGTGGGTGGGGGCCACCCTTGCTCTTGTAACTGTGGAAAGTTACAAGACAGGCTAATGTTGTATCTGGGTGGATGGGACAGATTTCTGCTAGCAGAT